>CM034146.1:223682426-224099043 GCA_019776745.2 Taxus chinensis
TTAAGTCAAAATTATTTGCATAACACCAAGGGTGCCCAAGAAAAGTGAGAAAACTATCTGCTTTCGCGAGTGCTAGTACCTCAAAAACCCCAGTGAACTTGGCCCCTTGTATTGTTATAGATGCATCCTTTAAAACTCCTATGGGAGTGGCCTTAGTCCTATTAGCCATAAACAACACATTAGATGATGGCTGCAATGGGGGTCTCCCCATTTGCGCCAATGAATAGAATATATGGACATTTACTTCTGCACATGTATCAATCAATATATTGCTCAAAAGTCATCCATCCATAACAACATTCAGAGTGATCTCGTTGTCATAGTCAATGCTATCAGGGGGAAGATTTACATGTAGGATCTTCATTCATTCTCAGTGCTTGCGCAGAGTGTTCCCCTTCAACCAATTCCCTAATAATGGAATAATATTCTCCTGGCACAACATTTTACATACCTCTCTGATGTCATCAATATCAGAGGGGACCTTTTTTGCTTCTTTCTTCTATTCCATCTTTCTTGACTGCTCTTTTAAACACTGTATTTCACCTTGAAGATTTCTGAGGACCTCCATGGTCTCTTGATAGACCTCCTTCTGATGAGCAGGATCTGGGTACCTTGCATGCAAAACCTCCTCCTTAGTGATTGTAGGCTTCTAGTGCAATGCCTCTTTTGTGTGTGCCACTTCAGCTCATGTGGTAATCTTCACGGTTAATGCCTCAGGTTCTGGTGCTAACTTGGGCATCCACTGATTTTCCACCATGCGCTGGATTCTAACCATCCCTGCACCTTTGTTCTCCTGCTTATGATGTTTACTAAGATGCTCATACAAGTCCAGGAACTCCTTATAGCTATGATTATTTCCACAGAAAGAACATGTAATATTCTGGGGACATTCACACCTATAGTGATCAGGAGATCTACATGTATAACACGTTCCATGAGGAAACTCACCTCTTCCTCCACCACGGCCTCATCCTCCATATCCACCTCGATATCCATGTCCTCTTCCATGACCTCCATCAAAATGCCCCTCATTCCTGTCATAGCGTGGTTGATTGTGATCCCGATCTTGGTGCTCATTCTTATTTTTAGAATTATCTGATACACTTGTCTGTCGTACCCCAATGTCTATAGCATCATGGATCTGACCAATCAATCTACAATCTTCAGTATCATGGGTCGTGGACCAGAAAATTTACAATAGCATGATACATTCTTCCTTATCGCATGCTATAACAAAGGATAGTGGCTAGCATCATGATTCAAATGACAGATCTCATAGTCTAATAGCAATGAATGTATGGATCTACGAGGACAACTATCCTTGGTGTGACCTTCCACTTCACAATCTGTACACCAAATCCCTAAGCGCGTTTCATGGGCTGAATTTGCTGATAATTTCTCTAACTGCTTTTCCATAGATGCAATCTGTACCTCTAAGAATGGGCTAATGTTAGTGTCAATACTCCCAACTTCCTCAGCACATAGGGATGCCTCCAATGCTTCACACTGATCAGTGTATGTCTTATGTGACAGTGCCCTTCTAAATGGTGTAATCAATCCTCCAACAAACCATTGTGCATGCTGGCTTGTGTGAATATCATAAGAAAGCTTAGATAGAAGTGTTTTAAAATGGGCATCATACTCACATACACTCTCAGTAGTGCCTTGTTTGATATCTTTGAGCACGCTTATACTCTTCTGCTCAAATTCTGGGATATAGAACTCTTTTAAGAAATCATCCTTCAGCATTGCATAATCCATGCAAGTTTGATCAGGGTCAAACTTCCTGTACCAGATGTGTGCACATCCCTGTAATGTAGTAGCAAATTGACTTGCCTTACGCTCAGAAGCTGTGATCCCTTTCACGTGCCATAAGATTTCACACATGTGCACATGTTCAGCAACATCTTCTATACCTCTATACTCCAGGAGATGAAGAGACATCTCCATATAAATATTCTGAGGTTGTTGTGGGCCTTGCCCACCTGATCCAGAACCTCCTGTGTTTCCTTTACCTCCAGAACCACCAGATCCACGAGAACTAGAACCACCTATACCTCCTGATCCTCCACCTGTAGTTGGAATAGGACCTGTAGATATACTCCCCTGTGCTCTGATAGTAGTACTATACTAAACCCCTACGGTCTGTGAAGTAGTTCCACTTTCAGAGGTGAATCCAACATTCTGCGTGCTCACATTTTGTGCAGATGATGTGCCTGAAAATGTCCCCCCAAACAAAAATGAATCCATCTGCCCTGCCATTGATGTACTTGCTTTCTAACTTACTTCGGCTCTCTTACTTATCAAATTAGCTTGTTGATTACTTGTCGTACTAGATATTGGAAAACCAAGTGCAAGGGCTAGGTTATCAGGTAGTTTCAGATGCACACCCACGGCCCAGGTCATCTCTGCTGGCATTCTTCTTTGTGAGGTTGAGGAGGGTTCCCTGTCATGCTTTCCTAGATGGGGGAGTTCCTGATGCTCTGGCTCTCCATGTCTTCTACGTGAGCTTCAAATCCTTCACGAGCCATCTCTCTCCCTCAACACCATCCACTCTGAAATGTCACATTGCTTCTCTATCTCCCTCTCACGAGCCTCATTATACTTGAGTCACCTTTCTTCCCTCTACCTTACCGCTGCTAAGTCCACCATCCTTCACCAATCCTGTTCCTTCCCCCACGCGAGGTGGGGTTTAGCTAGCCATAGGTTTGTCTTCCAAATTCAAGGTTACCATCAAGATCTTAATTTCTAGCGGAATACCTTGTAAATATGTCCCTCTGGGATACCTGTAAAAATTGGAATTCAGCTACCTCCAGACAAGAATACGTATAAATTGAATACTCTAGAATATAACTGTTTAAAACACCACGGAACCATGTATCCACAGCGCGAGTCTAGATCAAATCAGTATCATAAAGGGCTTGAAATTATTCCTGCATCCAAACAAGTGTGCGATACCTCCAGTTCCATTTAGATGCATACGTAACCAGCCACTCGTATAAGCTCTACTGGGAAAATAACAAAGAAGATCTCATATAAACTGTCATACAGATTCTGTTCCACCCAAGTGTGTGCATTAAACTCAGATCCAGTGTTGAACCTTCATGCGTATTCTTCCTCCAGATCGTGTATCCACTCCTCAACACTTGCTAGAGTTAATCGGTATGTCTTCATCGCGAACCATCCTGGAAACAACTGAAAAAGAGGTCCTGACAACGGAACCAATGATGCAGCCTAGAATTCACCAGTAAGACCCTAGATGCATTGGCACATCACTCAGCCTAGACTGAGTGCTCACCCGAAGCACACAAAGGTACCAGGTCCCTCTTTAGGGTTGAAGTTGCAGGATGTTAGCACGATGAATATTTAAAGCATACATATCCATAACTAATACATCATTCTACAGTGCATGACAGATCTAGATCTAAGGAAGAATAGATTTAAATAGTAATCATGATGGAATCAAGAACATTCAATATCCAAAGCACACAGAAATAACACTCAGTTTCAGCCAATATCCTCCATATATTAAAGATATCAATTTACATAGAAGCTTCTTACAAGTAATGGAAATCTATGCCTATGCATGCACACAATAATCCAGTCTTACATACATACATATATATCTCTCTGTCTCCTACTATAATCACCGTCTATTTGTATCTATCTTCTACGCAGTTCACTACATATATAAGGGTCGGTACTTTCCCTTCACCGCTTATCCATTCCAAAAATAGGTCATATGCTATTAATAGCCACGTTTCGTTTACAAGTATAGACACACAGGTAAGTGTGCTAACTATAGTATTTTGTCAGTTAACTACAGTGATAATCCTATTCTTAGCCTACATCAATGCAAAACACTTTATATCCATTCCTCAAAAAATAGCCAATGTGTGGTATGCATGTCTCTGCTTTGTTTGTGTGCTCTGCATGCCATCTTCTAAAAATAGACCTTCACGCTCGAAAATGGATAAGTCCTGAAAGCTGAACTTATCCTCCAAACACATGTTCTCCTTATCCATTCGTGCCTTAGAACATGACCTATTTTCCCATGCGTACCTCTTGTGTTCTTTCTGTCAAGTGTTCTATGATCAACATTCCACAAGTAAGAGTCTTTTCCTTCCACAATATTCTTGATTCCTCTACACTAGCTTCCACTTGAAATTCCTCTTTTTGTCCTAATTGAACTCTAATATCTGTAAAACCTTCCAATCAATATTAACACCTATAAAACCTTCCAATCAATATTAACACCTTTATATGAGTGTGCATAGTTCAAGAATGTAAAATAAAGAGAAGTTAGACATGAGATCATATAGATAGATAGTTGTTTTGGTGAATGATAAATCCCAATGAGTGTTGTGATCTTCCTTCGGAGTATATTCTGCTTGCTTCGGCGTATAGTATCCTTTAGTTAGTGTATAGTCTACTTGATTTGAAGTATAGTCTACTTACTACGGATTACAGTCTACTTGCTTCGGAGTATAGTCTACCGTAGTTAATATGTCATGAACATAGATGTTATCCTTTATTATGCACCTTAGATGTTATGTACCAATATCTAAATCTTACTTCAAAGTTCAAGTCTTAATTTGTAATTTTGAAATTAAATCATCCCTACTAGCTATCACAGGTTAGGACCATAGACTGATATCCATCCATACTAGGTCCTTTCATGCTCCAAAGAAATCAAATTCCAAGAAGAAATCATTAATACTTACCTTCCTCTAACTTGCTTCTGGTTTCTCTAGTTAGTTCTAGGAAACTTCTAAGAACTCTTGCTTCTTGTCCTTCAAGTGCTCCTCTTCTCTTAATATGTTCCATGTTTTCCACTTACAACAATGTCAGAACCCACCTTATCCTACTTAAAAATATATTTGGATAGTTAGCTATACCCAAGTAGCTAGTTTCTTGCTTCTTAGTGATGTTCAGTCCATGTAGCCTTGGACTACCCATAATCAAACTCACATTAAGGTTCCCATATTTAATCATTTACTTCATTATATTCTCTTCACCATACCTGAGGTGTTTGCAAAAATTTAGAACCTAGGTTCTCAATTAGCTTCCTTAACCTTACTTTTCTTCCTGAGGTTTATTGGGCCAAAAATAGGCCTGAGACTATCTTGTTTGGCTTATAAATTTTCTTGAAGGGAGTGTTAAGATCCAAACCTAGCATTTTTATGCATCCTTTACTATATTTAAGCACCTGGGCTTGAACTGTCACAAAAATAATAATTTCACACCACTAGTTTTTTAATTTTTCTTCATAATATCTTAGTACACTTCTTCCTCAACCTAACTTGAAGATTTTAAGGAAATTGGAGGTTATTTGATGTATAAAAATACAAGCCCTAGGTTGATTCCACTGTTCATCACAGTAAAGCCCTGAGAAAGCTAAGTTCACTATAACTTCTCTTAAACTCAATTTCAAAGCATAAAATTTTTAATGTAGATTTATGAGCACCTTGGCCTCGAGATGATCTTACCAGAAATGTTGAAGAATGCTTGAACTTTCCTTTTCTTATTGCTTTGCAGGCTTAACCTGTAGATGCCAATATCATAAATTGTAGACTCCTTCCTCTTAGACATTCCTAACTCAAGTTATCAATGATTTCACACTTCACCCCTTCAAAATACATCAAACAATGTCTCTACAACTCTGAGATGATGAATGTTAACCCTTAATATGAATTCAAACCTTGAATTCAATTTCTTGCTTCACAATAACAATCTCAGTCAGGGTTTGGAGTTCTAAACCCTCCTTCCTCAAAATAGCCATAGATATTTATCTTCAACACTTAAGATACTTTGTAAAGGACTGTATGGATGAATGGTTTCCCTAACAAATGATTAAATCAAACTAGATTTCTATAATGAGCTTCTTTCTCACAATTTCCATGATTTACCAATCACTTTTGTCATGTACAGTTTCCAAATGCACCAATCACTGTTGTCATGTATAGTTACCAATCATTATACCTCGGTGTCTATGTTTAGAAATCATACATGAACCCACAACATTGTCCTATAGACCCAAGACAATGTATTAAATGCTTCAAACATGTTCTATATTATGTAGCATAAATAGGTCTACGATTTGGTAAACATTTGATAACTTGACAGGTAAATTATGTATTTTGGAGAAACCATGGAATGTTTTTTGAGACAATATAGGATAAATTTGGGGAATAATATTGATGCAGAGGCTTTAGGTCCTATAACAATGCTATAATTATGGTTTCAAATATTTCATAAATAGCTTCATATGTTGTCTCTATACAATGTTATTTACAAAACCATTTTTTTTATGAAAACAATGATATTTCCTCTTTATACTTCCTCTCAAAAGTTGTGAAAGATTAAGAGTCCTATCTTAAAATTTATCGAAGAGTTTGAATTTTCTACAAAAGAAACTATTTGTAGTGATGAATCTGGTTACTAGATTTAGAATGTTAATCTTTTTGAATTTTTCTAAAACATTTTGTTGGGATTTATAGAATTTTTTAAAATTTGAAAATGTAACCAATTTGGGCATTCCCATTTAAATGGAAATCAAGGGAGGAGTTTCAAGTAGTGAAAACATTCTTGTTCTTGTATGCATTTTCCATGTGTGACTGTGTAGTCTACTTTGCTCTTATTAAATGGTAATAGGAAAGTTGATGCATGTTGATAACAAGTTAAAATTGATCTATGAAGAAGATTATATCAAGGTTTGTGTGTGGAAATCACTCTGTGTATTGGTGCATGCTTCGTCTTTACCCTTTAAGAGTTATAGAATGAATGAATGAAACTTGTATATCCCTTCAAATATATTTCTGTCCTTACTTAGACAAGTTGGAGAGCACCAAGGAAAGTTTATACTCTGTTTCTTGCAAATTAATTGTTTCTTGCAAGTTTATAGTTTGTGTCTCCATTACCACTGGTAAGAAAATACCTTATCTAGCACAAAATTATACCTACAGTGAAAGTTTGAAACTTTAATCCAAGTTATAATGAAATTTGTGCCAAGAAAGGACCCTCTCGGCTGTCTGTGAATTACAACAGGAAGCTAGCTAGGGCCTAAGCTTAGGGATATCAAATCAATACATTTCCTCCTAAAATTTGGTACAAACAATAATGAGGAGGTACACTAAGTGTTTCAAGGAGAATTTTCAAAATTTCATTGGTGCATTTAAGATATTTATTTACCAGTCTTGCTAGGACTTTGTACACAGGTTAGAGAAGGCTAATTATGAGGAGAGCCTAACAAAGGAGGTATATGTTAGACTTTGAGGTCAAGTCTGAAATATTGTAGGGAGTTTGCAACACTTGTTGGGTGTCCAAAAGGTCAATTATTTCCTGATCATTTATTTCATGACACTCATTTTCTATACATAGTCTTATTGCTTTCTTTTCATGCACTCTATACTATCTCAAAATTTACTTGTCTCCCTTACACTTCAAACTTTCTATCTGCTCTAATTAATATCTACTAAATAACTTTGATTTTGAACTATTATACCATTTTTTTTTACTTGGCATCATCACAGTCACCTACTATATCTGATCTTTTCCACACACTCACATTTCTCCTTATATGAATGACTGTTATGAGGTAGAGAAGAAAGGGAACACTGCACAATCATACCTTTTGAGAAATAACACTTGGTGATGAGCCCTATATACCTTCACAATTGAAAAAACCTTCTTGATTTGATCTTGCAAAAACCATAAGATATTTGAAGCACTCCCTTAAACATGAATTTAACACAATACATCTAAGAGCAAGATTCAATTGGATTGCCAACTCCTTTAAGTAACTTTGGAGTATCAACAATGAGCATTACACCACTTTCACTCTTAACACATTATCAAGAATACTTTGAAGACCTTGTCTAGATCATTCAAAGAAAAAATATTCACTGTTATTGCATCATACACTTGTTCTTAAGCCCTCTTTTATAACTGTTAAAGTGCAATAACACCTAATTTTAGTTGTGCAAACAATGAATAAGATGAAGGATGCAAGTTGACCCCTGATAGCATCTTAAACCACCATTGATGGAAGATATAGAATATATACCAAGTGCCCATCAAGCTCTAAGTGCTTGTATAAACTTGAAGAATCCTTTTGAATAACTAAAATTGACAAACTCATGGAAGTTATCCTTTGAGACGAGAAGTCATTAGAAAACACTGAACTGGGATTGGTGACTTGAACACAAAACCATGACCCAAGAAGTATGAAAAAACACAAAAACATCTCCAATTAAGGTTTCCAAAGTTCAAACTAGACATTTTAGATCGAGGTTTACCTTTTGCTTCTTTCCATTCAAAACACAGTCCAGGAGAGAGAAAAAATTGCTCCACTAAAATGCTCATATATTTTCAAATACACCTCCTTTTGACAAACCAATTTTTGCACATGATTTATAGGAAAATTTACTTCAAAAATTCCTTCTATTATTTATTTGAAGGATCCTCCATAATTTTTTTACCCTTAAGAAGCCAGGTTGTTCCAAATGCACTTTTTAAGAAGGTAATTTTGCAAAAACTTGAACAACATGCCCAAATGACCTCACAATGACCTGAAATTTTGTATGAAGCATGAGGAAACCTTCCTCCATATATACCATGTTTTTTTGATAGGAATAGGTCTAAAATTTTCTATCCTATCTCATTTTCATGCAAGAACAGTTGAGTTCCCAAAGGGTAACTTTGGCTAACTTTTGAATCTTGCCTTCATGAGCTAAAATAAGCTTTATTTTTCCTCAAATATTCCCTAGAAAAAATTACTAAGCTTCTTCCACACTCTCATGGAATTTTCATGACCTGTACCATCCTTTCATACCTCATTAGGCTCAAGAAATAAGCCTAAATGAATCAGTTTGACCTAAGACTTCCATCAACTGACCTGATACTCACTGTGAGAGCTTGTTATCATGCTTATACCATCATACCTGACCTGTACCACATCCTAACCATCCATGTTTTCCATGTCCATGCTTCCACTGGACTCCTACCTCACCAACCAAACCTGTAAGGCACTGAGACCATCCTGAACTTTCTTACAAGGTCTCACTTCACCTTTCAATGCATTTCCATCAATGCCACTTGACATCAATGACAACACCAATGACCATGATTCAACATAATAGTAGTGAAATGTGAGGAGGATAAATTACATGACCTATGAGGGGTATATTGGATGAAATAACATCAATCTCAGATTAAGAAACAAGGTAAGAAGATGCACTAGAACCTTCTATGAGGTAATTAGCCTAACTCATGCATTTACAAGCCTAATTTAGTGTATTGTGAATCTTGTTCATAATTTTTATGGGTAGTAAGAGTACTTAAAAATCAAGCACACTATTATACCTAGGGAGATCAACCTCCTCAGAAAAATTTACACATATTTCATGTAAACCTTCGGTATATACAGTCTCCATGCAGGGTTTCTTCTCTATTTTGCAATAAATAAGTAGTATCAACCTAAAATCCAACCTAAAATCCAGTCTTCATTGAGCAACATGTCAAAAGTGTCTCCAACCTCAGCGGAGTTTCGATGACTCTTTGGGGTAATGATAAGGAAAGCTAAAGGACCATTGAGCAGCTGGATAATACTGACGCTGCCCACATGACAACTTTGGGTATCTTCCATTCCTGGAAGAATATCAAGACCAGTATAGAAAAAGCTGCCAAAAAGTAGTTGTAGATGCTTTAGCTGTTCTTGTATGTTTTTATGCTATTTTTTTGTGGTCTATCTACTGCTTTTTTGCAGTATTTTTGTTGTTTTGTCTTGTTTGGGTAGCTATTTTTTGGCTACTTTGAGCTTCATTATCACATTTGGATTCTGATCCTTTTCTCTCTAGTTCTCATTCCTATTTTGGCTTCTAGGCCATCTTTTGTACTCAAGGGTATAGTCCCTTTCAAAAAACTATTTGCCAATAATAAAAAAAAAACCTAAAATCCAACTTACACCTTCATCTAAGAGGTCTACAATCTCTAATAATGGCCCATATCAGTATTATTCACACTCATGCTTGTAATGAAATGCTCATACCCTCAAAACCATGCACTCTAAGACATGCTACCTACAACCATAAGCTTTACCAACATCTTCTTATGCAAACTGTATAAACACACAGAACATGACATTTCATAATTCAAGAACAAATAAACTACATGTCTTACTTTTCATGGCATGCTTATAATATTTAAGTCACTCCCCAAATATCCTCTACGTCTAGATGACTAAAAGATAAATTCTCCAACAAACTTCAGTCTAGAAGGAAAACCCCAAATTATTCAATGAAATACATTACTTATCAAAATAACCCACTCTCAGAACATAAGATGTATCTTTTATACCTGCAATCACATCAATTATACATCCATGTATTGAAAGAGAAGAGTTTAGATATTTAATTTAAAAATTAGGTCTATTCCCAAGATAAGATTAGAAATCTCAAAGAATTAGAGTGCAACACATATAGATTACTTCTTCAAATACAAAAAACTGAGTTTTCTTCATTTCAATATTACAAAAATATACCACTTCTGGGTTACAATTTTACTAGGCTACACTATTACAAAAAATGTACCACTTGTGGGCTACAATGTTACAATATTATAAGGCTACACTATTACAAAAATGTACCACTTGTGGGCTACAATGTTACAATATTACAATATTACAAGGCTACAATATTACGAAAGCACCACTTATGGCTTACAATATTACAAGAAAATATACTACACGGTCCAAGATTAAAAACATTCATTCAAAAACCCATATTCTTCCTCAGAAACTTCTTGAAAACCTTCAAATAGTATGACACTATCTGGATAGAATGAGAGCATTCAGTTATATTTTGGCCATTTATAATATATCCATCCAACTCTAACTAAATGTGCCACCTTAGACCACTTTCTTTGAGACTTTTGCATGCCCCTCCATTGTATAAGCTGCAAAACAAAAAAATATATACCACCATAATCAGATACAAGATCATGAAATATACACATAATTCGATAAAATAAAAATTTCTAAAACTCAAAACGCACATAATACAACATTTAACATCATTTCTCTTAAACATGATGAGGCACCATGAAAACATACTTATCGTAACAATACTAAAAATAGACACTGTAATCCATAGAACAGTAAAAAAATCCTACACTTAACATAATTTTCCACATAGACATAAATACATGTAAGGTTCATTCAATATTCCAAACGAGAGGTGACGATGTGGAACATGCATTTCGGCCAAGGGGATTGTCCCTGCGAATCATGGAACAAAAATTAAAGTGTTTTGAGTTCCAATGAATATGTCTTGTAATCACATTACATTCGTACTCACCCAAACTCGTTGTTATAGCCTCACAAATTTCTCTGATTGCTATATTTGATCATTTCTTTGTTTGATTGAGATGTCTCCTTCCACGAGTTGTGTTAGGAAATGTATAATCCTCGTACTCTTGAGCATCAATGTTTAAATATGGAACTATGGTCCTCTGTAAACTCACTAAGAAAATTTTGGACTTCGAGATTTAAGATTTTTAGAGATCTCGGTGAGCATGGGAAGGTGAACAGTGCCTTAGACCCAAAAAGGAAAAGGTCTGAAACCCTGAAAGTCTAAAATTCAGAATTTTGGGTTTTGGAGTTTCAGAGATAGGAAATGATCCGTCAAAAAAGTAAGCAAAAATCCTGAAATCCCGATAGTCTGAAGTCTGAAAGGGTTCGGATTTCGGAGTTCAAACTTGGTTTTGGGGTCAACATGGTGGTAATTTCAGACTTTCAGAGGTCTCGATTTAATAATTTTGGAGGTCCTGATTTCAGACTTTCAAGTTTCAAAACTCTCAAGCCGATTTGAACAATGAACAGTGACAGAAGTCTGAAAAGGAAAAGGTCCAAAACCTGAAGTCTTAATTTCATATTTTAGAGTTTCAAAGTTTCAGGTTTCAGAGTTTCAGAAGTTTGGAGCCCCAAAACACAAAAAATCACAACTAAAGGTCCAAAGTTTTGAATTCTGAATGTCTAAAATTTTGAACTTCAGACTTTCAAGGTTTCAGAGTTTTCACGTGCCCAATAAGATGAATAGTAACTCAACCTACGAAAATCCAAAGTTCTGAAATTTTGGGATTTCGGAGTTTGTATGCATGTCGGACTCTAAAAAAGGAAGATCAACAATTCAATTTTTTTGTAGAATGACACCTCGACCTTTAGATGGCCATAACATTTGACTAGGAGCTCGGATTTGCACAAGAAAGGACTTTTTGGAAAGCTCACAGGGTCCTCTACACAACTACGAATGGTTATCTTAATTTAAGTGAGACCAAGTTATTAAATATGAATAAATACAGTCCACCATTTTAGAGGGTGCCAGACTTATCACCTACCAAAATAATGAGGTATATACTTCCTTTCTTCTCATACAAGGAAAAGTACAGGGAGATATGGGTGTTACAGTGGCACCAATCATTGTTGTAGGAGAATTCAAGGCATTCTTGGGTGGTTGAAGTAAGCTTTCAGATTATTCTCTCTCCCTTTCTCTCATTTCTCCTATATATTGTAAAAAGGGGCTCATTTTAAAAGGTTGGATGATTGGTATATGCCCCTACCTTCTTCTTCTTGTCTGTAATATATTTTGAGGAGATTCCAAACCTCCCTATTGGACATTGTAATGAAAAATTGGTGCCTTTGGCCCTAAATGTGATGTATTGTATCAAATTTGAGAGAAATAAAATCAGATCTGTGGATGTTTCAAACCTTCTTCTGTGTTCTATTGCATCTTTCTGATCTTTCATTGCATACAAAGTTATTGAGTATTGTTGGGTTTTCATTACAATTTTTTAGTTGTGTTGTGTTTATCATACAGGTTGTTCAAAATCCTTCTAGTGCATCACCTTCCCTTAGAGTAGGTTTTAATTTTATGCATTTTCTCTAACTCTATCTCCTTGGGAAAGCTTTAGATTAGGGTTAGATATGTAACTCTCTGCATTTTGGAGTAGTTAGCAATAGGTTAGGATAGGAATCCATCCTTCTTCGGAGGGTTATCCTGATTACAAAGTCCCACACTTTGGGGTAAATCCATGTTTGACGAATCACACTGATGGTCTCAATCCATCAAATTGCAAAATTTTTAGGGGTACTGTGATTTTTCCATAACAACTACACCTCAATGAAACTCTCTCCCAAACACTATTAACTTGAGTGTTTAAACTCACACAACAACATATATTTGCTATAGTTGTTTTAATATAACAACCTATAACAAATTACTAACTTACCATTTGCAAGATAATAATTACTCTCATAATTATTATTCACTCATACACAAATATGGAGCACTAGCCATAATTTCCATAACATTCCCCTTAGTGTGAACATGGGGAAAACCTTTCTTGTGATTTCTCCTACTCATGATCTGATAATTTTCACAGAATAATCACAAATCATACTGAAGATTTTACAAATGGTTAGCCATAAAATAAAAATAGTGGTTTTACAAGTTGAGTACTACAAACCAAAAGATCATGGTTTTGCAAATGGTTTACCAACAACCAAAAGTGGTGGTTTTACAAGTGGTTTAGCACAAACCACAAATGATGGTTTTACACATGGTTAGCCAACCATATCACGATGTGCCAAGTAATATTATCATCTCTTATCAATTGTACATATGGGAATAACGTAGGAAATTCTGCTGCTCATACACAAAAATGGAAATGGAAAATTTCTATTATGTTCTCCCCTCAATGTGAAATTTAAACTTACTCAAACATAAAGACTGCAAAATTAAATGCACCATACACAAGTGGAAGAAAATACACAACTGCAACAATATGTGCCACCAAAATTTAATGTGGCTACATCATTGGTGACTAACGAGAGGTCGTTGATTGACCTCCAACCTCTGTTTTCCTCCATCCTCTGATTTAAAGGCTGATAACTCAAATTGATTTGACTTTGAGGATCTTTATATATTTGTGTTCTGTTAAGTGTGAATGTTTTTGTTGTCGATATTTTTTAGGTTAGTATCTCCATCATATCCTGCTTCAAGATTTTTGGCGAATTCTATTGTTTTGGCACTTTAGATATTGTATGTCGCGTTCTAGGGATAATGTGTTCATGATTATTTTTCACACTTTTTCCATGACTCAATTTTTGACTCTTGACGCAACATACACTTTGACAAAATATGACAAGAAAATTATAAAAACGACTCCTTTGACTAGAAATGATAAAAGACTATCAATTAAATAAAATGCCTTTTTAAATTATTTTTGACAATTGATGAGATGTACTAATTGCTTTCATAACAAATCATATTTTTTACTTTGATAAGACCAGTGTATCCATGTTTATGTATTTCCTAAGTACATTGTTGAACATCACTATTACAACCATGAACTTTTGGCATAATGACTAATTGAAATAGTTATATCTAATTGTTTTTATTTTGTGATATTATGTGTGCATTTATTCTTGTTATTCCAATAAATTGTTTGAATGATTATATGTGTTGATGCCACTCTTGGTTGTAAGAATTTTTTCATACGTAGAAAAGGAACTTCTTTGCAGCAACTCATCCACAACTAAATAACTTGTTTACAAAAACTCATCCATAGTATAAGGAAATCATTCACAATAAAGAACCTGCATTGATGAAGATCTTTTGAAACATGAAGTGATGGAACTTAAGTCCTTATGTGCCATTGGAGAAGTAGTTACAACACAAACGTGGAAAATTGAGAAACAAATCAATCTTTGATTTGGTCATTGATTAAGAACTAGTGAAAAACTGATTGGTAGCTGAACACTTGTGTGTTTCAAACATGTGTTGAATCTCTCACTCATTCTATTGAATGCTCCTTGTTTTATTCTTATTCTTCTCATGTGTTATAAATGATAAGATATAAAGGAAAGTGTTAGTGCCTTGTAATAAGGGAAGTTAGTAATTTAGGTAAAATCAACAATGAAGTCAATAGTGTAAGATGTAATCAAAACTGTGATCCCTTCCCGCTCTGTAATTTTTTTGAAATTTTGTTGTGACTGGTGCCTAATTCGATGGCAGATCTGACTAGGCCATCCCCTAAACCCCCTCCTAACTCTGCTGACATCTTTGCTAGCTACTAGAATTATTTTGCTATTGGCTCTTCAAAATCTTTAGTCCTTGGGAAACTACACCCTCAGTGCATTGATGGGACTTTGTCCTTACAAATCCCTTCCTCGATCACTGAAGCTACGCAAGTCTCTAGGAAGATGTCACTGATTGGTAAAATTATGGGACCCAAACCACCCTTAGAAGATATTTGTAAATGGGTACGTATTAAATGGGATCCTTGTGGTTTGATTGATATTGTTTCCCTTTCTAATGGTTTCATGTTATTTACTTTTTCCCATAAAGAATATTTTTCTCGTGATTTTCTGGGTGGCCCTTGGTTCTTTATGTGGAGAGGCTTTTACCTCTGATATTGGACACCTAGGTTCAATGCTAAGACTGAAACCATGTCCCATGCTCTGATCTAGGTTCGCCTTCTTGAGCTCCCCTTGGATTTTTGGCACTCTGCTGTCATTGAAGGCATTTCCCTCTCCATTGGTTCTCTAATAACAGTGGATCAAGCAACCAATGTAGGTTATATATTTATTCATGCCATATTTTGTGTCAATTCTAACATTAGTTTTCCTCTGCCATCCTCCATTGACCTCCACTCTAAGCTAGGAATTTGGGTTCTGTCCATTTAATATGAACATATCCCTCAAGATTGCTCCACCTACAAAAGAGTTAGACTCTGAGATTGGGATCGAGTGAAGACAAAAAATGACTGACCATCCAGCACACATTCATCCTCTTCATATTCCAAATACCCAATGCTGGAGTTGCCAGCCGAATCATCATAAGACTCATCAGCGTATCCTAAAGCTTCAAAATCCTCGGGAGAATCTTGTTCTTTTGATTCTTCCTCTTCTTCAACTATCACTACTGCTACATTGACGGGAGGAGCTTCGATTTCTAGTCTCGGTTGAGTAGGGGTTAAACGCAGCCTATCTCTTGCAGGCACACCATTGGTGTTATTGAAATTCCATCTAGGGATATCCTGATATGGAACATTACTCACCTGCTGGGACATTTGTTTTTTTAAAGAAATCAAATCATTAGCCATTATTTGGATCATAGGGTCAGTATTACCTTGAGAAGAACCTTGATTTTTAGGCTTGGGTGCATCTTTCCTGATTCTCCCGGCCAAAATGAGATCATCCTCTATTTCAATAGTTGTTGACTGAGCGATAGCTAAATCTAGGATAGTAGATCTTCTTAATAGGAAGCTCACATTGGGGGGTTGAGCATTAATGAAGAAGCATTTCTGGTTTTCTGGAGTAGGTACTGCTATTTCCAGAATCTTTCGGATCAGCTTGTTAAACTTTTCCACGAAGTCCCGCATGGGTTCATGTGATTCCTTATTCATATGGGTAAGTTGTGCTAACAAAGCATGAGAATCTTTGGCTGGTTTGAAACATGCTTCAAATTTGGTCCTCATGGTAGCCCAATTTATGATGCATGCATTTGGAAGGTGATAAAACCATTCAGCTGCTGCGCCATGCAGTGTTTTAACGAAGATTCGAACAGAGACATCTTTGTGAGCTACTTCGAGAACACCGCATGCTACAAAGAAGGATGTAATGTGTTCATCAGGATGCTGCTTCCCATCCCCATTGAACTTGGGAATGTTTTTATGTGATCCATGTGGTAACTCGTGCAATGGCGGAGTTAAAGAAAGAGGACCAATAGCCGCGCCCCAGGGCACAGGTTGTGCTGCCATCCTTCTGACAAGAGTGCGTATGGGGATCTGAGTGTCAGACAAGAATAACGTGCAATAGGTTGCAGACACGTCTCACTCTTTAGGGATCTGGTTTCTCCGAACAGGTGAAGAACTTCTGGTTCGGTTAGAAATAACGCTATTGGGGGAAACACTAAAATTGTGTTGTTGTAGTAACTCAAAGAGTGGATCAATTTCACCCCGGGCTTGGCGGGACTGAGTGAAGATCTTTCCGGCCAGTTTGAACGAGGAAAGAGATCTTGTTGAAAATAAGGTAAATACGGAGTCACCAGACACCAAGAGGATAAGCTTTACACTATAAATCCGTATTCCCTAGTAGAGTCACCAAAAACTGTTGGTTGGATATTTTGTCAATCCAAAATATGAGGATCAACCACAGTACATGGGATTAAATCCCTCGTAAAAAAAAAGTGAGGTTGACTGTTTATTACTAATCTAAAACACAACAAAAATAATATATACAGTATTCACACTAATCTAACCATTGGGGTTGGGATAGAATCCCGAAATCCATATCCGTACTATGTGAAGATGTTGATTTTATAAATGGATTGGGTAGGAAATTATTACAATGGAAGAAGCACAATTGAAAGGAAAGGAGAGGAACGTATTTTCTTTCGAGTAAACACAGAGCATGAAATAATCATACGAGCTTTAGATAACAAATGTAATGTTTGAAATGATTAGAATCATCAAGACACTCAACAAGGAATAGCTTAAGATTGCGAACATAAGAACAATATCTTAAGAAAAACACTTCTCACAACACAAAGTTTGTGAAAAACAACATCAACTTCTATTCCTCAAAACGATTAAAAGAAAACAAAATTTTTTTCTTCTTCACAATAGCTCCCAATGTTTCAAAAATCTCAACCCTTTGGAATGTACACACATCCCTTATTTATAATAATAATAGTTGAGAGAAAATAGGACAAACCCTATAAAACAGTCTTTTAAAAAGAGTCCTATTTTACTTGGCTCTCACGCAAGAGACCAAGTCATAATATGATTCAAAATGTGACGAAACAGAAATGAAAACGACATGTCAATTTCAAGATTAAAATGACACGTCGCATCAAGACTTAGTCTGAAGCGTCATCTTTTGCTTCTTCCTCTTTCTCTTCCTCCAACTGATCCTGTTTGTTCCAAAATTCTTGGAACTTCCGGATTATACCTTGCATCTCATTTTCATCAGGCGGAGTGGAATGATCACTCAAGACTTCGCATGTTTCGTGAGTGTCACTAGCACTATTGGGAAGTTTCCTCAATCTTTTGTTGAGCTTTCTCAGGGCCTCCAAAGAATGTTCAATATTTACAAACTATTCAATGATTTCCATACCAAATCCGTGAGTTGGTTCATGTTGAACAGATTCTTGGACTTGTTTGAAAAGATCGTCAGCTGATAGGATGCCCAAATTTCCAACTGATAATTTTGCTCAAATTTTCAGCAATTCTTCTTCCAGGTCACTTTTTCCATCAATCAATTGATCTCTTGATTCTATCAATTTACCACAGGCTTCATTGAGAATCTTTACCCTGAACCTGATAGCTTTTTTCAGCTGGAAATGCTTATCCGCATGTGGGATAATGCCTTCTTCTACCAAGAGGCATGATGGTATTTTCTTTAATACCTGGAGAGCTTCGAAATTCAAATCAAGATGTCCAATTTCTTAGGAGAAATCATCATCCATATTTTCTCCATCACTCTGAATATTACCCAAAGATTGATAGACTTCCACGACGTCTTGAATCACTTGTTTCCCCTGTTGGAGCAGCCTTTGGATCCATTCATCGACCACCCTTCCTTTTTTATTAATCTTCTCAATTATAGGCACTGAAGAGAAATCAAATCCGACAGGGATAGAGGAATATGGTATCGATTCAAGGGGTTTTGAGAGCTTGAACAATACCTCAGTCAACTGCTCCACCTTTCCTTTAAGCTCATCTTTGCTGTCTTTTGTTTCCTTCAGTTTCTGGCACAAAACGTTTGTAGCATCCCATGCATCTTGTTGTGCTCCTTCGGTTGTCACTTCTCCTAGAGCCACCCTAGTTATCTAATAGTCAGAGGCTATTATGTCTTCTTTGGTTTTGTCAGTCGTAGGAGTGGTGATCTCTTCAAACTTATGCCCAGAAGCGTCCACCAAAACCCTTGAAACTATTTTGGGTTTCTTGGCTGATTTAGAAGTAGAAGCCTTGAGTGAGCTAAAATCAAAGGATGATATGGGTACAATAACCTTCCTCTTCCTCGGAGTTTGCTTGAGTAGCCATTGAGGCATTTCAGAGGGAGTTGCCACTATTGTAGAAGTTGGCATCATACTTTTAAGGGGAGAGGGATCCACTGGCGAAGTGGAGACAGTTACCAATGTGGTAGCAGATTCAATAAAAAGAGGCATAGGAGGGGGCGTGTTGGTAATTAATTTTGTACCAGCAGAGAGGTGTGAGAGTCCAGAGAAAATGTTGGCCATGACCGAAGAAGTAGATGGGGAAAGAGGAGGTAGAAGTGGTTGTGAAGGAGGAAGCACATATCCTGACTCCAAAGCCTGGGATGCAAGAGATAAGGTCACTTCAGTTGGGAAGTCAAAAAATGGTGAAACTAGAGGCTGGCTTACTTCTCCTTCCAAAGAAATTTCTCCTATTTCTCGGGGTGTTGGTGATTCTGGCACATTCACCATTTCAGCTGGAGAAACAATTGAAGAGATTTCTTGTTCTCTTCTCTTCTTGACAAATTTGACCTTTATAGGGCCCTTAGAAGATCTTTTGTATTTTCCCTTTTTGGAGGGCCCCGCCTCTGCAGCAACCAACTTTGAAAAATTATCATCTTTAAAACTCATTCGCCAATAGGCGAGCCATGATTTGGTGTGTGCAAGAATCAGGGCTGATCTATCTTTAATGGAGGCTTTTTCACTGACAGACCAATCAATATGTGGGAAAACATATTGATCTTCATTCAATCCATCATAGGAAGGATCCAAAACACTTTCATTATCGCTAGTACCTTCTGGTAAGTTAGTGAGCTCAGGTGTTTGAATCTCAGCAAGTGTCAATCTGCTATGATCTTTTCTTCGGACAACAACCTCATCGCGTAAATCAATCCAGATGTCTTCTGTGCTTGGCATGTGGAGGTGCAGAGTTCCATATGCCTTAAGAACTCCTCGAAAATCAAACCCGTCTCGAGGCTTCATGTGCTTCTTCAATTTATCTTAAAGCTCATGGACAACATTCTTGGATTTCACCACTGTTGAACAAGTATACCTTCCAATAGAAATTGGGAAAGATACAGCGGCCTTGTGTTTACTGTGTTGGAACTTGTGAAAATCCAACAGTTGCCTGACCAACTCCATCAAGATTAGTTTTTCCCCTGGATATCTTGGAAAATGGAAAGGATCACCTAGGTACATGACTACTCGAAGATATGTGAAATTCTTAAATTGCAAGAAGACACAACCCCATTTTGAAACTTCAGCCCATGCCTCATCAGAGACTCTCGTTTTCCTTAGTTCAGGGTTTAACTTGCAAATGTTCTCGTAGAAAAAGGCATCGTTTACCCTTCTAAATTGGTCATCAGACCCTTTTCTTGTCAGCTAAGGAAAATAATGATAAACATGTTCCACTTTCTTTTTCCCCTTGGTGTCCAACCCGGGGTAGTTTCTCATGCCAGCCGATGCATAGGTGACATACGAGGACATATAAAACTTTCCCATACACAGAACTATTGTCATTTGAGAATCTATCTTGTTACTGATAAGAGTACCCCAATCAATTCCCTGTTGATTCTTCTTAATAGTGATCATGAACTGGTACATCCATCCTTGGAAAACATTTGATTCGGGAAAACCAAAAACACGAATCAACAAAGTAATGATATCATTGATTTCTTGAATGAAATCACTTCTGGGAACAAGTCTTGGGAACCTGGAAATAGCTGGTTTGGATTGATTAAGAACTTCTTATTCACGTGCTTGATGCAATTCTCCTAATCATTGTCCCAATCTTTTTGGGCTGACTTGAGGTCCACATCTCCATATTCCTAAAAATTAGGCAGCTTGAGAAGGTCATCGAAGTAACCTCCATCCAACTTGATTACAACTTCTCCCGCCTAATTTTTCACAGAACGAGAAGCAGAGTCATAATTCGAAGCATAGACTAAGATGAACTCGGGGCACTGAGTGGACATAGGAAAACCTGCTGCAAGAGGTAGACCACTGTCAACTATTGATTTCATCCATGGAGTCTGAGAAGAGCTCTTGACCCTATTCCAAAAATCCTCCATATCTATGTTTCCAAGCTCTGTATCCCAGATGTCGTAATTATAGTCAATGTAGGAGGGAGACTCCACCTTCCTAAACTTCTACTTCATCCTCCCCGATTTTTTAGTCTTATCTTGTGATGGACCAGGGTTCGACATGAGGAATTTCAAAGGAGGAGAGTGTCGGAGATCAGAGGGTGTTGAACACTTCGGAAAACCTGACACACTGGGAGGATGCCAGAGAGTTCGGAAAACCTAACACACTGGAGATGTCGGACATTTCAGAAAACCCGACACTTTAAAATTTCCGATATACTGCTGGTTTTGAACACTGCAAAGCACCCTGCGAAACCCGAGAAGAGGGAATGTGGTAATTGCTGAGTTGAAACATGCAAGTTTTTCCTCACTGTTGATATCCCCAATATAATTTTAATTATAATGACATCTTGAAGGAATCAGACAAAGTGATAATTCCAAAGGGGTAACCCTAAAACACAAACCTGATTTAGAAAACAACCCCCGAAATGGAAAAGATAAAACCCCAACAACCCTGATAAGAAACTTGGAAGAATTCCTTACAAAATTATTCCACAAAAACCACAAACAAGGAATGAAGAAAAATACCTTTAACCAGAGCAAGAAATGATAAATAATGAGCAATGCAATAAGGTACAAAGGCGTTTCAGGTTCCTGGGTCAAAGATGCATGCGCGAAAATCCACGAGGTAAAAAGTACGTCTGGTGAAAATGACGTGGAAATCAGAATATATATAAGAAAATTCACATTTAATACACTTCAGTTGACACGTTCCAACTACCCGACAACTCGGCATTATTGCCATGTCAGCATGCTTGGGATATCCAGAAACCCGACATAAAGTGTTTTAGAGCAATTCGGGTTTCAAATTGCGGGAAACAAGCGACATGAAGCATCATGCTTGATGACCCCAGAAACCTGAAACAAAGGAGTAAATCAGGATTCGGGGATCAGAAGACATGCGACATGAAGCATGTTTTGACGAACGCATGTTCCGATTCTTGGAAGGTCCGCAAACCCGACTTACCTTTCTTGATGTGGGTTTCGGGTTTTGGAGAATAGATGACATGAAGCATCCAAAACATATGTTGTCTTGTTTGTGAAACCCAAAAACCTGATTATCTCTCTGAAAGGTGATCCTTAGAAAATCAGCTCAAAAAATTTCTTAGGGTTATCCCATTTTTGGCGTAAACTCAAAAATGAGATAACAACTAGCTCTAGTTGGGGACTTTCTTTGTGATATCAAAGGAAGAGAACTCAGAATCTCTGGCTTTATCCATTGGGCTACAGAGTCAGAAAAGAAGAAAACTGAAAATACAAAACAAGGAAAGAAAGAAGACCAAAAGCAAACACACAACGAAAAATAAAGTATGTACAATGCAAAAGAGCATCTTGCATTAATGATGGAACAACTTCAGATGTTGGCCGCTGAAAGGCAAAGGGAGTAACTCTCCATCAAGATATGATAGATGGAAACTATTTTCACCACTCAGCTGATGGATCTTAAAAGGTCCTTTCCACAAAGAATCGAACTTTCCATGGATTCCTTTCTGCTCCCTCCTCTTATCCCACAGCAACACCAGGTCTCAAATTTGGAAATGACGTTGCCTTGATTTCTTGTCAAAAATTTGCTTTACTTTGCTTTGATGATCTGCAATGCGATCAACCACATTGCTTCATTCCTCTTCTAGCCTGGCTAAGTACATAACCCTTTCTTCAATAGAATTTTTAAAGGTCACATCTTCGACCGCTTTGGCCAACTGCAAGGCTGGCAACTCTACTGAGTTAGGTATCTCATCATCGATCCCATATAGTACTTGGAAAGGGGACATCCCTATAGCTCACTTTGGGGTAATCCGATCAGCCCACAACGCATCATACAATGCTTTGTGCCACGTCCTCTAGTTTTCATCTACTAGTTTTCTAATTATGGTAACCAGGTTCTTATTGCTGGACTCAGCTTGCCCATTTCCTTGGGGATAATAATCAGATGAGTGAGCCAGGGTGATGCCGAATCCATAGAAAAATTCTGTCAACTCATGCGATGAGAAATTGGAGGCATTGTCAGCCACAATCTTGCGAGGCACACCAAATTTGACAATTATATTTTCTTTAAGGAACTTACACACGGCTTCTGAAGTTGCTTTCTTGATTGGCGCAGCTTCCACCCACTTGGTAAAATAGTTTGTAGCAGTTAGCACGTAATTGTGTTCGGCACTAGAGGTAGGATTCAACGTTCCAATGAAGTCAATTCCCCATTGGCGAAAAGGTTCTTCAATCACTAAAGGCTTCAGGGGAAGAGCTGCTAGCTTGGGACAACCAACGAAATGTTGACAAGCTTCACACTTGGACATCCACTTTGCCGAATCCCGAAAGAGAGTAGGCCAATAATACCTAGCCCATAGGATCTTATAAGCTGTTACAAAAGATGAGAAATGTCCCCCACATGCTAGGCTATGGAAGGATTCTAACAACCTTAACTATTGTGATTTATCAACACAACGTAGGAAAAAGCCATCAATACCTTTCTTATATAATCCGTTATCCCACAGGAGGTATCTGGTAGATTTTAACTTGACCATCCTCTTCTCCTTTTGGCTTAAATGTGGGGGGCATTCACCATAAGTTAGAAAGAAAGCAATGTCTGTGTACCATTCATCAGTCGTACTCACGAAAAGCACCATGGGCAACTTTAAAGAGGTGTCTTCTGTCCTTTCGCATTCTATTTCAGCATGATTTTTTGCAATCAATTGGCACAAGCCCCTTCCTCGTACCAACTTGGTAGGTCTAATGTCCAAGTCATACTCCTGAACTTTAGCTATCCAGTTACCTCGTTGACTACCCAGCTCTTGTTGAGTCAAAATGGATTTAACGGCGGTGTCGGGAACAAGAATGAGGGTATGAGAATTCAACACATAGTATCTGAAATGTTTCACTGCTCGTACCACCACATAAGCATGCTTTTCAATTTGTGACATTTTTAGCTCATGTTCCTTTAATGGACAGCTCATAAAAGTGATGGGAGCTTCAATGCCCTCTATGTTCTCCTGCATCAGGATGGCTGACACTGTGTGAGCAGAGGCATAGCTATACATGATGAAGTCTTTTTTGAAGTCAGGACATACTAGGATAGGAGAGCAAGCAACTACCCTTTTGACTTCATCAAATGCGAGCTTCCCTTCAGTACTCCATCGAAATGGAATTTTTCCTTTCATCATCCCAAGGATATCCTTGGTTTTATCAGCAAAATCAGGTACGAACCTTCTTAGGAAATTGACCTTTCCGAAGAAGGAATGAACTCCAGTTTTACTTGTAGGTAGGGTAAGGTTCTGAATGGCCTTTACCCTCTCACGGTCAATTTTGGTTCCTTCTCTAGTCACGATATAACCCAACAACTTTCTTTCAGTCACTCTAAATATGTACTTCTTGGGATTTAATGAAATCCCATGACGCCTGCATCTCAAAAGTACTTACTCTAAATGATCATAATGATCACTCCGTTTTTTAGAGAAAATGGTCAAGTCATCCAAATATACTACTATGAATTTTCCCATCAGGTCTCTGAATGCCAAGTCCATAGCTCTCTGAAAGGTGGCTCTGGCATTGATCACGCCGAAAGGCATCCTCCTGTAAGCAAAGGTCCCCCATGGGGTTGTGAAGGCCGTCTTGTGTTGATCCTCCGTAGCTACCTCAACTTGATTATATCCTGAAAATCCATCGAGCATGGATAACATTTCTGATCCAGTAATGGTCTGTAACACCTGATCCATGATAGGAAAGGGATAATTGTATTTTAACGAAGACTGATTTAGGTTTTGGAAATCAACACAAATCTGGATTTCACCATTCTTCTTCCTGACAAGGACGATGTTAGCAATCCAGGTGGAGTGATGGATTGGAAAAATAATTCTGACATCTAACATTTTCTAAATTTCCACAAGGATAGTCCCTGAGATCTTGGGATTGTAATGTCTTTGCTTCTGCCTGTATGGTTTTACATCAGGCTTCAAAGGGATACTGTGTTGTACATCTTTGGGCTTGAAGGATTTTAAATCTGCATAAGACCAGGCCAAGACATCCATGTATATCTTCAGGAGTGAAGTGAATTTCACTTTCTCCTCAGGGGAACAACATTTCCCAATATTCACCATCCGAGGTTGATCAGATGAACCTAGATTGACTTGATCTACTTCTGAGGAAGAAGCTCCTTCAAATTTTCTTTTTTCTTGAATAAAACAATCATGTTTGTCGAACAAACCCTCCAGAGAAACCAGACCTTTGGGTATCTTGTTGCATTTCAACTGAATAAACTCACCATCAACCTCTTGATATGGATCTGAGATAGATTCATGGAAAGCTGATTCCAAACCTTCAAAGTATAGCTCACTAAAATTGTCAGACTTTTCCAGAAAAGTCAACACTTTTTGATCATCATTGAAAACTTGCCAATGAGCCACATTATCTAGGATACTGGGATGATACACGATCTCAATGGTGTATGTATCTTGTTTGAACTGGGGATGAGGGAGAAGGAGGGACGCAGACACGGCCAAAGAATCAGCCTTGTAATTATAATATCTCAAAACCACCTTAATGGAGAATGCATCAAAGAATTCTATATTATCCCAAACTTTATTCCTGTAATGTCTCAAGTGATCATTTTTTACTTGATAGATTCCCTTGACCTGGTTGACAATCAGCTCCGCATCCCCTTGAACCTTGAGATTTCGAATTCCCTTCTGCCTGGCCATTTCTAATCTAGCGCCCGATCCGGTGGTTGAAAAACTACCATCAAATTTGAGGGTCCAAATAGCATTAGGATCTTCTTTCTTGACGTCTACCGCCGGTATCTCCGATGTCATGAAATAATTTCCAAAACTAGCATCTTCGAAAAGAATTTGAGGCTTAGGATCATCTGACTTAGTTACCAAATACCTTGCCTGAGGCTCGGGATGGAGAACTTGATAAACCCCATTGACTGGAATCCTTGCCTTGGTCCAATCCATATTAATCTCTCCTCCGACATCTTTACAAAAACCTCTACCCAAGAGGATATCGTAGGCTGCAGGAATGTCGGCACCTAGAATAGTCATCTTCACTCTCTTCTCTGGGAAGGCAACGAACGCAAACTACGCATCTTTGATTTGACCAATCAAGGGAAATTTATTGGTTTCCATGGAGTAACATCATCCATATGACTTATTCAAAGTAAGCCCAATATCATGAGCTACTTTTGCATGCATAACATTGTCGGAGGCCCCTGAGTTGATGATGCAATTGCTGAGTTTAAACCCATTTATTAGCAAAGACAAATAAAATGGTTCAATCTTTCCTAAAGAAGAAGCAAAGGTAAGATTGTTCTGAGGTGGGGATTGATTAGGGTTTGGCAAGAGACCTTTTTGAGGTGAGAGAATGGTGGCTTTACTTCTAATGAATTTGGTGATTTTTTCGAACTGTTCGGGATTTGACTGAAGCTACTCTGCTTCTGACATTTGGATCTTGGTTCTTTTTGCATGATCGATAATTTCAAAAGCAATATAAGAAGGGGTGATGGTAGGCTCAGTTCTAATCACGTGAGCTTGAGCTAGGGCACTGACCTTAGGAGAAAGAGAATGAGGAGAAGTTGCTACCTTTTTGGTGACTTCTCTTTCAGTTTGTGCTGAAACATGAGCACCTCTCTTAACTATGGCTATGGGAGGTTCCTTATTCTTCTCCTTGGGGATTTCAAGAGGTTTTCTTGGATTTTGAGATTGGGATCGAGTGAAGACAGCAAATGACTGACCATCCGGTGCACATTCATCCTCTTCATATTCCAAATACCCAATACTGGAGTCACCAGCCGAATCATCATAAGACTCATCAGCGTATCCTGAAGCTTCAAAAGCCTCGGGGGAATCTTGTTCTTTTGATTCTTCCCCTTGTTCAACTATCTCTACTACTGCATTGACGGGAGGAGCTTCAATTGCCATTCTCGATTGAGCAGGGGTTAAACGTGGCCTATCTCTTGCAGGTGCACCATTGGTGTTATTGAAATTCTGTCTAGGGATATCCTGATACGGAACATTACTCACCTGCTGGGACATTTGGATTTTTAAAGCAATCAAATCATTAGCCATTTTTTGGATCATAGGGTCAGTATTACCTTGAGAAGAACCTTGATTTTTAGGCTTGGGTGCATCTTTCCTGATTCTCCCGGCCAAAATGAGATCATCCTCTATTTCAATAGTTGTTGACTGAGCGATAGCTAAATCTGGGATAGCAGATCTTCTTAATAGGAAGCTCACATTGGGGGGCTGAGCATTAATGAAGAAGCATTTTTGGTTTTCTGGAGTAGGTACTGCTATTTCTGGAATCTTTCGGATCAGCTTGTTAAACTTTTCCATGAAGTCCCGCATGGGTTCATGTGATTCCTTATTCATATGGGTAAGTTGTGCTAACAAAGCATGAGAATCTTTGGCTGGTTTGAAACGTGCTTCGAATTTGGTCCTCATGGTAGCCCAATTTGTGATGCATGAATTTGGAAGGTGATAAAACCATTCAGCTACTGTGATGTGCAGTGTTTCAATGAAGAGTCAAACAGAGACATCTTCGTGAGCTACTCCCAGAACATCTCATGCTACAAAGAAGGATGTAATGTGTTCATCGGGATGCTGCTTCCCATCCCCATTGAACTTGGGAATGTTTTTACGTGATGCATGTGGTAACCCGTGCAATGGCGGAGTTAAAGAAAGAGGACCAATAGCCGCGCCCCAGGGCACAGGTTGTGCTGCCATCCTTCTGACAAGAGTGCGTATGGGGATCTGAGTGTCAGAAAAGAATAACGTTTGACAGGTTGCAGACACGTCTCGCTCTTCAGGGATTTGGTTTCTCTGAACAGGTGAAGAACTTCTGGTTTGGTTAGAAATAATGCTGTTGGGGGAAAGACTGAAATTGTGCTATTGTAGTAACTCAAAGAGTGGATCAATTTCACCCCAGGCTCAGCGGGACCGAGTGAAGATATTTCCGGATAATTTGAACTGGGAAAGAGATCTTGTTGAAAATAAGGTAAATACGGAGTCACCAGACACCAAGAGGATAATATTTACACTATAAATCCATATTCCTCAGTAGAGTCACCAAAAACTGTTGGTTGGATATTTTGTTAATCCAGAATATGAGGATCAACCAAAGTACATGGGATTAAATCCCTCCTCAAAGACAGGTGAGGCTGCCTGTTTATTACTAATCTAAAACACAACATAAATAATATATACAGTATTCACACTAATCTAACAATTGGGGTTGGGATAGAATCCTGAAATCCATATCCGTACTATGTGAAGATGTTATTTTTATAAATGGACTGGGTAGGAAATTATTACAATGGAAGAAGCACAATGGAAAGGAAAGGAGAGCAACATATTTTCTTTCGAGTAAACAAAGAGCACAAAATAATCATACGAGCTTTAGATAACAAATTTAATTTTTGAAATGATTAGAATCATCAAGACACTCAACAAGGAATAGCTTAAGATTGCGAACATAAGAACAATATCTTAAGAAAAACACTTCTCACAACACAAAGTTTGTGAAAAACAGCATCAACTTCTATTCCTCAAAATGATTAAAAGAAAACACAAAGTTTTTCTTCTTCACAATAGCTCCCAATGTTTCAAAAATCTCAACCCTTTGGAATGTACACACATCCCTTATTTATAATAATAATAGTTGAGAGAAAATAGGACAAACCCTATAAAACAGTCTTTTAAAAAGAGTCATATTTTACTTGGCTCTCACGCAGGAGACCAGGTCACAATATGATTCAAAATGTGACGAAATAGAAATGAAAAAGACATGTCAATTTCCAGATTAAAATGACACGTCGCATCAAGACTTAGTCTGAATCGTCATCTTTTGCTTCTTCCTCTTTCACTTCCTCCAACTGAGCCTGTTTTTTCTAGAATTCTTGGAACTTCCGGATTATACCTTGCATCTCATTTTCATCAGGCACAGTGGAATGATCACTCAAGACTTCGCATGTTTCGTGAGTGTCGCTAGCACTACCAGGAAGTTTCCTCAATCTTTTGTTGAGCTTTCTCAGGGCCTCCAAAGAATGTTCAATCTTTACAAACTTGTCAACGATTTCCATACCAAATCCGTGAGTTGGTTCATGCTGAACAGATTCTTGGACATGTTTGAAAAGATTGTCAGCTGATAGGATGCTTGAATTTCCAACTGACACTTTTGCAGAAATTTTCATTAATTCTTCTTCCAGGTCACTTTTGCCATCAATCAATTGATCTCTTGATTCTCTCAATTTACCACAGGATTCATTGAGAATATTTACCCTAAACCTGATAGCTTTTGTCAGCTAGAAATGCTTATCCGCATGTGGGATAATGCCTTCTTCTACCAAGAGGTGTGATGGTATTTGCTTTAATACCTGGAGAGCTTTGAAATTCAAATCAAGATGTCCAATTTCTTGGGAGAAATCATCGTCCATCTTTTCTCCATCACTCTGAATATTCCCCAAAGATTGATAGACTTCCACGACGTCTTGAATCACTTCTTTCCCCTATTGGAGCAGCCTTTGGATCCATTCATCGACCACCCTTCCTTTTTTATTAATCTTCTCAATTATAGGCACTGAAGAGAAATCGAATCCAACAGGGACAGAGGAAGATGGTATGGATTTAAGGGGTTTTGAGAGCTTGAGCAATACCTCAGTCAACAGCTCCACCTTTCCTTTAAGCTCATCTTTGCTGTCTTTTGTTTCCTTCAGTTTCTTGCACAACACATTTGTAGCATCCCGTGCATCCTATTGTGCTCCTTTGGTTGTCACTTCTCCTAGAGCCACCCTAGTTATCTGATAGTCAGAGGCTATTATGTCCTCTTTGGTTTTGTCAGTCACAGGAGTGGGGATATCTACAAACTTATGCCCAGAAGTGTCCACCAAAACCCTTGAAACTATTTTGGGTTTCTTGGCTGATTTAGAAGTAGAAGCCTTGAGTGAGCTAAAATCAAAGGCTGGTATGGGTACAATCACCTTCCTCTTCCTCAGAGTTTTCTCGAGTAGCCATTGAGGTGTGTCAGAGAGAGTTGCCACAATTGTAGAAGTTGGCATCATACTTTTAGGGGGAGAGGGATCCACTGGCGAAGTGGAGACAGTTACCAATGTGATAGCAGATTCAATAAAAAGAGGCATAGGAGGGGGCATGTTGGTGATTAATTTTGTACCAGTAGAGAGGGGTGAGAGTCCAGAGAAAATGCTGGCCATGACCGAAGAAGTAGATGGGGAAAGAGGAGGTAGAAGTGGTTGTGAAGGAGGAAGCGTAGATCCTGACTCCAAAGCCTGGGATGCAAGAGATAAGGTCACTTCAGTTGGGAAGTCAACAAATGGTGAAACTAGAGGCTGGCTTACTTCTCCTTCCAAAGAAATTTCTCCTATTTCTCGGGGTGTTGGTGATTCTGGCATATTCACCGTTTCAACTGGAGAAACAATTGAAGAGTTTTCTCGTTCTCTTCTCTTCTTGACAAATTTGACCTTTATAGGGCCCTTAGAAGATATTTTGTCTTTTCCCTTTTTGGAGGGCCCCGCCTCTGCAACAAACAACTTTGAAAAATTATCATCTTTAAAACTCATTCCCCAAGAGACGAGCCATTCTTTGGTCTGTGTAAGAATCAGGGTTGATCTATCTGTAATGGAGGCTTTTTCACTGACAGACCAATCAATAGGTGGGAAAACATATTGATCTTCATTCAATCCATCATAGGAAGGATCCACAACACTTTCAATATCGCTAGTACCTTCTAGTAAGTTAGCGAGCTCAAGTGTTTGAATCTTAGCAAGTGTCAATCTGCTATGATCTTTTCTTCAGACAGCAACCTCATCGTGTAAATCAATCCAGATGTCTTCTATGTTTGGCATGTGCAGGTGCAGAGTTCCATATGCCTTAAGGAATCCTCAAAAATAAAAACCGTCTCGAGGCTTCATGTGCTTCTTTAATTTATCTTGAATCTCTTGGACAACGTTCTTGGCTTTCACCACTATTGAACAAGTATACCTTCCAATAGAAATTGGGAAAGATACAACGGCCTTGTGTTTACTCTGTTGGAACTTGTGAAAATAAAATAGTTGCCTGACCAACTCCATCAAGATTAGTTTATCCCCTAGATATCTGGGAAAACAGAAAGGATCCCCTGGGTACATGACTACTCGAAGATATGTGAACTTCTTAAATTGTAAGAAGACACAACCCCATTTTGAAACTTCAGCCCATGCCTCATCAAAGACTCTCATTTTCCTTAGTTCAGGGTTTAACCTGCAAATGTTCTCGTAGAAAAAGGTGTCGTTTACCCTTCTAAATTGGTCTTCAGATCCTTTTCTTGTCAGCTGAGGAAAATAATGATAAACATGTTCCACTGTCTTGTTCCCCTTGGTGTCCAACTCGGGATAGTTTTTCATGCTGGCCACTACATAGGTGACATACAAGGACATATAAAACTTTCCCGTAGATAGAACTTTTGTCATTTGAGAATTTATCTCGTTACTGATAAGAGTACCCCAATCAATTCCCTGTTGATTCTTCTTAATAGTGATCATGAACTGGTACATCCATCCTTGGAAAACATTTGATTCGGGAAAGCCAAAAACCCTTATCAACAGAGTAATGATATCATTGATTTCCTGAATGAAATCACTTCTAGGAACAATTCTTGGCAACCTGGAAACAACTGGTTTGGCTTTGATTAAGAACTTCTTATTCACGTGCTTGATGCAATCCTCCTGATCATTGGCCCAAGATTTTTGGGTTGACTTGAGGTCCACATCTCCATATTCCTCAAAATTCGGCATCTTGAGAAGGTCATCGAAGTAACCTCCGTCCAACTTGATTACAACTTCTCCCGCTTGATTTTTCACAGAACGAGAAGCATATTCATAATTCGAAGCACATGCTAAGATGAACTCGGGGCACTGAGTGGACATAGGAAAACCTGCTGCAAGAGGTAGACCACTGTCAACTATTGATTTCATCCATGGAGTCTGAGAAGAGCTCTTGACCCTATTCCAAAAATCCTCCATATCTATGTTTCCGAGATCTGTATCCCGGATGTCGTAATTATAGTCAATGTAGGAGGGAGACTCCACCTTCCTGAACTTGTACTTCATCCTCCCTGATTTTTTAGTCTTATCTTGTGATGGACCAGGGTCTGACATGAGGAATTTCAAAGGAGGAGAGTGTCGGAGATTAGAGGGTGTTGAACAATTCAGAAAACCTGACACACTGGGAGGATGCCAGAAACTTTGGAAAACCTGACACTTTAAACTTTCTGATATACTGCGGGTTTTGAACACTGCAAAGCACCCTGCGAAACCCGAGAAGAGGGAATGTGGTAATTGTTGAGTTGAAACATGCAAGTTTTTCCTCGCTGTTGATATCCCCAATATAATTTTAATTACAATGACATCTTGAAGGAATAAGACAAAGTTGTAATTCCAAAGGGGTAACCCTAAAACACAAACCTGATTTAGAAAACAACCCCCAAAATGGAAAAGATAAAACCCCAACAACCCTGATAAGAAACTTGGAAGAATTCCTTACACAATTATTCCACAAAAACCACAAACAAGGAATGAAGAAAAATACCTTTAACCAGAGCAAGAAATGATAAAAAATGAACAATGTAATAAGGTACAGAGGCGAGTCAGGTTCCTGGGTTGAAGATGCATGTGCGAAAATCCACGAGGTAAAAAGTATGTCTGGTAAAAATGACGTGGAAATCAGAATATATATAAGAAAATTCACATTTAATACACTTCAGTTGACACGTGCCAACTACCTGACAACTCAGCATTATTGCCATGTCAGCATGCTTGGGATATCCGGAAACCTGACATAAAGGGTTTAGAGCAATTCGGGTTTCGGATTGCGGGAAAAAAACGATGTGAAGCATCATGCTTGTTGACCCCGGAAACCCAAAACAAAGGAGTAAATCGGGATTTAGGGATCGGAAGACATGCAACATGAAGCATCCAAAACATATGTTGTCTTGCTTGTGAAACCCGAAAACCCGATTATCTCTCTAAAAGGTGATCCTTAGAAAATCAGCTCAAAAAATTTCTTAGGGTTATCCCATTTTTGGCGTAAACTCAAAAATGAGATAACATGATTGCTATTAATATTTATGTTCCTAACCTTGAAAATTAGAGAGAAAAACTATGGAAGGATTCGTTGGATTCTTGTTCTTCTTACAAACACCTGTTGTGGCTTATTGCTGGAGATTGCAATCCTCCATTATTTTTAGCTGAGAAGTAAGGTGGAACTAGTGTTAGCACTAATAGCTTGGAAGCCCTAGATGACTTTATTAGATTGAGTGAATTTTTTGACATTGATCTTCATGGAGCTTCCTTTACTTGGTCTAACAGAAGACTTTGGGTCAACCATATCCCAATAAAATTAGATAGATTCCTTGTCTATATGGATTAGATAGCTCACTACAAAAATTTATACCTATAGGCTCTGCCTAAAATTGCCTCTGATCACTACCCCTTACTACTCACAGCTTCACAATCTCAACACTCAAAACATCCCCCTTTCCTTTTGATCTTGTTTGGATGCAAAATCATAATTTAGAAAATCTTATCAAGGATGGGTGGATGACTGATATTCAGGGCTGAGCTATGTACAAGTTTTCTATGAAGATTAGTTTCATCAAGAATAAGCTCAAGAATTGGAAAATTCAGGTTTTTGGGGATATCCACAGAAGGACGTATTTGATAACTCTAAAACTTGCCTCTATCTTGGAGGATATCTAATCGAAAGGAAGATCCACTCAACTCAATCAGCATGAACTTTCCCTTCTCAGTGATTATCACAATACTCTTGCTGAGGGAGAAATCTATTGGCATCAAAGATACAAAGCTATATGGCTGAAACAGGGAGATCGAAATACAAAATTCTTCCATATGACTGCTAAGAAAAACAAGAGAATGGATAATATTAAAGAGTTGGTCACCACGGAGGGCTCTTATCTTAATAAAGATGATGAGATTATTATTGAATTAATCAACTATTATGCTAGTCTCCTTCATGAGGCCCCCCCCAGACTGAAGTGAATTGTCAGGAAATGCTACAACATATACCGAATTTTATCACCCATGATATGAATGCCAAAATCACCTAACCCTTCTCATTGGAAGAAATTAGGAAAGCTATTTTTGACATGAAAAGTGATAAATCACCTACCTTGATGGTTTCCTTGTGGAATTTTTTCAAACTTACTGACATATTGTAAAACCTGATCTACATGTTGCAATTTTGGATTTTCAGAAAAATGATCTTATATTAAAGGAATGAAATAATACGTTTGTTTCCCTAACACCGAAGTCTATGTGTTCTAAAATTATTTCTAACTATGGGCCCATTAGTCTTTGTAATACATCCTACAAGATCATAACCAAATTGCTTGTATCCACGCTTAAACCTTTTATGACTAGCTTAATTTCAGAACAAAAAAATGGGTTCATTGGGGGTAGACTGATTCAAGGTGGCATCATTAATGTTCATGAAGCGATGCACTCTACTTCTCTCAAAAAATCACATAGTATGATTATTAAACTTGAGATGCAAAAGGTGTTTGATAGAGTTAGCTGGCCCTTCTTAATTCGGGTCTTGAAGAAATTTGGTTTTGGGTAATGGAGATCTTAGATTTATAACTGTATTTCAACTCCCAAATTCTCCATTCTCATAAATAGTATCCCATAAGGTTATTTTCCCTCAAGTCATGCAATCAGGAAAGGGTATCCCCTCTTACCCTTTCTGTTTATACCCATGGCTAATACTCTTAGTAGAGCTTTGGAAGATACTAAAAGAGTTAGAAAAATTAAGGGCATTACTACTACGTCTAGGAATCCTGCAACTTCCCACTATCAATTCTGTAATGACACCTTACTGCTTGATATTACTTAAGTTATGGAAGCTAAAGTTTTGAAACATATTTTATATTACTATGAATCAACTTCTCGTCAGAAGATAAATTTTAATAAGAGTAGTATTGCTTTTATTAATACCCCTTCCAGCAGGTTACGAAAGATTGCTGACATCTTTGCTTGCATTATTGTGGATCTCACCTCTTCTTACTTGGGTCTTTTACTTTTTTTGGGAAGAAAACTCAAGAGTCTTTGGAATCAGGTTATTGACAGATTCAAAAAGAAAAGTTTGCTGGTTGGAAAGGTTCCCTCCTCAGTCAGGCTGGAAAGCTACAACTAGTCAAGGCCACTTTGTAGAATATGTTGATTTACTTTATATCTTTACTGAAAATTCTTGCCTCTGTGGCTTTTACTATTGAAAAAATTAAAAAAAAAGTTCCTTTGGCCAGGATTAGAAGAAAGAAAGAGAATCCATTTAGTTTCATGGAATGTGGTTTGTAAACCAACTATTCTTGGTTGTTTAGGCCTACGTAGAATTTTTGATATGAACTCCGCCATGCTTACAAAATTGGGCTGGGAAATTTCCACTAATGGAAAGGCATCCTAGATGCAGATGATGATATCTCAATACTTTTATTCGGTGGATGATTTATATGTTGAAGACATTCTAAATGGTTTAGATATTTGGAACTCCATCAAAAGCACCAGAAATCTGATTCAGGTAGGCACTAGATGGAAAATTGCTAATGGTAAGAAGGTCACTTTCTAGACTAATAGATGGATTGGAGACAATGTTTTATCTACTGACCCCTACTAGGATCCTATGAGATCAAGCCTTGTTCAAATTTGTGGTCCTTATGTTTCTAACTACATTGATCGATCCTCCTTGTACCCATGTTGGTTCATACCCAGCTGGGATGGAGTGAGATGTCACCAGCTTCAACTGATTGAAAAATTGAAGCTTTTATTGTCACAAAAATTCTTGCCCATATCTTCTATAGAGGATGCTATAATATTTCCTCTTTCTATTTTTTGGCTCTTTTTTTTGTTAAGGCTTCTTATCTCTCCCTGCCTCACTGCACGGAGTGCCTTGCTCTATATCAAGTTTGGTTTACTCAGGTTATCCCTAAAGTGGTATTTTTCACTTGGCTTACTTCCAGAGATGCCTTTCTCTCTAGAGATAATCTTAAGTGGTGGGGTTATTCTCTACCTAACAGGTACATTATGTGTTTTGACACTCTTGAATCCTTTACCCACTTACTCTTTCATTTCAATTTTTCATTTACTATTTGGAGCCTCTTTCTTAATGTTTTTGGAGTGTCTTGGGTCTTTCCTAAGTCCATCTCAGAAGATCTCAGTCAATGGGTGCCTCTCTTTCGACACCAAATTGTTAACCTTTCCTGGAAACTTCTTCTTCCTCACACATTATGGAACATCTGGAAAGAATGTAACACGAGAATTTTTAAAGATCAACACAACTCCCCCAAGCAGGTCTTCACCTTGGTGGCATCCGTTCTGCAAGAAAATATGAATTGTTGTATTTGGAAATAACATAAATCTAAAATTTCTCTTAGCATGGACAGATAATGGTTACATCAACTTCAGATATCCCTTTAGCCTACCAATTCAGTTGTTTTAAGAGAATTTACTACCTAGACCCCTCATCCTTTAGGATGGCTTAAAGTCAACACCGATGGGGTTGATAAAGGTAACCTGAGCATATCTGGTGGAGGTGCTGCTATTAGAGATGAATTGGGTCAACCGATTGTTGCTTCTACTTCCTATCTTGGTATGGTTTCTAATCACAGAATTGAAGCTCTGGCTATTTTAAAGGGTTTAGAACTTGCTTCTACTTTGGGTAGGATCAACATAATTATGGAAAGTGAATCCCTAAAATTGATTAATCTTCTTAATAATAAGGGTGTCTCTAGTTGGACTATCAGTAGTATCATTTTTGATATTAGGCTCCTCCAATCTAATTTCAGTAATGTCCAATATCAACATATTTACAGGGAAGGAAATAAAGTGGCCTATCTGTTAGCTAATATTGGAGTCTCTCAGGGGAGACATCAAACTTGGGTCATGAATCTTCCAAAACTTATAATAAAATCCTTTAATGATGACTATTCTAAAAATCACTAATTTAAGAAAGTCTTGTTTGATTACTACTTTTAATGATTATTTGGATTTTAGATTTACTTGGTCGTTTCCTTCATCCACTACCGACGACGATCTCATTTATGAATATTTGAAGGTTTATTTTTTTGATTTTATATGTCGCATGTGGGAAGCTGAGATATCAAATTTTGAGTTATTAATGGAGAATGTTAATCATAAATGAAAGCAACCCTTTTTTTGGTGGGCACGTGGCAGTAGGGGTTTGTTGCTTTTTATATAGGCCCATGTTTTTATTTTATTTCATATCCTCTGTTTTCTCAGTTATTCAGATTTGGAAAAAATGGGGGGTGATCTGGTTCATTTGGAGCCTTCTAATTGCAAAGATATTAAGAAGGATGAAGTTTTCTGGAAATTACTTGGGGAAAATGGAGTTACGACATTCATCGAAAGGATTTTAGGGCATTCTGTCATGGTGTCTAGAAAAATTTTATCATCCTGGAAGCAGGGCCATGTGAAAGTGCGAAAAATTAAATTTGAAATCACTATGGAGAGTATTTCTGCCATCACATGGCTTCCTAACAAGGGTGATATCTATTTTAAGAGGTATTTAAAAATGGAAATGGAATACTTTCTAGCTAAGAGGAAAGAGAAGGTTAAAATTTACAAGTCGGGATATGAACGAACTTCTCTGAAGGATCCTTGGGATTGCGTTTCCGAGTAGGTTATATGTTACTTTACGTTGGAGGGTAGGGGTAGCTGGTATTTTTCTTCACTTATTTAGTGTTATTCCTCCTCACCGGGTGAGTCATCTCACTTAGGTGGACATGGATCTAGGTGTCATCTTAGTTATGACAGATTCTCTTAAAACAGAATGGAGTCATATGTGGCTGAGTGTGTCATAGGAGTTACATTCCCATTTGGGAAAGTAACTCCTCTTCTCCATTATGGAGGAATCTTCTCTTACATGGGAGTTACACATTCAATCCCATATATGTACACCACCTCTTTTGATCTATGATAAGCTAAGATAACACAAGCCAAGCCAAGGAATTCCATTTCACTCCACTTTTCGAATCTTGATCTCTCATATGCATGGACATTGCTTTACAAATCTTGCTTGATTTTATCTCACAACTCCTACACTTCAGTGAAGTGCAACTATTCAATGGATGTGAATTCCTTCTAGGTATTCATCCTTAACTACTTCATGGTATCAGAGCGTGGGGACTGGAATCAAATTGCTCGCCATTGTTGCTCCAGCGTTTAGTTGCTTGTGCAAGCTCTCACTTTTGCATGTACTTTACTTGAATATTTTGAGATTCTTGTGGGTGTATTTTTTGGGTGTTTGTGCTCTTCAAGTGTTCACTAGCCTTGCATGCATGCTTTGGAGGCATTTTTGTAGTGTTGAGGTTTTAGCAGTTGCAAGTTTGGAGCTCCAATTTTCCACCCTGCAACTTGCCTTGTTTTTCTTGGCATGTTCCTCATTGGTTGCATTCGTGCTTGCACTACATTGAATTAGTCTTGGGCTACTTTGGTTATTCGGTGTTCTCCTTACTGTTCACACTATTCATGCTCAGCTCACACCTGCATTGTTTGGCTTGAGTTATGCTCCCTTATGGTCAGTTTTTCCACTCTTGCTTTAGCTTCATTGGTCTACGTAGCTCATGCCCGGTTCGTGGATCTTCTTCAATCCACATGCGTGTAACTCTTGGATGGTGGTTCTTGCATTGACCTACGAATCTCCTTCGAATTTTCATTGTTCAAGCAGTTTGTATTGTGTTCTACCTAACCTATAGTTTTCTCATGCCTCTACATTGACTTACCACCGATTGCTTTGCTTGGAATCGGGCTTATTCACAGTCTAAACATGGTTGTTTTGGATTGTTCAAGATCGTGTTGGTTTTATTCTCATGCATTAGTTGAACCAAATCATGCATTTTTTCCTCTGCATTTGTCTATGCTTTTGCATTGCACTCTGTCTCAACTAGTTTACGTGCTACCCTACGTCTTCAGCTTGTGCTCTACTCAGGGTTCTTGTGGTCTCCGTGTGCTTCATTTCCCAGGATGTCTCCTTGCCATGTTTCATGTGTTCTGAACTGACTTGATGCATTTTTCATGCCATGCCTCTATTATCTAGCTCGGCACTCAATGTTTCACACCTGACACTGACTCGGTGTCCCCTCTGGGTTCAGTCCAACACGTTTTCCATTGAACCCTATAGACTCACCTACTTCTGATGGTTACTCCAGTGGTTACAATGTAAGTTACCAACTCTGCAGACCTTCCCACCCTCCTGCACAACATTACACGTGAACTTGGCTCAGTCACTCAACTACCTCTTGCGTTAGGATCTCCATCCACGTGGGCTCTGCATGGCATGTCACTAGTTTGCAAGCACAACTTGGTCTGGTATTACCATACAGCTCAGTTTTGAGTCACTCCTTCGACTCCTATGTTTTGTTTTGTCATTCCACCACATGGCTTGACAACATGGGCCCTCATCATCCCTTTTAGACATTGTATGGCGGTTAAAAAAATCTCTTTTTTAATGTTTTGAGGTAAAACATTTATTCAATTGGCATTGTATTAATTTTGGGGACCTATTTTGCTTGTATTATGTCCTTCATTCACATTTTGAAGACGGAGGGCGAGGTCTAGGGTTGGAAGGAGGATAATCCCCCTCACAAAAAAACAAACCCTACCTATTTACACAGCCTATTGACATTTTCCATCGGTTGCGGGAATCATTTTTTTGCTATAACTTTTGACTCGCTACTCATTTTTGAGCGCTTCTTTAGTCAAAGTGGTATGATTTATCACACATTACGTGATGACATTGTAAATTTTATAAACGCACTACTTTATAAAGTGATGCATTCTAGGGGGTTCACTAGTACTCTTGGTCCTTCACATGCAGACGCATTATCGGCCGAGTTTGACTTCTTGCATTCGTGCACCTTTCACTTTTGATTCCGCATCATGGAGGATGATCTTTCCAAACTTGAGCGTCGTAGTATCACTTCAAATCCTCTGCCACTTCTTATTGGGAGAGAGAACTATTCAGCTTGGTATGCTTCCATGGAACATTATTTCACTCATGAGGGTCTTTCACCCTTCTTACTTGGGCCAGTTCCTGAACCCACTGATCATCATCATCTGGAGGACTTTCTTGACACTTACAACCATGTCTTTGGTCACTTAATGATTCATGTCTCTAGATATCTCTGGTTTCATGTGGCAGACTCAGATCCACCCCACCGTATCTTAAGCATTCTTCAGTCCCTCTATAGAGACCCTTCACATACTCTCGTCATTGTTGCTGTTGTTGATTGAGTTTTCTCCTCTTCTTCATGTGATGATAGTTCCACTAACATAGACTTGCTTGGTTATACTTTTGATGACGAGGATTGTGCACCCAGTTCTAATGTCGAGAGTACTACAAAGGACTCTTCTCCTCTTTCTCTCACTATTCCAGAGAGTGTTGTCACCCCTCCTATCTCATCAGATATCGATCAATCTCCTATTTAGACTCATACAGTCATCACACCCACCTCTTTTCCACCTTCAGTCTATAAGGCCCCTTTCACTCCTCTACCTTCATTGGATGTCTCATACCTGTCTGACATCACTCTTTTGTTTGTTGAGCCCCCTCATTGGGACAAGTATCTGCCTAATCTTATTCATCTTTTCATAGAGTACACTTGTGATGCTCTACAGGTTCCCCATCCATCTACAAGTATTTCAGAGGAGTTCATCATCTCCATTTTTGGGAGTGCACCTTTTGGAACTCTTACCACTCCCACTTTTTTGGAGACCTTCATTGATCCACCCTTGCTTGTGGATCCATTTTCTGTTGTGGGGGATGTTTTGTTTCCTTCACATAAAGTTGGAATAATCCTTTCTATAGGTGTTCATCCTTCATACTTTGAAAATTTTGTACTCCTGACATAACCTTCGGTTGCTTCACACTCACTTGCTAGACCTATGTCACACTTTTGTGGACTAGACTCAGAGTTCTTCATGCTGCTGACTTTAGTTTCCTTTGTGGAGTGGGAAGACTTCTAGCACGTCATTTCTATCCTTCTTAAGGGAAGGCACATATTTGGAGATGCAGGTGGCTCAACAAACTCTACAGAATTCACACCCAGAGGATCTCATGAACGACATATGCAATGTTACATTATACCTACCATATGCATAAAACTATATCAAGTAGATAACTAATTACAGTAGTTTTACAAAACTATGGGTATTAAAACTCATGGGCTCAAAACTTCGTCTTTATGATAGAATCTATGGGTACAAGAAACCTTACAGGCCCATATGAGAAAAGCACATTTCCCGATATATTGGGCATGTTTCTAAGGCCAAAATAAAGATTTTGGGGCTGCGCCCCTGATCCTTTGCTACCGGGGAGCTTTTCGCCACCGGACCCCTGCTCAAGGCTCGGCTTGGCCCCAAACCCCAATGAGAGTTTCTGTGGAACATGGGTACCTCAGTCAATCTTAGTGTACAGGTCTTCAACACTTTCTCACATTAAAACAAGATCCACAAACTCATCCAAATTTGACCAGGATGAAACGCCTGTCAAATTGTAAAATATATAAAAATGACCATTTGAGCTTCGGAGAAATTTAGTGTTTTTCCACCTCAAAGAGGATTTAGGAATGTTACTTAGGCTCAAATATGCTTTTCAAAGCTGTCATCCATTCAGTTTTTATCAGGTATTCTGGGGCTTATAGAAACTGACATATGGGCAACAAATCCCGACTATGGAAAATGGAAAGAACGGGAAAGCCCAACTTTTTGAATGAACAAAGAATGGGAGACTCCAAGTTATGGAGGAACTTCTCTCAGATGGGACAGAGAAACAAGGACTCCCAAAAATGGACACCACCTACGTGATCTTCGACCTAGGAATAAATTATTTATGGCTAACAAAAGCCAAGGAAAGACATCTCCATTTCACTCAACTTTTCAAGGGGGGGGATAAAATATGCATGTAGAGGCTGTACAATCGATAGATTTCAAATGAAAAATGGGGCGAGACTATTCAATGGATGAGCATTCCTTCCATGTCTATCGTCATTACTTCTATGCTAGAGGGTAGGTACAAGCTTATTTTCAGTCCACAACTTTTCATTCTGGTTAATTTCCACAATGGTGGTAAGGTTAACTTAGCTAATTTTCTAAACCAATCTCTTGTTTCTATCCATTTAAAAGGCTTGCGTTGGTGAAGGTAATTTGCTTTATCAAGGTTTACTTTACCATATTTTAAAGCATGCTACTAATGCTCGTGCTTTGACCCATTTTCACACTCTTTCTAGTTCGGCTCGTCGCCACGGCCCTGTTACTCCACCTCCTCCCCATCATACCCTTCACTACCTTTGTCACCGCATGAATCCCCCACCTTCCTCCAATCTGGATAAGTTGAAATCAGGGGTCATTGTGACAACTACTTCCTCTCCCCCTGCTTGCTTGTCATCCGCCTTTCCTGGCTATTTCTACCCCAGTGGCAGATCCCACTTCCAATCTTGTTTCTCCCTCGCTTGGTACTGTGGGTGCTTTGAGTTCTACAAATGAATGTCTAATTCATGAGATTCTACTCGGTCTTACTAATGCCTACCTAGAATCTCTAGTCCCTTCTGGGACTGGTGAAAAAATGGATTGCTCTGATGAATTCAAGGAGTTTGGATTTGATGCTAAGGATGTTGTTGCAGATGTTGACGAGGATGCTAAGGAGGATGTTGTTGAGGATGATGCCAACCCTGAGGATGACTTGGAACTCCGTGCTGATTTGGAAAATTGAGCCAGAAGATTGTTGTTGAGATGATTTATGGAGTTTTCGGTAACATTAACAATGCTCTCAATGTCATTAAGAAATGGAAAGTATCTACTGATGAAACCTGGGTCCATCTTTGAAATGGTTGTAAGGAACTATTAAGTGTTGTTGAAACTCTTGTTGGAAAATTTGTGGATTCTACTGTGATGGAAGCTGTTAGTGAACTTAAGTATATTATACCTATGTAGCTCGAGGTATGGGCCTTTTTTGTACTTTTTGGATTATGGTTACTATTTTGACGCTAGTATATCTTCTCTTATGTTTTATCATGTCTATCTGGCTATTTGGGGCCTTTTGTAACAAGGATGTGGGTCCTAGCAAAACCCTCACTTTTTACCATAATCCAAAAAACAAGGGGAGTAAAATTTGGAATTAGATAAAAGAGTAAACATAGTTAGAAGAGAATCAAAGTAATCTCTTTTATTCCTAGATGTAATGTTTTATGCAAATCAATAAATAAATATGAGTTTTTTCATTTAGTTTTTAGTTACAGATTTAGGAAGGGATTAACACCCAAGTTAGGGCCCACTTGAAGTCTGCTAAATCCCCTACATTGTTTCCTTTCATGCATATTTCCTTAGGAACAATATTCTCTCTGAAACTATAACTTTGTTTCAGTAATAACATTTAGCAATAGTCCATTTTCAAGTCTGAGTTTTATTTTACTTTCAACATTGTTATGTGACACTTATTTCCTTTCCACCCTCTTAGATCAACTTTAATTGTGCATACAAAACTGAAAATATTTCAAGTCTACACTCCCTATTTTGATAACTAAATGAATGTAACCCAATGTACAACATATTAATTGCTACAAGTTGATTTACACCACCATTTTTGGTTCCGTTGTCGGGGATATTGCCAAAGTTATAGGATTTTGTGAGGTTTTGTATTTCTAAATTTCTTAGAACATATTAGGTTGTAGAAATTCCACCTTCAATACCCCCTATTAAGGAATGTTGATTGAGTTGAGTCAGTTGATGTATGTACCATCATAGAGATGCATATGGTAGATTCCTACACAATCCTCAAATAGTAGAAATTACTTCTAATTTTGAAGAAGAAACATCCTATTATGTATAGGGTTTGTTGATAGAATACTCTCTCCTAAGTGAGATTTTTGAGGCTATTCCTAAACACTATAACATGGAAGAATATGCAAGGAAACCAAACACATTTGAGTTTCCTATCTCCAATAACAATCAACCTTGTCAAATGAACATACCTCCATCAACTCTTCCTAATTTTCATGGATCTATGAATGAAGACCCAAATAATTTCTTATTTGAGTTTGATGTCTTATGTAGGAGTTATTACTACACAATTGATGCACACAAGCTGAAGTTGTTCCCTGCTACACTTAAGGATGCAACATTAAGATGATTTATGGGCCTAGGAAGAGATTTTGTTACTACCTAGTAGGGGATGAAAGACAAGTTTCTGACCAAGTACCGAGACTACTGTAGGCCAAGTAGCAGAGGAGGAGATGAACTCTTCGAGATGACACAAAAGGAAGATGAGCCACTATAATATTACATGGAGAGATTCCTATTTTGTGTTCAAAATTCAAGACATAAAATGTTTCCTCTCGAGTCTCTCAAGTTACTTTTCCTAAAAGAACTTGGTGAGGAAGATATAGATGCTTTGGACTTAATAGGATCTAGAGACATCTCCAAAGACACTTTTGAGGATATTTGTCAAGCCTGTAGGAACTATTCTAGAGTAACCATAAAAATAATAAGAAGTACTAGATCAAAGGATGGAGAAACTGCCAAAGGAATTGGGGAAATATCTAAATCAAAAATTGTAAAAATGCTTAAGGACTTGAAACAAGAACTAGTTAGTAACACGACCACCCAAATTGATGCTATACATGTAGATAAGAAGAGAGAGGATGCAGAGGCATCACTTGTAGAGTTTTACCATTCTTACAGAAGAAAGAAAGATGAGTACACATGCAAGGGACTAGCCAACATTATAGAAGGAAAGGAGGTTACACCAGAGTTCAAAATGATAGAAATGGAGGATGGGAAATTTTTCTATGTTGCCTAAAGGAAGCCATGGCTTCCAAGACAAGGAGGTATGTCATAAGATACCATGCCATATTTTCCAAATTGGGCTATGAGTTCATATAACAATATGAAACCCCCACCTTGGGCTAATACTTAGTAAGGATGGGCTCTTTACTCTAGACAATACCAACAATCATGACAACCTCAATTCTTAGGCCAACAGTGACAACACCCCCTTATTCATGACAACATTGGAGAGGAGGGAAGAAATTAATAAATCAACCTCCTAACTACCAAAAAACCTACTATCAACCTCCCTACCCACAACAAAAATCTTTGATGCCAAACCTCCAATCTAGCTCTCAACCAAAATATACTATATTGCTAGCTCAAGCAACATCTAACCCCAATAATAAAGTTTCTCCTCCAACCTATAACACTGAATCAACCCAATACTCTTCTTATCCAATTGATTTCATAATATCCATCTCTGCTCAAAAAGAGCACTTGTGCCACCAAGTAAACCTACAATCAAAAAGACATCAAATGAAACACAGTTGCTATAAGATGATCCATAAAAAATCTAGAAGACACTACAAGCTGATCTGTAACAACATGAACATAATTCCAGAAAAAGTAATATGCAAGTCAATGGAATCCCATTTCCATAAATATTATAAGGGATAAAATTTGACCCTAAATTACACTTTGATTCTGATTTTGTCAATCAGTTGAAGTAAATTTTGGTAAAAATTCCACTCATGAATCCATCAAGGATATGCCCATTTAAAACAAGTTGATCAAGGATCTATATATAAAGAATCCAGGTATAAAAATAAAATATCCATCCACTGTAAAAGTCATTAGATATTTGGCTGATATCATTCTTGGAAACTATGTGCTACCTAAGTACATAGATCTAGGTAGTCCTTTGGTGAATGTTACTATCAATGGAACTACGGTAAAAAATATCTTGATTTACTTAGGGGCAACAATGAATATCATGACCAAAAAAATCATGGATGACCTAAAGTTGGAAGGAATGATGTGAACAACTACAGTATTGTAGCTATTAGATAGATCAATAGTAAGGCCTGAACGAGTCCTTGAGGACATTGTTATGGTGGTAGATTCTTGGGAATACCATACTGATTTCATTTTCCTACAACCAAAGGAAAGTTTAGGAGGTTACCCTCTCATGCTAGAAAGGGCATGGTTGGCCACTGCTGGTGCATTTATAGGTTGAAGGTCTGGAAACTTGATCATCTCAAATGGAAATGGTACTAAATACTCCATCCTCCTGTCCAAACATTGAATAATGAGGATCAAATAGTTTGGGTTGAAGAATAAGAAATTGATCAATGCTTTGTCCAACAGCTGATGATATTGGAAAAGTATTACACTATTGAAGATTAAGAGCAAGATGTTGTTGTCTCTAATATTCTGTAGAAAAAACATAAAAGAAATGAATGAATTGATAATAGCTTGAGGTGTTTAAGTTGTCCTCTGAACCAAGTCTTACCACAATAGAGCACCATTAGTATTCCAGGTAAAAATTGTATTTTTCATCAAATTATTCCTTATGAATACATATTAAATTATGTTAGTAGCAACATGTGTTCAATGTTGGACCTCTCCAAGCAAGTATAAATAATAGTAGGGAGGCCACTAAATGTAAGCTAGATGTTGAATATACAACATGATCAATTGTTGATTGCTCTTCTTGAAGAAAATAATACAAAATTTGCCTAGGATTATAGTGATATGTGTGGGATTCATACTAGGAAGGATTTTTACTCCAAAATTTATATTAAAGAATAATGTAAGCCAATCAGAAAACCATAGAGGTGCATGAAATCAATAGGAAGATAAATTGTGAAGGGTGAACTACAAAAGTTACTAGATGCTGGATTCATATACCCCATATCAGAGAGCCAGTGGGTATCACTTCTGGTAATTGTACCAAAGAAGAATGGGAAATGGAGAATTTATGTGGATTACAAAGAACTGAATTTAGCCATAAAGAGAGAAAACTTCCCATTTCCCTTCATTGATCAAGTTCTTGATACCCTAGCTAGTAAAAAGTACTTCTCCTTTCTTGATGGATACAATGGTTACAATAAGATATAGATTTCACTAGAGGAACAAGATAAGACTATATTCACATGTACATGGGGGATATTTTCCTATTCATTTCTCCTATTTTTCCTATGTAATGCATCTGCCACATTCTAGAGGGCAATCTTGAGTATCTTCTTTGAGTTGACAAATGACCGCATGGACTTCTACATGGATGACTACACTGTTCATGAGAGTACTTTTGAGGAGGCTATGTAAAATATAGATAAGGTTTTAAGAAGATGAAAGGATTTAAATTTTTCCTTGAGAAATGAGAAGTGTTATATGATGATGTCAGAGGGTATAGTGCTGGGGCACTACCTTTCCTCATCAGGAATTCAAGTAGATCCAACAAAAGTGTCTATCATAGTTGACAAGTTTCGTTGATACTCGTACTTTAATTATATTATATCTATTAATCTAAGGCAGTGTCCATGGCTGTTTTCAACAAAGGGAACAATAGGAATTGTTATCAACATGTACTTAGTAACAAAATTGACTAAATAATAACTAACTTCAATTATAAAATTAAATGTATTGGAAGTAAAGAATATTAAAGAAATAATTTTAAAGGTATGAAAAATAATTCAATGCTGGAATTTTAAATAGATGCATTATAACAAAAATGAAATAATAGTAAAATCTCCCTTCTTGTTTGGGAGGAGTGACCCTTGCTTCTTCCCTTCGATTGGGTTTAGCATCCAAAGTTAAAAAGAATTTTTTTCCCCATGAATATGTAATTTTATTGAATTGAAATAATTTCCATTTACAATGATGAACTAATTGAGCTGAATTGAATAATAATATATTAGCCTTCTTATATAAGAGAAGTCCTAGTTATTTTAGGAGGTAACTAGTTTATTTGCAATTACTATCATCTACTTAACTGGACACTGACTAAACCAATAAATGATATTTTTAGGGATTACATTAGTGGAAGGAGTATTCTATGCTCTACTTGTAACTGAAGAGGAGGCTCGAAATTGGCTCCTTTGAGGACATTAATTGCCGTAGAAAGATATTTTAGATCTCAAATTGAATCCAGAGAATCATGGCAATCATAAATACATAAGTGTTTGTCTTCATCACATTTCCAAGTAACTAGATTTAAACTAGGGATACTAGACATCATCATCTACATGAAGGTAGGTTGAGAGAATGACACACATTTTATGCTCATGTCGTTGTGCTGCTAGTTGTATCAACTGACAATCCAACCATCCAAGTTACTCATATTCTCTGCGCAAATCCATTATCTCAAGGAAGTTTGAATTAATGATCTGGATGATTCCCACACTCTGTTGGTTCGAAAATCTGTCGCCTGGACAGATCTATGGATAGATGAGCCAACAGTGTGCAGGGCATAGCCCCTCTTTGAGTCAGCAAAGTGAAACTGGTTTATTGCTATTCTACCAGCAGGAATCTTGTGCAAATCTCACAGTATTCTGCCTTCAGGGGTTTGGGATCTCATCCCAGTAGGTTTTATTCCTGATTGCGAAGAGAAAGGAATAGAAAGAGAGGATAGAGAAAAGTTAGATCCGAAGGGAGGAAAAGAAATGAATTCCAAAGCGGAAAGAGTCAGAAGATTTATGTTTTTGGATTGGTAGTAAATAGAGCCAAACCTACTTGCATAAACAAACAAAGCAATACTGATGAATAAATGACGATAAAACAGAAGTAGATTCAACAGAATAGATACGCAGATCTAACATAAAAAAGATCTAATGTAAACCACACATATATTCAGCACAAAGTCTAAATATTGTATTAATAACTCTAATCCTGTTACAAAAAGCTCAAAGTCTTTTCTACTTGCTTCTATTTTTCATCTAAAATATATTCACTCATCCATCCCAAATACAACAAGCATTGGGATATATATAGAAGAAGGAGAGAAAAAAAGGAAAAAAAGGAGCCAACGACCTATTTACAAAGATATTTACAAAATATCTAAAAGTCATGTTGACTTCTGACAACTTAATGCATGACATCATCCTATGGTGCAACATGGATGATGTCATCATTTGTGTCAACACACTTCAGATATTTCAAAAAGAAAGCCGAAGAAGGGAGAAAGAAGAAGAAGAAGAAGAAGGGAACGGCTATTCATCATCGTCATCCTGCGGCTGAAAGGGGGTGGACTACTTTTGTTGCTGCTCAGGTGACGAGATATGGAACTGAGAGCGGTATTCCAAAAACATGTTGATTATGGGCCCCAGTTGATCCTGGGGAGGATCTTTGTGCCGACTCACTGATCGCCTCACAAGTTTCCCGCTCATCTATGAGTTTCTCGGGGAGTTTGGAATAGTCCTTTCTCTACCTCAATGAGGAACCCGATGAAGTCACAACAGGCCAGCAAGTTGTTGATAGACTCTGTGTCGAATGTGACCTCTAGCCCCGTTCCTTGAGAAGCGATCTCTTTGAAGATCCGGAATGGTTTCGTCAGCTGTCCTTAAAGTGAAGGAAGGAGTAAATAACCCTGGCAACATATTAAGAACAATTCATTCCATTTGGTGGATCGCATCCAGGGCTTCTTCCTTGACCTTATGTCAATCTTTTCTAGAACAAATTCTAGCTGATCCACCCGATATTCCAGAGTGGACATGAATTTATGTTGAGGGCCCTTAGATGGCCGAAGACTCCGAACTTGACCAGTTCTTCGACTGAAAAGTTGAACATTTGCTAAAAGGTCTCGTGCTGTAGTCTTAGCATGTTCCAGCTCTTCTGATATGGAGCCCCCGCTAACGCTTGGAGCTCTTTATTTGCCTTACCGATGTTCAAGTACAAGTTCGGAGAACTCGGCAATCACTCTTTCACTGTCTTTGAGGATTTGGCTCCTCCAAGCGGTAACATCCATACCCTGCTCGCCGATCTTTGTGCATACTCATTGATTTTTCTCCTGGCTGAGAAGCTCAGGAGTCTCGGCGGCAGTTGTGGGAGGCGCACTAACCCATCTTTTGTAAGGCCTGGAGCAGATATTTGTTTTGCTCCTTCAGTTGCCTTTTCTCTTCTTTTATCTCTTTAAGCTTCTTGCAGAAGGCGTCCACTACAGAAAGAGCCTCCCCCTTGAAGACTTTCGGAAGATGTCCCCATGGTGACTTGGGTCACAGTATAATCTATTGGAGACAGATCCTTTTTCTCTTTGAGGGGATTGGGGTATGCGATTTCCATAACTCTCTCTCCTGCAGCGCTTTGAGAGAAGCGTGTGACTAGCTTCTGCTTCTTTGCCCCCTTAGATGGGATTACGGAAAATTCCATCGGAGTGATGGGAACTTTCCTCTTTTGCTGACCTAGCTACTGGGAGATCCAGGCTGGACCTATGGGAGAAGGGCCGGAAATAGAGAAAGGTGGGCAGCTAGCAGTAGAAGAAGGGAAAAAACATGGAAACACGTGGCGGTGGCATAGAGAGAACAGCCGAAGAAGTGCCCACGGGAGGAAGGGATACTACAGCGGAGGAAGACAAAGGAAGGGAAGGGAGCTCAGTGATGAGGGAAGAAATAGAAGGAGGATAGATCCAGCGAGGGATAGGAGAAGATAGACGAAGAGGCGGGGGGGAACAGTAGAAGAAGGAGGGGGAGAAGACACGACCAAAGGGATGGTCAGTTGAGTCACTCGAGGAGGGGAAGGAGGAGAAGAAGAAGGGATAGAAGGGACCTCAGTTGCTGTAGCAATGCCGACATCCTGAGTGGATGAGCCTATTGGGAGCATCTTCTTCCACTCCTTTCTCTGGAGAAGCCAGAGTTATGACCTGTTCAGGTGCCATGGAAGGAGGACTTTCAAGGGTTTCCTCTCGAGAGGTGCTGGATTTTCCCTCTACGCTTTTGCCTTTAAGCTGCTGTTTGGATCGAGGAGGTGTGTTACCTAATGGGGAGGTTGTGAAATCAACCCCAAGGTAGATCAACCCGATTCATTCGGCACCAATGCTTGGTCCTACGCAGAGTCTCCTTGACCGTCTCCTCAATTGTCTGAGGGGCCTTAGTTCTATCAATGGCCGGAAAGGGACAATTTTCCCCATCTGTATCAGTATATACCTTGATCTACTTCATCCTCAGTAGTTTGGAAGCCTTTGGGGACAATTGCTACCTCCGTATTGGATGATTTCTGTCAAGGCTAAGCGAGAATGGTCCTTTCTCCTGAGCTCGACCTCATGAATGATGTCGATGTAGATGTCCTTGATTTGAGGGATGTGGATTGGATCAAGCTTAGCCCTTGGCAGACAACTTCTTGGGTCAAAGGTAGGCCTGGCCGGGAAATCATGTTTCAAGTTAAGCAGCTCCAGCTCTGCGAACATGTCCCTTGCCTTGTGATGGGTGAGGCATGTATATCGGCCCACTGTGAGGGGGAAAGGAGTCCCACCCTTCTTTCTTTTGAGGCATCTTCTCGTGATATGTAATCAGCTACCTTGACAACTCTAGCAAGATCAGCTTTGGCCCCAGCATATCTCAGCAGTCTGGTTGGCTCTCCCAAGAAGTTGGCTGCCCTCATATAGGTAAATGTGGGAAATTGGGTGAACAGGGCCCCCCATTTCTCAGTGACTGCCACTATGGTCTTGGTCGAGCGACTAGATTAGAGTCATATTTGGCCTCAACAGGCAGATGACATGATAGAAAAACACATCGTTGACCTTTGTGAACTGAGGGATGCTATTCTCCATCCTTAATTCTGGATAGTATTCATATATTTTGACCTGCGGCCAAACTCCACTCTGTATCAGGCCTAGGTAGTCCCTCTCTGATGCTGCAGCATAGACAACATAGGAATTCATATAGAATGTTCCTGTTGAACTAAATTGCTGAAGTTGCTCGGAGATTTTACTGCTTATAATCTCCGCCCATTCGAAGCGCTGATCAGGCATATTTTTATTCATGGTCTCTAAGTACCGCAGCATCCATTTATGGAAGAAGTGGGCATCAGGAAGCCCAAAGACCCTACTCAGGAATGTGATGGTGTCGCTGAGTTCCTCTGAGAAATTGCTGCGGTGGATGGTTTGAGGCCATCGGGTCACCACCTTTTTATTTTTTAAATAGACCTCATTCATCAGTTGCATGCACTGATCTTCGTTGTCATCCCAGACCTTAATGCAATCTTATCGGCTGACAGTCACATGAAGCGCCGATGATGAGGAATGCCGAGTATTATCTCAAAGTGGCGGGTAGTGAGGTCAATGACGACCTTCGCCCTTGTCATTTACGACACATCTTATGTCTTTGTTGTAGCACCGGGCGACCACCATCATGAATTCATTGTTAACAGTGATGACTGGGATTCCTCCTGCGAAGTGCAAGGCACTACCTATCAATTTGTCCATCCATGGACTCCTTGTTACTTTCTGAGTCCTGGCCCAGAATTCTTCGATATCAATATGCCCCAACTCCGAGTCTCTGATGTCCAGGTCGCATTCGGCCTGGGAGTCAGGCATCCTGACCCTCTGATATTTATATTTCATCTCTTCTTCTGTGAGTTTGGCCTTGCCTTTAGATTTGGTAAGTCTCCTGCTTGATGTAGACATATGTTCTTTTGAGCTTAGTTGTTGATCTGCATGAAGAAGAAGCGAGACCCAACGCAAAAATTTTGTGTTAGCCATTTGATCTTCCATTGAAATGTTAACAGAAGAAAGAGTTACTGATTTTGAGGCTCAGGGCGTAGGGCGCATGAAAGCTACAGCTTATAGGACTAAATAGGTAAGGCACACAGGAAAAGAGGGGCTTGCAGGGGTTAAATCAGCGCCAAAGGCGCATGGCGCATAGATACTGGAGGGTACATTTTGTAAACGACGCATGGAAACACCATGTTGCATAGGGACAGGATGCACCAAAGTCGCGTGCATTTTTCATGTTGCATGGAAGTTTGGTGCGCCAAAGGCGCATGCATGGTTTGTGTAACAGGAATTTTCTGTGTGCACCAAAGGCAACTTGGCACAGCGCACTAAGGATCTACACAACATGATGTTGGTGTTACGGGGAAAGCGCCTGTGCTTTTACAGCTTTGTACTTGGCGCATATTAGGCATGATGTTGCACCGATGCTGGGTGCGCCATGGGCGCGGATTTATGTGATGCAACAAGGAGGCTTGGTGTGCCAAAGGGGCGCAAGGTGAGCGTTTGCAGCAGGTGAGGGAAGTGCGCCATAAGGGCGCAGACTTTTCAAGATATAATAGCATGCGACAGATGGGTGCGCCATTGGTGCGGATCTTAGTCATGTTGCAAGCAGGTGTTTTTGATGTTGCAGGTTAAGGATAATGCGCCACAGGACAGAGCTTTTTGAGAGTTTCAATCACCCCATAAAGGGGTTTTTACAAGGTTTCATATTCTCTATTCTCTTCTTTCACTTGTTAAGCAAGGTTACTTGAGGTAATGAAATGGCTTGATCAAGAGGGAACATAAACCATTGTTTTCAAGATAACATCCCCTCCACCAGTAGATGTGGAAAGAGGGAGGAGGAATATAAGGAAAGATAGCACAGGGGGAAGGGCTAGCTCAACACATGCATTTCAAAAAACCAAACCAGCGAGGCACAAAGAACCAGAAACGCAAATCACATGGAAGAGACAAGAACACTTACCCAGATAAATAGCGAAAAATCTAGCAAACGGGTCCACAACGTGCCTGAAAACGACGGGTCAAACACGCACTAACAGATTTAGAGAAAATAAAAAATGTGATTGCTCTGGTGATAATGAAATTTGCAGGTGCATAAATACCTATATATAGGTGAGTTAGCAATCAATGCGCCACCAACTTTTTCAAATGGCGCATGAAAAGCGTTGTCGACATTGGAAAGTATGCGCCTTTGGCGCACCAAAACGTCTGACGACACAAAAATATGTGCGCCTTTGGTGCACCGAAATACGTGTTGACACGAAGATACTTTCACCTTTGGCGCACCGGAAGCAGTGTCGACACAGGAAGAAGTGTGCACCCAAGGCGCACCAAAAGGTGGCGCAACAAATGTTTTGTTGACAGGGAGGCGCATGCGCCTTTGGCGCATCAAGGGAAACCTCAACATGAAGAGGCGCATCAAAAAGCTTGTTGACACAACAAAGCATGCGCCAAAGGTTTTAAAGGGGGCACATCAAAAGTTGATGTTACATAGTAATTCTATGCGCCCAGCCAAAAAGACCAAAAATGGCTAAGTTCGGAGAACAGACTTCCCGAGAAGGAATTTTGCAACGTTTCAAATGCAAGGGATTCCCTAACGAGGAGTCAGAACAAAATTTTGGTATGGTTATCAGTAAAATTTCCCTTGTCAATTTTACGGGATAACAGCTGGCTCTTTCTGGGGACTATCCCTGAGCGAGCTCGGGGGTAGAGAATCCCAGATCTCATGTGCCTATCCATTGGGTAACAGAGTCAAAAACAAGGGCGACAAAGGAAACACACAACAAACCGAAAGCAAACACACAACAAAAATAAACACACAACTAAAGAAAACTATACAAAGAAGAGAGCAAGCTCTACTTCTTGAAAATTTTTCAGATCTTGCCCACTATAAGGAAGCGGGAGCTTCGGTCCCATCCAAATATGAGAGATAGAAACTATTCTCTCCGTTGAGCTACTTGATCTTGAAAGACCCTCTGCATAGGGAATCAAACTTTCCGTGTATGCCCTTTGGCTCTCTTCGCTTGTCCCACAAAAGGACGAGATCTCCTACCTGGAAATCCCTTTGCTTGGCCTTCTTATCGAACAGTCTATTAACTTGATTATTATGTTCGGTGATCCTGTCAACCACCCTTACTCTCTTTTCTTCAAGTTCTGTTAGATACACGATTCATTTTTTCTAAAGAATTCTGGAAAGTTTCATCTTCAATAGCTTGTGCCAAGCACAGAGCAGGCAGTTCAGTAGAAATGGGAAGCTCGGCATCCAGTGCCATATAACACTTGGAAAGGTGACATACCGAGAGACCTTTTGGGAGTAATGCAGTCTACCCACAAAGCGTCGTATAAGGACTTGTGCCACATTCGTTGATTTGCTTCTACCAGTTTTCATATGATGGTCACCAAGTTCTTGTTGCTAGATTCTGCTCTGACCATTTCCCTGAGGGTAATAATCTGAGGCATGAGCCAAAGTTATTCCATATTCATAGCAAAAACTGATAACTTCTCACGAGGAGAAGTTACAAGCATTATCAGCAACGATCTTATTGGGGACACCAAACCTGACGATAATATTTTCTTTAATGAAATTGCAAACAACCTCAGAAGTGGCATGTTTGATAGGTATGGCCTCCACCCACTTGGTGAAGTAATCCGTCGATGTAAGGACATAACAATGTCAGGCACTCGACTGGGGATTGAGTGCGCCAATAAAATCAATTCCCCACTGCCTGAATGGTTTGTTAACAATGACCGGCCTTAGGGGAAAGGTAGCCAACTTGGGCTTGCCGACAAACTGCTGGCAAGGTTCACACTTTGCCACCCATGTGGCTGTATCTTAGAAGAGCATCGGCCAATAGTACCTAGCTTGGATGATCTTGTGGGCCGTCACAAAGGAAGAGAAATCACCTCCACAGGCTGAATTATGAAAACTTTCAAGTAACTTTTTCTGTTGTGGTTTGTTAACACAACGCAAGAAGACACCATCTATCCCGCGCTTGTATAAACCGTCATCCCAGATGACATACTTCGCTGCCCTGAGCTTTATAGTATGCTTCTCTTTAGCAGTTAGATGAGCTGGACACTCGCCATAGGTGAGGAAGAAAGCAATATCAGAATACCACTCATCACTGGTTGCAACAAATAGGACCAGAGGCAGAGAATGGGTAGTTCCCAGGTGACCTTGCGCTCCATTGGTACAATCATCCTTTCCCGCAGGGCTTCCTGAATCTTTGTTTTCAGCTATAAGCTGACATAGGCCCCTGCCTCTTACCAGCTTGGTTGGTCTTATGTCCAGGTCGTATTCCTGGACCTTTGCAATCCAATTTCCTCACAAGCTTCCTAACTCTTGTTGAGTTAAAATTTACTTGATCTGCCGTGTTAGGGACCAGCACCACCGTATGAGAGTTTAGAATGTAATACCTGAAATTTTTCACTACTTTGACAACGGCGAATGCATGCTTTTCCAGTTGAGACATTTTTAATTCGTGCGGTTTGAGAGGAGAACTCATGAATGCAATTGGAGATTCAACATCCCCTGAATTCTTTTGCATTAAGATTGCAGACACGATATGCTCAGATGCATAGCTATACATGATAAAATCTTTGGAAAAATCGGGGCATACCAGAACTGGTGCGTGGGCAACAGAAGTTTTTTATTTCTTCAAACGACCTTTTCCCCTCCTCGCTCCATTTGAAATTTGGAGACCCTTTCATCATGTTCAATATGTGACGGGTCTTCTCAGCAAAGTCGGGCACAAAACGCTTGAGGAAGTTCACCTTTCCGAAGAAAGAATGAACGCCAGTCTTGCTCGTGGGAAAATTAAGGCTCTGAATAGCCTTAACTCTTTCAGAGTCTATCCTTGTTCCCTCTTTGCTAACAACATGCCCTAGTAACTTTCCGTCAGTGACTCCAAAGAGAGAATTTTTCGGGTTCAAGGAAATCCCATGTTCTCGACATCTAGCCAATACTTGCTCCAAATGATCACAGTGATCACTTCGTTGTTTGGAGAACACATGGTCAAGTCATCTAGATAAACCACAATGACCTTCCCCATCATACCTTTGAATGCCAAATCCATGGCCCACTGAAAAGTGGCGCCAGCATTGGTTAGGACGAAAGGCATTCTACTGTAGGCAAACGTACCACAGGGAGTAGTGAATGTTGTTTTAAATTGATCTTCAGGTGAAACTTCGATCTAATTGTAGCCTAAAAAACCATCAAGCATGGACAACATCTCTGATCCAGTTACTATTTGTAGAACTTGATCCATTATAGGGAGTGGGTAGTTGTATTTTAAGGAAGACTTGATTCAAATTTCGGAAATCTACGCATATGCGTATTTCACCGTTCTTCTTGCGTACTAGCACAATATTCGCTACCCAAGTACTATGATGGATAGGAAAGATAATTCTTGCATCCAGCATTTTCTGAATTTCGGCCTGGATTGTGCCTGAGATCTTAGGATTATAGTGCCTTTGTTTTTGGCGAAACGCTTTGACGTCTTCTTTTAGCGGGATGTTATGTTGGACGTCTTTTGGCTTGAAAGACTTTAAATCGGCATAGGACCATGCCAATACATCCATATATTTCTTCATCAACTTGACGAATTTCCTGCTTCTCTTCAGGCGTGCAACATTTTCCAATGTTCACGAATTGCGGGTGTTCTACCGAACGTATATCGACCGGTTCGGTTTTCTGGGGACGAGTCAGGATCATCTCGCCTCTTCTTTTTCACGAAATGGACATGCCTGTCGAACAGCCGCTCCAGAGAAACCAGGCCCTTTGGAATTTTATTTCCTTTGAGCTGACATATGCCATTGTTCCCTTCAGATTCATTGTCTTGATCGGTGACTGATTCGCGGCATTTAGAAGTGGATCCTTCAAAATGTAACTCCTTAAAATTTTCCACCTTTTCCAGAAAGGCAATGAGTTGATTGTCGTCATTGAACACTTGCCAATGCTGGGAATTATCCAGCACACTCGGGCGAAAAACCAATTCAATAGTGTATTTGTCTATTTTCAAACCTGGGTGAGGGAGCATGAGGGATGCCGAAACGGCCAATGAATCAGCCATGTCATTTTGAGCCCTCGGTATGGATTCTATTGAAAAAGCATCGAACTCTTCAATGCTATCCCACACCGCATTACGGTAATGCCTGAGCCTTTCATTATTTACTTGATATATCCTCTTAACTTGATTCACGACTAGCTCTGCATCACCCTGCACTTTCATATTTTTTATTCCTCTTTCCCTTACAGCTTGCATGCCGAGTAGCAAAGATTCATACTTAGCAGTGTTATTTGTGTTAAAAAACTGTAACTTGAAAGAGAGAGGAATGACTTCCTCTTCGGGAGATATGAGCACAGCTCCGGTGCCACATCCACTCATCGCGCAGCTGCCATCAAAACTGCAAGGTCCAAATTTTATTAAGATCTCCCTCCTGGATGAGGACGCTCGTTTTGTCGGCCTCAGTAGACAAGAAATAGTTCCCCATCCCTGATGATTCAAAAAGGATTTGAGCTTTGGGGTCCTCAGAACTAGTAACCAAGTACTTATTTTTTGTTTCTGGCTCTAATGTCTGCATTACACCTTTAACGGGGATTCTAGCTTTAGACCAATCCATATGAATCTCCCCACCAACTTCGCTGCAAAAACTTCTTCCCAGCAAAATTCCATATGCCGCTGGAATGTCGGCAATAAGGACAGTCATCTTTACCCTTTCTTCTGGGAACGCCGCAAATGCAAATTGGGCATCTTTGATTTGACCAATCAACGACACCTACTTGGTTTCCAAGGAATAACATCTGCCAAAAGGTTTGGTAAGGGTGAGGCCTAAAGCGTGGGTGACTTTTGCTGGCATGACGTTATCAGAAGCTCCAAAATAAATTATGCAGTTACTCAACTTGTGGCCATTGATTAGGAGGGAGAGATAGAAAGGCTCTATCTTTCCTGACACAGATGTTGAAGCAACATTTATACGAGACTCGAGAGGAGTGGAAAGGATTCCTTTTGGGGAAACCTGATTAGATATAACAGCTTGATTTTGAATATACTTGGTTAACCTTTCAAGCTGTTCGGGATTCGACTGAAGGTACTTAGCCTCAGACATTTGGATCTTGGTATTTTTAGCATGATCTATGATATCGAATGTGGCCAAGGGTTGCGTTGGTGAAGGAATGAGTCCCTCACTTCGTGACGGCGGAATAGGATTACTGGTCTTAATAGGGACCTAAGAGGGATGATTTGGAGGAGAGATGGGGGGAAAAGACTTCTTTGTAAAGGATTTAACAGGGAGTTGAGTAGGAAGAGGATTACCTCTTTTAGCAATGGTCAGAGGCGTGTTTGACACGGCCTTCTCTTTCTGCACATGGGCAGCTACCTCTGCTTCTTTTCCCTGCGAGCGGGTAAAAACAACATATGATTGTCCGCTTGCATAGCCCTGAGTACCCTCTTCTTCATCAAATTCTTCCTCATCGAATTCAATATATCCAATAGTAGAGTCGCCAGTTGGTTCACCGACATCCTGATCATCTTCGCCTTGGGGTGAAGGTTCTTCATAATACTATTCTTCTTCTTCAATTTCGGCCAAACCATTGACCGGAGGGGCCTCAAGCGCCAGCCGTGGAGCAGTTGTAGGTAATCGCGGCCTGTGTGGGACGTTGTTGGGAACGAAACTCCTTCGTGGAATATCATGGTATGAGGAACTTGGGGGAAGTTTGGGCCAACTGCTTCTTTAATGCAAGCAAGTCGTTTTCCATTTTTTGAAATGCAGAATCAGACGAAGTAGCGGGAGAGGGGCCTGAAGCTTTAGGCTTGGATGATTCCCTTTTCAATTCACCAGATATTATCAAATTATCTTCAATTCGAATAGTAACGGTCTGGGCGAGAATCAAGGTAGCCACCCACTCTTGAAGGAGCAAGAAACTAACTTTTGAGCCTCATAGCGTTCACGAAAAAACACTTTTGATTTTCCGGGGTTGGGAGCATGGCAACAGGGACGCGGTTCATTAACGCATTGAACCTGGCAATAAAATCGCGCATGGTCTCATTGGCCTCCTTCTTCAGGTGAGTGATTCGTGATAATAATGCAAACGCATCTTCTGAAGGCTTGTACCTGTCTTCAAAAGCATCCCTCAAGGTGGCCCAACTGGTGATAGATCCGGCCGGCAAATGCTGAAACCATTCAGCTGCAGGTCCTTACAGAGTTTCTAGAAAAAGGTGAACCGATACATCCTCATGAGTTACGTCCAGGATACTACATGACATGATGAACACAGATATGTGGGAATCCGTGTTTTGATTTCCGCTCCCGTTCAAATATGGGAAAATTCTTTCGGTTTCCGTGAGGGAGCGCGTGAACAGGATGTGGTAATGTGAGAGGACCCATAGCATTTCCCCATGGTACTACCATTTGAAAGGATGGAAAAAGAACACGAGCTGGGAGTGCGGTTCCGCTGAGCAGTAGGGCACTACAAAGGGATGTGGATGCTCCTTGCGAAAGATTCTTCCTTCGTGGTGGTGAAACGCTTCTGGATGACCGGTCAGCTGAGTTTAGCGTTGAAAAACGAGCCGGTGTTACGCTGAAATTATGCCTTTGACGCAGATCGAAAGTAGGATCAGTTTCTCCACGAGCTCTCCTGCTATGTGTAAAAGGTTCATCTGCCAGAGTGTCTTCCCGATCTGTGATTTTATAGTACAGATCTCTAAAAATTTCTTTTTTTTTTTTGGCTGTACTCGCTGATTTTCTGGCTTTTCTGACAAAAACCAGCAACATGTACTTTTCTAAATATTAAACTTTATCCTTCTTTGAAAACCGATTGTGGTTAATGACAAATAATAGTGAGGATAAAATGGCAGAGAAGATTAGCAAGCTGATTTTCGGATCTTAGATTTGACTTTCAGCAAGAGTTCGAAATTTTGGAAAACAGTCAAAAATTTAGATCTACGGAAACATATGGGTTTTTGTAAAAACTCAGTGAACTAAAGACCTCCAACTAGGCCAGATCTATGGATCTCAGAAGAAAATTTTCAATTTGGAGCACTTTTGCAAAATTTTGAGATTTTCAACAACAAGTTTAAGTTTGCAAACTGGTGGTGATTTTTCTGATTTTCCTGATTTTCTATCCTACCACTATCATAGATCTGATAGATCTGTTCATTCCCCAGCGGAGTCACCAAAAACTGTTGGTCCGAAAATCTGTCACCTGGACAGATCTATGGATAGACGAGCCAACAGTGTGCAGGGCATAGCCCCTCTTTGAGTCAGCAAAGCGAAACTGGTTTATTGCTATTCTACCAGCAGGAATCTGTGCAAGTCTCACAATATTCTGCCTTCGGGGGTTTGGGATCTCGTCCCAGTAGCGTGTTTCCGAAAAAGAAAGGAAAGAAAGAGAGGATAGAGAAAGAGCAGGTCCGAAGGAGGAAAAGAAATGAATTCCAAAGCAGAAGGGTCAGAAGATTTATGTTTTTGGATTGGTAGTAAACAGAGTCAAACCTACTTGCATAAACAAACAAAGCAATACTGATGAATAAATGACAATAAAACAGAAGTGGATTCAACAAAATAAACACACAGATCTGACATAAGAAAGATCTAATGTGAATAACACATGTATTCGGCACAAAGTCTAAATGTTGTATTGATATTTTATCCTGTTACAAAAACCTCAAAGTCTTTTCTTCTCACTTCTATTTTTCATCTAAAAGATATTCACTCATCCATCCCTTCTGAAATACAACAAGTATATGGATATTTATAGAATAAGGGGAGAAAATAAGGCAAAAAGGAGCCAACAACCTATTTACAAAGATATTTATAAAACATCTAAAATTCATGTTGACTTTTGACAACTTAATGGATGACATCATCCCATGGTGCAACATGGATGATGTCATTATTTGTGTCAACATACTTTAGATATTCCCAAAAAGAAAGCCGAAGAAGAGAGAGAAAGAAGAAAAAGAAGAAGAAGAAGAAGCAGCTATTCATCATCGTCACTCTTCTATGAGCTTCTCTGGGAGTTTGGAATAGTATTTCTCCGCTTTAATTAGGAACCCAATGAATTCATGATAGGCCAATAGGTTGTTGATAGACTCTGCGTCGAGAATTACCTCTGGCCCCAACCCTCGCGAAACTATCTCCTTGAAGATCTGGAATGTTTCATCGGCTTTTCTTAAAGCGAAGGAAGGAGTAAGTAGCCCTGGCGACATGTTGAGAACGATTTGTTCCATTTGGTGCATCGCATCCAGGGCTTCCTCCTTCACCTTATCAATCTTCTCAAGGACAAATTCCAGCTGATCCACCCGGTAATCTAGAGTGGAAATGACTTTATTTAGGGCTCTGGGGTGGCCGAAGACGCCGAACTTGACTAGATCTTCGACCGAACAGTCGAACATTTGTTGAAAGGTCTCATGCTGCAGCTTAGCATGGTCCAGCTCTTCTGATATGGGTACCGCTAACACTTGGAGCTCTTTATTCGCCTTATTGATATTCAAATACAAGTCAGAGAGCTCGGCGATTACTTTTTCGCTGTCTTTGAGGATTTGGCTCCTCCAAGTGGAAACGGCCATACCCTGCTCGCCGATCTTTGCGTACTCATTAATTTTCTCCTGGCTGAGAAGCTCAGAAGTCTCGGCGGCAGTTGTGGGAGGCGCACTACCCATCTTCTGTAAGGCTTGGAGCAAATATTTGTTTTGCTCTTTCAATTGCCTTTTCTCTTCTTTTGTTTCCTGAAGCTTTTTGCAGAGGGCGTCAACTGCAGAAAGGGCCTCCCCCTGAAGGCTTTCTGAAGAAGTCCCCATTTGACTTGGGTCACAGTATAATCTTTCGGAGATAGATCCTTTTTCTCCTTGAGAGGATTGGGGTACGCAATCTCCATAACCCTCTCTCCTGCAGCGCTTTGAGAGAAGTGTGTAACTGGTTTATGCTTCTTTGCCCCTTTAGATGGGATTACAGAAAAGTCCATCGGAGCGATGGGAACTTTTCTCTTTTGTTGACTTAGCTGCTGGGAGATCCAGGCTGGACCTATGGGAGAAGGGCCGAAAACAGAGGAAGGGGGCATCTGCAGTAGAAGAGGGGAAAAACGTGGAGACATGTGGAGGCGGCATGGAGAGACTTTCCAAAGAAGTGCCCACGGGAGGGAGGGAAACTGCGGCTGCGGAAGACATAGGAATGGAAGGGAGCTCAGAGATGAGAGAAGAAATGGAGGGGGAAAACTCCGCGAGAGAGGAGAAGATGGATGAAGAAGCGGGAGGAACAGTAGAAGAAGGGGGAGAGGATACAACCAAAGGAATGGTCGGTTGAGTCACTCGAGGAGGGGAAGGAAGAGAAGAAGAAGGGATGGAAGGGACCTTAGTTGAAGTAGCAGTGCCGACACCCTGAGTGGATGGGCTTATTGGAGCATCTTCTTCCACTCTTTTCTCTGGAGAAGCCAAAGTTATGACCTGTTCGGGTGCCGTGGAAGAAGGAATTTCAGGGGCTTCCTCTTGAGAGGTGTTGTATTCACCCTCTACGCTTTTTCCTTTAAGCTGCTGTTTGGATTGAGGAGGTGCGTTACCCAATGGGGAGGTTGTGAAATCCACCCCAAGGTAGATTAACCCGTTCATCCGGCACCAATGCTCTGTTCTGCGCAGAGTCTCCTTAACCCTTTCCTCAATCGTCTGAGGTGCCTTGGTTCTATCAATGGCCGGAAAAGGCCAATTGTCCCCATCCGTATCAGTGTATACTTGATCTACTTCGTCCTCAGTATTTTGGAAGCCTTTGGGGACAATTGCTACCCCGTATTGGATGATTTCTGCCAAGGCTAAGCGAGAATGGTCCTTTCTCCTGAGCTCGACCTCATGAATGATGTCGATGTAGATGTCCTTGATTTGAGGGATGTGGATTGGGTCAAGCTTAGCCCTCGGCAGACAACTTCTTGGGTCAAAGGTCGGCCTGGCCGGGAAATCATGTTTCAAGTTAAGCAGCTCCAGCTCTGCGAACATGTCCCTTGCCTTGTGATGGGTGAGGCATGTATATCGGCCCACTGTGAGGGGGAAAGGAGTTCCACCCTTCTTTCTTTTGAGGCACTTCTCATGATATGTAATCAGCTGCCTTGACAGCTCTAGCAAGATCAGCTTGGGCCCCGCATACCTCGGCAGTCTGGTTGGCTCTCCCAAGAAGTTGGCTGCCCTTAGATAGGTAAATGTGGGAAACTGGGTGAACAGGGCCCCCCATTTCTTAGTGACTGCCACTATGGTCTTGGTCGAGCGACTGTAGGTCATATTTGGCCTCAACAGGCAGATGACATGATAGAAAAACACATCGTTGACCTTTGTGAACTGAGGGATGCTATTCTCCAGCCTTAATTCTGGATAGTATTCATATATTTTGACCTGCGGCCAAACTCCACTCCGTATCAGGCTTGGGTAGTCCCTCTCTGATGCTGTAACATAGACAACATAGGAATTCATGTAGAAATTTCCTGTTGTATAAAATTGCTGAAGTTGCTCGGAGATTGTGCTACTTATAATCTCCGCCCATTCGAAGCGCTGATCAGGCATGTTTTTATTCATGGTCTCTAAGTACCGCAACATCCATTTATGGAAGAAGTGGGCGTCAGGAAGCCCAAAGACCCTACTCAGGAACGTAATGGTGTCGCTGAGCTCCTCTGAGAAGTCGCTGCGGTGGATGGTTTGAGGCCATCGGGTCACCACCTTTTTATTTTTCAAATAAACCTCGTTCATCAGTTGCATGCACTGATCTTCGTTGTCGTCCCAGGCCTTAATGCAATCTTCTCGGCTGACGGCCACAAAGCGCCGGTGATGAGGAATGCCGAGTATTATCTCAAAGTGGCGGGCAGTGAGGTCAATGACTACCTCGCCCTTGTCGTTTACGACACATCTTGTGTCTTTGTTGTAGCACCGGGCAACCACCATCATGAATTCGTTGTTAACGGCGCTGACCGGGATTCCTCCTATGAAGTGCAGGGTACTGCCTATCAGTTTTTCCATCCATGGACTTCTGGTTACCTTCTGAGGCCTGGCCCATAATTTTTCCATATCAATATACCCCAACTCTGAGTCTCTGATGTCCAGGTCGCATTCGGCCTGGGAGTCGGGCATCCTGACCCTCTGATATTTATATTTCATCTCTTCTTCTATGAGTTTTCCCTTGCCTTTAGATTTGGTAGGTCTCCTGCTTGATGTAGACATATGTTCTTTTGAGCTTAGTTGTTGATCTGCACGAAGAAGAAGCGAGACCCAACGCAAAAAGTTTGTGTTAGCCATTTGATCTTCCATTGAAATGTTAACAGAAGAAAGAGTCAGTGATTTCGAGGCTCAAGGCGCAGGGCGCATGAAAGCTACAGCTTATAGGACTAAATAGGTAAGGCACACAGAAAAGAGGTGTTGCAAGGGTGAAATCAGTGCCAAAGGCGCATGGCGCATAGATACTGTAGGGTACATTTTGTAAAGGGCGCATGGGAACATCGTGTTGCATAGGGATAGGATGCGCCAAAGGCGCATGTATTTTTCATGTTGCATGGAAATTTTGTGCGCCGAAGGCGCATGCATGGTTTGTGTAACAGGAACTTTCCATGCGCCAAAGGCAACTTGGCACGGCGCACTGAGGATCTACACAACATGATGTTGGTGTTACGGGGAAAGCGCCTGCGCCTTTTTAGCTTTGTACTTAGCGTATATTAGGCTGATGTTGCACTGATGCTGGGTGCGCCAAGAAGGGCGCAAGGTAAGCGCTTGTAGCATATGAAGGAGGCGCGCCTTGAGGGTGCAGAAGTTTATGATGTAGTAGGAAAGATGGGTGCGCCATTGGCGCAGATCTTAGTCATGTTGCAGGGGTGACAGATGCGCCGAAGGAAAGAAGGAAATCAGTCAACTTAATCACCCACAGAGGGGTTTTTACATGGTTCAGATTCTCTGTTCTCTTCTTTCACTCCTTTTTTAGGGTTACTTGGGTAATGAAATGGCTTTAACAAGAAGGATTATAAACCATAGTTTTCAGGATAACATCCTCCACCAGTAGATCTGGAAAGAGGGGGAGGAAAATATGGAAAGACAGCACAGGGGGAGGGCTAGCTCAACACATGCATTTCAAAAACCAAACCAACAGGCACAAAGAACCAGAAACGAAAATCACATGAAAGAGATAAGAACACTTACCCGGATAAGTAGTGAAAGTCTTGCAAATGTGTCCACAACGTGCTAAAAATGACAGGTCAAATGCGTACTGACAGGCTCAGAGAAAATAAAAAATGTGATTGCTCTGGTGATAATGACATTTGCAGGTGCGCAAATACCTATATATAGGTGAGTTAGCAATCAATGCGCCACCAACTTTTTCAAATGGTGCACGAAAAGCGTTGTCGACATTGGAAAGTACGCGCCTTTGGCGCACCAAAGCGTCTGACGACACAAAAATATGTGCACCCTTAGCGCATTGAAAGACATGTCGAAATGAAGCTATTTGCGCCCAAGGTGCACTGGAAGCAGTGTTGACACAGGAAGAAGTGCGCCCAAGGCGCACCAAAAAGAGGCGCAACAAAAGTTCTGTTGACATGGAGGCGCATGCGCCTTTGGCACACCAAAGGGAAACCTCAACATAGAAAGGCGCATCAAAAAGGATTGTTGACACAAGAAAGCATACACCAAAGGTTTTAAAGGGGGTGCATCAAAAGTTGATGTTACATAGTAATTCTATGCGCCCAGCCAAAAAGACCAAAAATGGCTAAGTCCAAAGAACAAGACTTCCTGAGAAGGAATTTGCAACGTTTCAAATGCAAGGGATTCCCGACGAGGGGTCGGAACAAAATTTTGATATGGTTATCAGTAAAATTGCCCCTGTCAATTTTACGGGATAACACACTCTACAGTGAGTCCTGTGCTAATGCAAAGTTGAGTCTTGCGTTGTAAGGAAAGTCCTATGCTAGTACACTAAAGAGTCCTACACCAGTTTGTAATTAACTCATGCAATGAATTAACAAATGCTTTTCGAAACAGATTGTTAATACCCATAAATGAGTTCATTTAGCCATATTTGAAGAAACATTAACAATATAAATATAAAATAATATGCACAACATTTCCTTCCAAAATATAAAAAAATATTAATTATAAACCACTAATATCAGACATCGTGTAAAATGATACTAAGGTAATACAAGGTTTCACATAGGTGTACACATGACAATATAGGGGTTCATCAATAATCAACTTGCCCACACCAAGAAAATAAAAACATGTTAAAAGTTTTTTAGGCCATGTTGGATATTATAGAGGGTTTATACAAGACTTCAACAAAATTTCAGCACCACTTTTTGTATTTCTAGGAAAGAATGTTGATTTTGTATGGACTAATTTTTGTGAAAGTGATTTTAAAACTTTAAAATAAATGCTAACTACTACTCATGTGTTGATAGGAACTGAATGGAAACTACCTTTTCACATCCACACATATTCATCAGATCATTCTATTGGAGTTTTCCTAGGTAAAAACATGGTATTCTGAATTATGCAATATACTATGTTAGCAAGAATTTGTAACATGCAAAATTGAACTATACAATAACAGAAAAAGAGTTCCTAGTTTTAGTATATTCCATAAACAAATTCAAACATTATATCACAAGATACCCAATGTTTATACACATTGATCATGCTGTAATCAAGTATCTGGTTAAAAACTAATAGTAAGCATCAAAATCATAAGCTGGCTGCTCCTCTTGTAAGAGTTTGATGTCACCATAGTGGAAAAGACTGGAAAAGATAATGTGGAAGAATAGTTTCTCTCAAGGATGAAGAACAACAATGAAGATAAAGTAGTCGATGATTCATTTACAGATGAGCACCTTCTTGCTATTTCTACAAGAACACCCTAGTATGTAGACAACCAACTACTTGGTATCAGGTAAAACACCTCCACATTTTTCATCCTTTGAGAAAATGTATTTAGTTGAAAAGAGTTTACCCTTTTCTTAGATAGTTGGAAATCTATTTTATACAGTTCAAGATCAAGTAATGAGAATTTTTATAGACGATGAGGATATATTTGATGTCCTTAAAGCCTACCACAATGAACCTTGTGGAGGGAGTTTTGATGTAAAGAGAACAACATAGAAGATGTTGACTATTGGCTACTATTGGCCAAATTTACATAAGGATGTAGCACTATACACTAAGAGATGTGACAAATACTAGAGAATGGAAAATCCCACTAAGTTTGATGAGATGTCATTGCAACCTCAAATTTTTTTGTAACCTTTTGATAAGTGGGGTTTAGATTTTTTTGGCCCTATAGACTCTCCATCTTAGAAAAAGAGTATATCTTGGTCTGTAAAAATTACCTAACCAAGTGGACAGAGATAAAAGCATTGCTAAACTAGACCAGTGAGAAGGTGGATAAATTCATGTATGAGAACATATTTACTAGATATGGAGTCCCAAGGGAGATTGTGACAGACTAGGGTACACATTTTACTGCTGATGTGATTGTTGATTTGGTCAGTGAATGTGAAATTAGGAATAGAAAGTCTACACCATACCATCCCCAGTCTACTGGACAAGTGGATGTTATAAACAAAGAGATAGATTCCGTATTGATAAATAATATAACACTCCCCATAAGATACTGGGAAGACAAGATTCTAGAATTAGTTTGGGAATTCAATACAACATGGAAGACCACAATTAGCTTCACACCATTTGAACTATTATATGGAAAAATTGTTGTTTTACCAATATAATTTGAGCATAAAATGTTGAGAACTACACTTGAGCTAGGAATAAACTTATCAGAAGTTTAGAGAAAAAGAATTATCCAACTCAATGAGTGGGATGAATTGAGAAAGCAAAAAGTTCATAACACAAAGGTAGTGTAAAAAATAATAAAATTGTATGACTAGTATATTAACACAAGATAGTTCTAGGAAGGTGACTGCGCACTTTTGTTTGACTTAAAATAAAAGGATCACATAGGGAAGCTCAGAACAAGGTGGCTATGCTCCTATGAAATTGAAAATATCTTCCCCCATGGAGATGTGAAGCTTACTACTATTGATCCTGTGAGATTCAAGTTGTTGGTGAATGGCCACAGGTTAAGATTTTATAAAAATTCGGTTGATAAAGGATCATTTATGGAATTTTTCATAGGATATCAATGAATAATGGAGGAAGAAATATCAGAATTAACCTCAAACATTGAGCATGTTGGCTCACCTTTTGGTATTGCAGAGAATTGATGATATTTCAATAGCCTTGGAGCATTCATCTTGCTGAGTACTTCAAGGCTAAATAAAACTGTTGAGATCTACCTTTCTGGGTGATCATCAACATTTTTCTAAACCATTTTTTATATAATTTTTTGTTTTACATGTTTTATTGATAAGTGATTGTAGGAGAGCATGATATCCATTACAAGGAGAGAGTGCAATGACCAAGAGTTCAACTTGCAACCATAAGAAATAGTATCTTGTTTGTTTGGAGCATCTGACGAGACTCATGGTTACATCAAGGACATCAAGGAAGTGTGCATAATTGGATGATATACAAAGAATGATTGGAACCCCAACCAATTGGATTTCCCTCTCTAGGAATCATCTGTTTGCAATAAGGATCAAACAACACAAGTTAAACCCATGTTTGCATCATCACAAGGAACTTGCATGCATCTAAGCAACCAATTCAATATAGCATGCACATCAATCATTTCAAGCCATAATGAGATAAGTACATACATTTATTACTTTAATAAAACATGATTAGATTAATTGTATTTAATTATGAGTTATTCCAAGTCATAAAACATGTGACACATTACAATACCATCACCTTTTAGTTATGATGTGTTCACTTAAGCCCTCCACATAAGCCAACATGTCACATCATTTTTCTTCATGTACTCAATGTTGTCACATCCCCTTAATGATTAATTACCCATAAACATATTTCTTGTCCCCTTAGTAATAAAGTTCAAAGAAATGAAAATCCATCAACACAATTAATTTTTGAAAAGTACTTTCAAGGAAAAATTGTCTGGTTGCGTATTACACCTGGGAGAATCTGTGTATCCATTATGGGAGGTGACCTGATAATATATTAACCTTCTACATTTTTGTAACTTTTGAATCATCCTGTGGTTGTGCAATACTTCGAGAATCATGGCTGGATGCAATACATTAACAAATTTCAAGGCTTTGATGAGGCAGTTTTGGAAGAGTTTGCAAATACCCTACAGGAAGGAGAGGAAAAGGTAAAATGGTTAACAATCAGGGTAAGTGATGAGATTTTAGTAGAGGTCACTGGTTTACCAGCTCGGGGAGAGCCATTTATAGAAAAACTTGACCCAGAAGCAACAAGAAGAGAATTTGTAGATAATGATGGGGATTTCATCTCAGACCGCCAAGGTACTTTTAGAACATCTCTCAAACCTTTATGGACACAAGCTGCCAATTTTTTCATTCAATATTTTACTCGTGAAGGGAGATATCCAAGGTTAAATATAGTGCATTTCAAATTTTAAATCATTTGAAACTTGATCATAAATTTAATGTTCCAGATTTATTTCATGTGATGCTTAATAAAATGAGAAAAGAGATTCAGAGGGGTAGTGCATCCCTGTCACATCACTTTCTAGTAACCCTAGTGGTAAAGCACAATTTGTAGAGGGAGCACACTTAGATATCATGGGATGAATTTGTGAGAGTGAACAATATTGAAACCTTGTTGGGAAAAAGGAGAAAAAGGATAAACAACAATGAAATTTCTACTTCACATATACCAAAAGCTGCACCGCACTCTTCCCCACCTTAAGAACCAATAAATTATGAAAATTTTCCTTCCACATAAGAAACCCCTACACCTATTTCACTAGAGATAATCTTTATTGCTAAAAATTTATTGGAATTTTCATCCCCTAAAACCTCCACTTCCAAAACTAAAACGAAATATACTGATTTTATTCCAAACCAAACTAGGTGCTCCTATAGGCTTAGGACAAAGAGGGCAAAAACCTCCAATTTAAGACAATCTCAACCTATCTCATTGGATAGTGATTTGGAAGACATAGAAGAAAATTTTAAGCCTGAACCATTGGAAAAAGAGTAAATATATACTTCTCCCACAGTAACTCAAGATCTAGAATACAATGAACAACCAATGGAAGGACAATAAGATCTAAATAAAAATGAAGGAATAGTTCATTAAGTAGAGAGTCATAAAGTGACACAAGTAGAAGAGGAATTGGAAGGAGGAAATGAAGAAGAGTAAATGACTGCATATGATTTCAATGAACAAGTCATTGAGAAAGTTGTTGAACAATCACAAAATGATAGTATGTAAGAAGCAAATGTAGAACCAATGTAACCCCCAAATACTATTCATGAAATCATAAAGGAACCTAAAAAACCATCTTGTAGTGAGATGGTAACACAAACTATGGGGCCCAATATTGAAAATATGTTTCTGCAAAGGAATTCTTACATTAACATTTTAAAGAAGAAATGGGAAGAGGAGAAGAAAAACCTTATCTCTAAACATAAAGAGGAAATGGAAGACAAAGACAATGCGATTAGAAGGCTGAAATAAAAACAAGAGGAAATAATGTATGTAGCATTTGACATGTTGAGTTGTAGACCCCCATAAAATGTCTATGCCATATACCTAAAATAAAATATGATGTACCAAAATTTTACTTTCATAAATTATGATATGATATATGACATTAGATCAGCTAGGAATTTCTTTCCTCTATATCAACATAACACACATGAACTGCAGAATTTATTATGTGAGATATATTTTCATAATTATTCCCTTCCATATGACAAATATTTGATCCCAATTCTGTATATTGGGGATGTATAAGTTAAGGTATTATGTTCTTATCTTTCAAATGAAATGGAAAGAGGTAAGAAAATATAGGCATATCGACATTTGGAGAAGGTTACACCACTATATATTAGAGCTAAGGAAACAACAATAGATGAAATTTTAGAATAATATGACATAGATGCAATCAGAAACATAGTGTTAAGAATGATGATGAAAGCCCACACAAAAGTCAGGAACATGATCAAAGAACATGCACTTCAGGTTATGTCGGGATGCACAACCAAATGAATAGAGTTATCACATACACTCCAAAGGAAAGAAATGCACTCACATCCAAATATAATTCCAACTTTATAAAGGGTGAAAAGTATATTGAAATTGAAAATGAATGTGGGGATGATTGGTTTCCTATAGCTTATCATCCTCCAATCTTTCCTTTCTCAATTACACTTGGACATGAAATTTACAAATGAATTAGAGGATACAAGAAATATTCTAGGAAATATTAAGGAGGAGTTGTGGATATTTCTTATCAGAAGAGGAAGGAATAGGAACACCCATAGATTTCAGGGGAGAATCCAGTTTCTAATAGAAAATATATGAATCTCTTGAACAAGGACATTGAAACGTTTAAGCTTGGGGGTGTGATGAGAAGTGTTAATTGTTTTCATAAAAAATATTTTTTTATATTTTGATAAGACCATTGTATCTATGTCTATGTATTTCCTAAATATATTTATGAACATCAATATTACAACCATGAAGTTTTGGCATAGTGACTAATTGATATAGTTATATATAATTATATTTATTTTGTGATATTATGTGTGCATTTATTCTAGTTATTCTAATAAATTGTTTGGATGATTATATGTGTTTATTCCACTCTTGTTTGTAAGAAATTTGTCATATGCAATATAGGAATGTGTCCATAACAACTCATCTGCAACATAAGGAAATCATTCACGACAAAGAACCCACATTTATGAAGATATTTTAAAATATTAAGCGATGACACTTAAATCCTTACGTGGAATTGGAGAACTATTTACAATAAAAACATGGAAAATTGAGAAACAAATCAATCTTTGATTTGGTCATTGATTAATAACTAGTGAAGAACTGATTGTTAGATGAACACTTGTCGTGTGTTTCAAACATGTGTTGAATCTCTCACTTGTTCTGTTGAAGACTCCTTGTTGTATTCTTATTATTATCACGTGTTGTAAATGATAAGACATAAAGGAAAGGGATGGTGCCTTGTAACAAGGGAAGTCATAATTAGAAATATAGAAAAGAGTGAACAAATTTAGAAGAGAATCAAAGTAATCTCTTTTGTTCCTAGATGTAATGTTTTATGCAAATCAATAAATAAATTCAAGTTCTGTCATTTAGTCTTTAGCTATAGAGTTAGGAAAGAGATTAACACCCAAGTTAGGGCCCACTTGAGGTTTACTAAATCCCCTCCATTGTTTCATTTCATGCATATTTCCTTAGGAACAATATTCTCTCTAAATATGCAACTTTGTTTCAGTAATAACATTTAGCAATAGTCCATTTTCAAGTCTAAGTTTTTTTTACTTTCAGCATTATTATTTGGCAGTTAGCTCCTTTCTAACCTCTTAGATAAACTATAACTGTGCATACAACACCAACAATATTTCAAGTCTACACTCCCTGGTCTAAAAACTAAATGAATGTAACCCAATGTACAATATATTAATTGTTGCAAGTTGATTTACACCACCAATAATATAAAAGACTATAAAAAAAATTGTCACAACCATCTTTTGACATTTTTGACGTAAAAAATGGACACGTTAATAATGACTTGACAAATATGAGAAATCAAAATTTTCACTCTTAACTATAGATATGAATACCCTCACAACTTAAATAATATACATTAATTACCATTCCTTTTCAATGTAAAAGGAGTTGACTCACAATAAACGAATCTCACTATAAATAGAAACAACATTTAAAAAAAAATAAACAAAATTACAATTTAACAAATAAAAGAACATACTATTTAAAATGACCAATAAAATACCTTATTGGATTGCATCCAAAAGTATCTTGAGGATCAGAGAATTGAATCTGAAAACCACTGACTGCAAATGAGAAGATTCCCACTTGCATGAAGAGCACATGGAGAAAACTTTACAAAAAATTGAGTTTAAAAGACGATCCAATGAAGACAACTGCATAATATCCATGGGAGGATGGATGTCAAGTCGAGAGTCACAACAAGGAGATTAATTAGGAATTCAATTTTTCAAGAGGAGATATGCGAATGTTTGAAATGTAATCCTTCCAGGAACACAACAAATTATCAAGACTTAGCTCCTCTCTCACCTCTACTGCCTGATTTTATATCAGCTACACACGTGTGTGATTCCATATGTTATAGTGTAACTAATACTTCAACATCTAAGTTCAAAAAACCCATTACATGCACATGAATAACAACGATCTGATACCAAATGAATATTTTGGATCATATTTTATCGAGTTCACCACAAGAATAATTTTCTCATTAATGCTCATAATACAAACCATACAATTATATAGGAATAACATTCTTATAATTTAAGATGTAGGTATAATTACACCTCCAGGAATCTCTCTCCCAAACACTATTAACATGAGTGGTTAAACTCACACAAAATATATTTGTTATAGTTGTTTTAATATAACAACCTATAAAAAATTACTAACTTACCATTTACAAGATAATAATTACTCTCGTAATTATTATTCGCCCATACAAAAATGTGGAGCACTAGTGATAGTTTCCCTAAGATAAGTAATCATATTTTTTGGTTAGATATTTAGGTGGGGTCCTAATAAATGAACTTATTTGAATGTTTCTTGTGTATAGCTATATTATTTATAAAATATTAACAATATTAAATAACAAAAACATTCAAAAAAATAATACATTAAAAACTGACACATTAGCAAACATTAAAAATCAATTTTTTTTGTGTTTGAACACTCATTTAATGAGACAAGCTATAAAAAACACAAGTGCCAACATTTATTGATAAAGTATTATTATGTACATATAACCATATTATAATGCACATTTAGAGAAGAAGTCGTGTTCACATTCAAAATCTATTGATATAAAAAGTAGTTTGTTGATCCCAAAATATAATTCTAACTAGTCCAGTTTTACGGGCATACATGCACATTCATAGAAGAATTCATGTTCACATTCAAATTCTATTAATATAAAAAACATAATTTTGATACCAAAGTATAATTCCAATTATTCCAAGTTTATGGACATAAATTAACATCCATTTGTGGTCACAAAACTGTCAGCACTCCCCGTGGGATTCATGACATGGATTAAATGCCTCCCGTGGATGGACTAACCACCTCGCTTGGATTAATTAACTCTATAAATTGTATTAAAGATTAAAACCTATAGGTTTTGGTCTAACGACAATCATTTCCAACAATTGGTATCAGAGAAAAAGGTCACATGTTCAAATCCCCTCAGGTAATGGTGAGGGGAGTTTGTTGGAAAAAAAATTAGTGTTCCCCATGGGATTCATGACATGGACTAATTGTCTCCCGTGGATGGACTAACCACCTCCCTTGGATTCATTAACTCTGACGATTATATCTGAGATTAACGCTTGCAAGTTTTGTTCTAACGGAAATTATTTCCAACAATTTAAACCTTCTCCTCATTTAACCTAGTACATGGGGGAAAAATTATGTTAGGCTCATAATTTTTTGAGAAAATGCAGAATTAATGCTCTAAATTAATGCACAATTTTAAAAATCCCTTCAAAATTTGAAATATCCCTCAAATCCCAAAATTTGAATTTGCATTTCATTGACTATTATAAATTAGATGTATACAAATATCCAAGTGATTCATTCAAAAATTGGTAGAGATCATAATTAGTGTCATTTAGTAGTAGACCAAAAAATCACGTGGTAAGTGTAAGTCACCATCTGAATATGTAAAGAATGTCTGAATATGCATTGAGTATTAGTTAACATAACAACTAAATAATATCTTAATATACATATGTGTGGTATTTATTAAGCAGTTAATATTTAAATATATATGATTAATGTTATATTAAGTGGTTAAATATACACTCAAATTATTGAACATGCATTGAATATACACTAGATTGATGAATATACATTGAATATGTTAACTGAATACACCCCACCATAACAAAAAATGTTCAGCAAGTGCAAAGTGCTCAAGACATGTTGCCTCTCCTCTATACACCAAAATGACTAAATATATGGTAATAATATGATATATTCAATGGAAAAATGTGGTGTTTTCATGCATACACATTGATCTATTATATATAGAATGCATGGCCATTGATATATGAATTTACAATGAAATTTTTGAATATAAATTGAATATCGCTTAACATAACAACTAAATAATATTTGAATATACACGATTAATATTATATTAACTAACTTTGAATATATACAAGAATTACTGAATTTACATTAAATGTATATGGTTGTAATTTTGTCATTTTCTACTATGCATACAAAATTAAATATACAATTTGAATATATTGTTGTTTGTTTTAAATCACCAAACTGGTCATCAAGTGAACTCATATTTTAGAGACTTTTTAAATAGTTTGTCTACATTTTTCATGCAATGAGTATATTTATAGGTAATACTAGGATTACAACTATATTTTCAGTGTATATTGAGTAATTTCAGTGTATATATATGAAGTTACTATATAAATATATATGGTTAATATTATATTAAATATTAAATATACACCAGAATTACTGAATTTACATTGAATATATTGCAACAAATTTGTCATTTTCTACTATGCAATCAAACTTTGAATACACCCCACCCTAATAAAAAAGTGTTTATAAAATGTAATGTTCTCAACAACCAGTGCCTCTCCCCTATACTCTAAATGAATGAATACACATTGAATATACTATAGTAATTTTGGCATTCAATATACTATAGTGAATAGATCGTAGTAATTTGGCATTGAATATACTATAATATATGTCTAGGTCATGTATTGATTAATAAATGACAAAATTACAACCATATTTTTAGTGTATATTCAATATTTTTAGTGTATATAAATATTCATTGTTTAATTTATCAAAAACAAAATGAATACAAGGTATCCAATGCCAAAAATACAACTACATATTCAATGTATATTTGGTAATTTTAATGTATATTGATATGCAACGTTTAATTCGTCAAAAAATCAATTGATACAATGTATTCAATGCCAAAATTACTAATTTGTATTAGAAATATATTCAGTAATTTTCATGTATATGTTATGCTTGAAGGAAGTATATTAAATGCCAATATTTAAATTATGATGGTAGATTTGTGGAAAATTTATACAATAGATTTGAGGATTTTATGGCAAATTGAACATTGAATATCCTAAACTCAAATATATTGACCATGTTATTTTAAAAGACTAACCAACTGTTACACATGACCACTTGATATACTACATTGTTCAATGTGGTTCCTAGTCAATTAATAGTCCTTAAATACTAGTAAATGAATTCAAATGTCATTCATTTCATCCATATCACTCCACTTTCTTGCTTTATGAAATTTAGTTACACATCATTAATCCATAAAATGTTTCTATTTACTCACATCATTCGTCCTAAAATCTCCATGGTGTGGAACTAGTACCTTAGTGTTACATACTAGAAGCCTAGTACTATTAGTGTCAATCTCTATTGAAATAACCATAAACACATGTATTAATTTTCACATTTCTAAGCCATGTCATTGGCCATGTGGATGGCAGAATAGCTAAAGTGCCTAACAAATTGCTAATTTGAAAGACTAACCCATAGTTACACATGCCCACCCAATTAATAAGCTTGATAAATTAGTGATATGTGAGATCAAATGTTCCTAAAAAACTGTATAGATGAAATTTCATTCATATTTGTATCAATTAGAAATTTAATTATGTTAATTTGATAAAACATTGTAGGTCATCATGGTAGTGAAAAATAAAGGGAGGAGGCCACTGCACATGTCACATATGGACCCTAGAAAAGGGTGTCAAAATTAATTATATACATGAATCCAAGGAATAAATTGTTAAGGAAAATCAAACATAACCAATTGAGACCAATCCACCTCAAGATCCTGAGGTAAATCAATCATAAGAAAATGATGTAAATGTTAATGTAGAGGAAAGTGTAAAGTTGCATCAAATAAAGTTTTCTTTAGAAAATGTTGGATGAATGAAGACATGGTAGGAGAAACAAGAGATGCCAAGGATAATGGATTCCCATAAGGGAAATACAAAAAAGTGGGAGGTCTTTGCAGGTTGGTTTTTAAAATAGATGAATGGTGTCATGACCACTAGATGTAGAGAACCCCCAACCATATTAAAATATGTGGTTAATATGGGTCATGGGCTACAAATCAATTCATTAAAGGATCATCTAGAATACATAAATGAAAGCATGTCTACTCCATTCAATTATAGTTTCATTGGTAGATATTGGTCAATAGGATTTAGAAAGAGACATCAAGATATGTCTTTAAGGACTACACAAGGCCTAGATCGAGACATTTCTATCATGACTAGGCCAAATATAGTTTCATCATATTATGAAAACATAGACATAATGTATAAATAAAATAAATATGGACCTCAAATAATATGGAATTACGATAAACTATTGGGAAATATATTAAGAATTGTGGGATGAGGGCCATTATAAAGATAAGAAAGAAGAGTTTTCCTTACATACTCTCAAAGTGTATAGAGTGGATCATATTCCTCATTTGATTTTATACAATAACGTATAATATTTCATATTTCTATCTTTTTAAAGTATAAAGGAAATTTATAAATGACATTTCAAAATGTGAGTCTAGTGCATTTATGACATTCCAGCAACACACGTGGATGACTAAGGAATTGTTTCTAAATTGGATGCAACACTTTGTAAGATCAGTTCTAGGTGGTGTTTCACCATTCAATAGGTATCTCTTATATTTTATATTCATGGTAGCCATGTGGCTTATGACACAATCTAATATTCAAGAGTATTGGGAACAAATATTATCACTCTACCCACAAATACTATCCATAGATTGCAACCATTAAAAAAAATGTATTTTCTCCCTTTAATGCATACTTCAAAGATGGAATATTCAAATGGATGAAAATACATTAAAAATTAGATGTCAGGAGATCAGAATTTGAAATCACTTAGAAGAAGGGATTTCAAGAGAGCTTTAACTCCATAAAATATTAATGTTATATCTAAAAGGATTAGAGTATGGTCTTGTAATTTTTATGTAATCCTTAATGACATGCACCCAAGTGATGATTTCAATTTTGGGCAGATAGAGGAGGAAAATATAGTGGAGACCATACTCAAAATGGATGGATAAGACAGAGAAGATATCCAACAATTTATGCATGAAAATAGTGAAATAATTCAATAGGAAGCTAAAAATAGTGGAAAAGCACTAGGTACTGAAAAAATCAACAAGAAGAGGTAGAGTTGGCATATTTAAGGATGCAACATAGTCAATTAAAAATACATGTTCAATTTGAAGACATCAACACACCAAGTCATAGCAGTGAAACACAAGAACCCTTACTATCCAATGATGGGAGTATGCAAACATAAGTAAGCTAACCATAATGGTTGAAAGAAGTTACTATAAACTTGGGGATTCCAATCAATCTCCTAAAAGGAATGATAACTAGATCGTACCAAGACAAGAACACAGATGCTAATCAAACACCAAGAACAATAAAATGAAATAAATTCACCAGAATAAATTTACATAAACCTTTGCAAACAAATGAGAAGAAATATCATATATTATTATAGAACTCAATGAAATATAATGAGAATGGGTCTTGCTTATATAGGCAAAAAATAACAATCTAAGAACTAGTCAAGGTCATAAATCAAGCCATAAATCAAGGAAAAAACTATTCATCAAAAAATAGTCAAGTCCATAGATTTAGGAAAGAACTAGACATCAAGGATCTAGTCATTACCATAGATCAAGGAAATAACTAGTCAATACCATATATTAAGGAAAGAACTATACCTAACAACTAGATAATATCTCCTAATATCTGAATAAATAAAAAAGAAATATCCACACACATAAGTGGGTGAGGATAAATACAATAAAGGTAAATAAAGTACCTAGGTGAACATGAGCTAAGGTAAATACCTACTCAAACACCCCCCATTAAGTGAAGTTAGGGGCCAAAATATAAGTGACATGTCCACAGTATGAGTCCCGACAACTTAGCCTGATGAGGTACTCATGTACAATATATCCATGAAGAAATATCGAACCAAAAGAAGTAAAAAATCCTACTATAAAGAAAGAGAAATAAGAAGAAGAAGGAAGATATTCTCAAGAACACCCCCCAAGAACAACTTTTGAAACCCCAAGAATTCCACGCAACTCAAGGTAGTGAGGTGATGCAAAAGGCTTCGTAAAGATGTCCACAACCTGATGCTGAGTCAGAATGTACTCTAAGCAAAGAAATCCATCCTAAATGTGCTAACAAATGAAGTGGATGTGTATCTCAATATGCTTGGTCCACTGGTTCTTAACTAGGTTGCGAGAAATTTGAATTACACTTTGGTTGTCACACCAAGTACAAACGGTTAATCCTGTGGGAATCCAAACTCTTTCAATAACTGTCAAAGCCAAAGAATTTGTTGACTCATTGTAACTTTTGCCATGTACTCTTCCTCTTAAGATGAAAGTGCAATAGCCTGTTGCTTTTTTCACGCCCAAACAACTGGAGAAGAACCAAGACAAAAAAGATAGCCAAAAGTGGAACAAATTTCATAAATATAACCTTCCCAATCTGAATCTGTATATCTAACCAAATGAGTATACCCCTTAGTGTAGTGTAGGCCAAAGTGGGAAGGGCCATGCAATAGCATAAAATCCTTTTAGCAGCCTACCGGTGACTACTATGAGGAAAATGTGCAAATCGAGATAAAAGCCCTACTACAAATGAAATATCAGGGTGAGTATGGGTCAAGTATATGAGACTTCCAACCAACTTCCTATACAAAATAGGATAAAAAAGTGGAGTGGTGCATATGGAAGTAAGAGTAACCCTAGACTGAAAAAGGATATGGACTTGGCTTGTAATCAGCCATATAAAATCACTGAAGAAGATCATGGGCATACTTTTTCTCTCTCAAATGAATCCTTGAATCTATCTGAGAAATATGTAAACCAAGGAAATAATACAATAAACCAAGATCTGTCATATTAGACTATGTAGAAAAATCCCTCTGAATAGTCTGAATATGGGAAGAAGAGCTGTTAGTAAGTAACATATCATCAACATAAGAGAAAAGTATCACAATATCCTCACCAACATGCTAGAGATACACTGTATGATCTGAGTGGCAAGGAACAAAACTAGTAGATAGAAGAAAATAATCCATCTTCTCATACCAAGCCTGAGGGGCTTGTTTGAGACCATAGAGAGACCTTCAGAGCCTACAAACAAGATAAGAATCCTGAACAAATCCAGCACCTTGCTCCATGTATATTTCCTCTTGTAAATATCCATGTAAGAAGGCACTCTTCACGTCCATCTGGGATACGGACCAACCATGTGATGTAGTAATAACAAGTACAAGGCATACATAATCCATCTTGGCAATGGGTGCAAAAGTCTCGAAGTAATCAATACCTTCAACTTGTGAAAAACCCTTTGCAACAAGATGAGCCTTATACTTGTCAATGGACCCATCAGCTGTGTATTTGGTTCGGTATACCCACTTACACCTAACCATATTTCTTACTTTAGGAAGAGATACCAAATCCCAAGTATGATTCTTCATCAAAGAATAATACTCAGCTGTCATCGTATCATCCCACTCCTGTATCCCATGAGGCTTTGAAAAATATTGTGGATCCTTAGAAACTTCTTGAAAAAAAAGTACAGAACCTATATAATGTGCATCATGATGCCTGATGGGTGGAAGATCTTGTATGAAAGGTGCTACCTCAGAAACTATAGTACGAGCCCACTTAGGCATGGTGAAAACATCAGTGGGACTAGGATCCTCAACAACATCTATAACCTCCTCATCAACCTCCTTAAATAAAGGATCCTCAAGATGAGAAGAAGAAGAAGGAGGCATGGACTAAGATGAAGAATCATGAGTGAAGCACTCATCAAACTGAACATGTTTTCGAAAAAGAACGTCATGAGTATCAGGATATAAAATTTGATAAGCTCTCATGTCCTCACAATACCCTACAAATATCAAGGGTTTTATCTTCTTATCCAAATCTTTACTTTTATTATTTGGCACAAAGGCCCAAGCATGGCTCCCAAGAGACTCAAAAAAATGATACATCTAGCTTAGTGTTGGACAAATCTTCCTCTGGAGTCAAATGTTCAAGTGCTCTGTGTGGTGTGTGATTCTAAATGTAGTTAGCACATTTAACTTATTTTACCCAATATCTAGGAGGTAAATATCTAGAATGCATCATATAGTTATCCATTTCCTTCAAAGTTCTATTCTTCCATTCCACTAAGCCATTATGTTGTGGAGTATGAGGAAAAAAATTCTGGTGAATAATGCCTTGAGTTTACAAAAAATCAGAAAACTCGTTGCTAAAGTACTCCCCCCCCTATTATCAGTACGAAGGTTATTTATGCAACTAGAATATTGTTTCTCGACCAAAGTCTTGAAGAATTTGAAGTGTAAAAAAAACATCACTTTTGTACTTGAGAAAATAAACTCAAGTACGCCTCGAGAAATTATCAATAAAGGTAAGTGCATACTTAGCTCCATTGAAAGAGGGGGTAGGAAAAAATGATCAAGTCACTATGCACAAGCTCAAGTGGTGAAGAAACTCTCTTAGAAAAATTATTACGAAATGGATCTTGGTGTTGTTTCCCTAATCCAGAGCTAGAGAAAACTCCCTCAAAACAATAAACTCTAGGAAGAACATCTACCATACCATGAGTGCTTAACTCCTTCAAAAATATGTAATTGAGATGTCCAAATATTTCATGCCAAAGCTTACTCTTTGAATCTGCATGAGAAACCAATCCTATCCCTCTACATGAAGTTTCATCAAAACCCTCAAAGTAATATAGTCTAGAATTATGATAAACAATACCTTGAGCAAAAAGTGAATGAGGCTCCAATAAAGTTTGTACTTCTACCCCATGTGGTGTAAAATTCACTATTTTTCCTTGACCAGAATGACAAATTTTATATACAGAAAGAAAATTTGTGGTAATGTTAGGAACATACAATACATCTTGGATACTGCCACCATCAAGGTGTATGTCACCTTTTCCCTCAACAGAAAGAAAGGAAGAATCTCCAACCTCAATTTTGGAAGTAGAACTCAAACCTAGAGAAATAAAAGACTCCTTAGAAGAATTCATGTGATGAGAAGCACCAAAATCTATAACCCAATTGTCTGTAAGTGGGGAATGAGATCTGCCAACAAAATTAAGTTCTTTTCCATGCTAATTATAAGGAGGTGGAGTGGAGATATAAATTTTATTTTTCTTTACTGCATCCTCTAAGGCTTTCATTCACTTATAACACCTATGTTCTTCATGACCACTACCCCCACAAAAGAGCATGAAAGGCTAGACTTATTCTTGGATTTAGAAAACTCCTTGGGTTTAGAGTTGTTTTCTTTGGGTTAAGGAGAACTTTGAGATGGATAAGGGGTGGATTTGGTTTTAATTTTTGGTTTTTCCTTTCCCTTGGGATTAGATTAAACTAATTCCTTTTGAGAGGTGGAAGACTCAAGGTGAGACAATTTGGATTATTCCCTAGTAATTATTTCACAAAATGTTTTGAAATCAGACATTTTTAATGTGTCACCTAAGACATCCATGCTAGAGAAAATGGTATAAGAAAAGATTTGAAATGATCCCCTCAAATTAGACAGAATAAAGTAAACACACTCTTCATCTTTCTTATCTCTTCCAATCCCCTTCAACTGTGTCAACAAATGCTTGAAAACTGGTAAGATATTCAGTATTAAGAGAGGTTATATCAATTTCAAGTTGCATGGCTCTCATATGATCCACCTTGCCAAATAAATCCTCTAATTTCTCCCATATTTTGAAATGAGAGTCACATTTTTTCAAATGAAATAAAAAAATGTCACTTACATAAGTTCCTATCAAACCTATACACTCATCAAATTTGCATTGGTACTGAAATTTATCATATTCTCCAGTGAACACTGGTTGTTCTAAAGAATTTAAAGCCCATAATCCTTTCCACTTAATTATTGTTTCCATTATTGGTTTACATGTGTGGTAATTATGTGTTGTTAATGGCTCAACATGATTTAATTCACAAGTAGATAAAGACGGCATCCTCAAAAAATCACCAAAATAAATGCAAGAACCAAACAATGCAACAAGAGCCCCCCCATATTTTGGCACTTTATAATGAGTGCATGTTACAATATGGCACTTTATAATTATAGTGAAATTATCAAAATAAATATTTCCAATGGAAAGAGCATAAAAAAATCACATTTACAACAAAAATGACACTCAAAATTGAGTTACCAATCAAAAGATACAAGCTTTTCAATATTATGCTCTACTATTTATTTTAGTTGCCACTAAAACAAAATAAAATGCTCTTGCCTTCACCACACAAATAAAATGAAAGGGGGTTGGAGTTAAGCACCTACTAGTAGGAATCACAAGCTTTAAGCCCTCATATTCCCATACCATATGATCAAGAGCTAAGGATTTCAATGGGTTCAAAACTTGAAAGAGATCTGAAAAATTAAAGGAAGGAAATAGAGAAGATACGACAAAAAAAATAAAAGGAGAAAAAGGAGTATGAGAGGCTTTAGGAGAAAGAGAGGATTGAAAAGGAGATACAAAGGCAAAGATGTTTAAGTATTATAGGAAATATTATTCTTTCACAACGCATAATTATGATGGATTTATACCATATTTACACTCCAAATTTTCCAAGTATGAAAATTACAAGCTCTGCAAAAAAAATATCCTAAAAACTAAATGCAATTTCCTTCATAAAAAAAAATGAAATTTATTGTATCAGTGGGAATGTATTCTTTATCAAGCCAAGTAGAACATCCTACCTCATGTCCTACACATGTTATAACTTCAAGCCAAATGATTTTTTTTCATACAAGTAATACATAGTTTCCTTCACCAAGCATAACAAAAAATTCATGATGTACTTCAGGTCATACACATGTTACAACATCAATCCAAGTGTGATTTGGTCACGAAATTAATATGTGGGTTCCTTCACCAAGCATAAAAAACATGCCTCATGTACACCCAAAATGGAGAATGAAACAACACTAAAAACTATTGAAAAAAGTGAGACATCATACGAACCTAAAGAATAATTCAGATTGCGTGGAATATATAATCATGTTGCAAGTGGTAAGATGAATTGTTTATGTAAAGTTTTGGTATGATAGGAATTTGTAAAAGTAAGGTTTTGATGTTTGCAAATTTTTGGTATGATAACATTCCTAAATGTAAGAAATTATATTCTATAATTAAAGGATAATATGTATCCTACATATGTAGGTAACATCATGGTATGAATATAATACAATGTCAAGAAGTTTTTTGTTTTCAGAAGAAAAATTTAGTCCACAATATACAATTAGTAACAACTACATAAACATACCTTATTGCAAAAGAGAAAATACACAATCTATATAAATATTTTTGGAAATGAAAATGATAGTACTTACATTTTGTTTACTTCATCCATTCAATATGTAAGTGAAAGCTTTTTTAATGTGTACGGATATGTAATTTCTTCTAATAGTTTCCTAAATATTTTTCCAAATGTTGAAACTATATTATAACACATGTTGCAAGTGACCTAAAACACATTTAAAAACTAGAATTAAAACATACATTTTTCAAGAATGACGACAATAAAGAAAAATAGCTCACTACCTTAACAAGGTCATAAATAACCTTAACAAAAGAAATAATTATTATTTTCTTAAAATTTAATGCAATTAGAGTATGTGAGACCTACCTGTTTCTCTCTTCATATGCACTATTAGAAATAATACTCTCCATAATACTTCTAAAAGGATACTCCCACAAAATCCCACTTTTGCCTTTCAATTTGGAGAAACAAAAATATAGATGTATTTAGAACACATTTGAGAATAATACCGAGATGCGTTTATGCATATTTCAATATATATTAAATGGATTAATGGTGTGTAAATGTATTTCTTGATGGAAGTACATGGAATGATAGGGATGAAATGAATGATGCTTGAATGTGTTCAATATTATTTACGAACTATCAATATACAATGAAATTTCTAAATATACACTAAAAATTGGTTGTAAGTTTTCCTTGAATACATTGTATTCAGTGGAATAATAACTAGAGTATATTCAACACATACTCAGTAATTTCATTGTATAGGGGAAACACAACAAATTATGATAATTATGCAATTACTGAACAATTTTTTCTTAGGGTGGGGTGTATTTAGTTAACATATTCAATGTATAGTCATTAATTTTAGTGCATGTTCCAAGTTTTAATGCATAGTAGAAAATCACAAAATTACAATTATATATTCAATGGAAGTAGTAATTCTAGTATATATTCAATTAGTTAATATAATATTAATAATGTATATTCAAATATTAACTTCCTAGAAAATACAACACTTATGTATATTCAAATATTCTTTAGTTGCTACGTTAATTGATACTTGATGTATATTCATACATTATTTACATGTACTCAAATATTATTTAGTTGTTATGGTAATTGATATCCAATAAATATTCAATAATTTAAATGTATATTCATATATTAGAGGCCGTGCATTTTATATGCAATAATTCAACATGAATACATGAAAACACCATGTTTTTAACATTGAATACATTGTCTCAGTTGAGTTTATGGTGAATGGAACATTGAATATAAGCATACATTGATATTACTAAATATACAATGAAAATATGGTTTTAATCCTAATATTTCTTGCGAATCATTATATGAAAACCATAGAAACAAGATTAAAAAATCACTAAAATATGGGCTCACTTGATGACCCACTTGGTGATTCAAAATTGAGAGCAATATGGCACGAGAAAAACAGTTGAAACTAGGGAAAATTTTAAGACTCCCCTAAAAAAATATCACAGATATTACTCTGCAAATCTTTGAAAATAAATTTTGAAATCATAGAGAATTTGAAGGAAATGTGTTTCGAATGGTTTGGCAAATTATTTGATAATGGTCTCAGTCAGTAGCAATTGTCAGCCGACAGTATGTGTTGTCGATCATAAACATTTGTAATTTTTCAAAAATCATTTTTTTTTCAATAGTAGTTACAATGACCGTCTTGACAAGAAATATGTCCTTACAAAATACGGTGTAAACAAAAAATCAAAAAATTGTTTTTTTGTGATAAAACATCGATTTCACCAGTTTTTAGGGGAAAAAATTTGTAATTTTTTTTGTATGTTAGCAGCTAAAATGATTGTTTCAATGAGAAATATTTCCTCACAAAATATGGCATAAGAAAAACAAATTCTCATTTTTTTCTCTCTTTAATGCCACTGACCAATAGTAAAATAATTCCACTGGCTAGTAGCAAACAAAATTCCACTATATATAATAGCTCCCTAAAAAACCTCTGCTACTATGAAATCACAACCTCTAGCGGCATTTTCATGGCCATAATTATAGGGATGTAAAAAACATTTCAGTCTGTTTCCTCTTCCTCGAATGTGACTTTGGAGATGCATCCTCTCCTCTAAATCCTTTGTCTCGTGCTACGTATTTTGTAATAAATTGGCTTCCTTCTTTAAATCTGTTTCCTTACACAAACATTTAGCCATAAGAAAGTTCTAAAGTTTTCTCTTTACATTCCTACACACCATAATAAATGTAAATAAATATTTCTACAAAGCACACACCATCTTAAACAAGGTTTCTTAAGCACTATGCATGCAAAGATAAATTGTTTACTTGTGGGGTGGAAATTGATGGTTTGGATCTATGATATTGATGCTCTATCATCCTCTATAAATTCCAACCATATATATTTAACTATAATTTTTTGTGAAACACCTAGCAACGTATGCACACCATTAGAGGTGCATCTTGCACATCAATGTATGTGCACATGCCAAAATAAGAGGAGCATGATAGTCATCGAAGGAGATATAAACAACCTAGTGCTTGATTAAAAGCTAGGAGTTTCCTGGGCAATAATTGGAGTGGGTACCCTTTACATAGTTTCAGTTAATAAATTTTTCCCATCAAACAAATAGATAAAAGTTGTCTACTTTATTTTATTTTAAAATTTGCATCAGGATTATAATAAATCACAAATTTAGAGAAACTGCTATGAAAAAAGAATATAAATATCCTATAAAATTATCACAGAAGGGCGATAAATATACCATGGTTAGGGATAATTTATCGTAGGAGGTGCTAAAAATGTAACAAACACATTTTTATTCAAGTTTTCTTAGAATTCCAATTTACCAATATCAAGTAGGTGATGGAACTCAAACCTAAACAAATCACCATTTTTTGCGAAGTAATAAAAATTTGTTTGTATCTCTCATGGTTTTATAAAACATTGTATCTAGAACATACTGACCTATTCATCTATGAAAAATAAAATATATTTCCCCCAAAAAATTAGGAATATAGAATTAAATAATTCTCCCTTAATATAATCACTTCTATTTGTGTGATTCGTTTGCCACATCATCAGGTGATTCATCTCACTTAGGTGAGATCATAGGTCTGCGTGTAATTTAGGGGCCATCATGAGAATCTCTTACCCATTAGTGCATCATTTGCATCATGGGAGTTACTTTCCAATTCTGGGAATGTAACTCTCCCTCTCTACTCGAGTTGTCATGATTGCAGCATTGGGGGTTACTCAACACCCTCTATATGTACACCCCTTCAATTTTATAAGATAGAGTGAGATTTTGGGGATTGTAATGAGGTTTTCTTAATTATCTATCTTTGCATGGAAATTTGGTTTATGCTCACTCCTCTCGAGATTTTGTCAAGCTGTTGTTTGCACATCCAGGGATGTTCACGCCATCCCTCGTGATCCTCGTGCTTCAAGTTTTCACACCCTCTTTCATTGTATCAGAGACGACACTTTGTTGATCCATGTAACTCCTTGGTTTCCCATGTTTTCCTGATTCTTGACATGATATATAGTTTTTTAGAGTGTTCGTTGTAATGGTTATTCCGATTGTGTGTTTATTGCATTGATTCGAGATTCATACCCTTGTTTGTGGTTTCTGGGTGCTTTTTCATGTGTATGTGGTTTAATTTTCTGGTTTTCTATTTTTTCAGGGTTTACCAACCTTGCATGCATGTTTTGGAGGTTTACTCTATCTTAGGTTGCAAATCTCTGAGTTTTTCCAATACTCGTTGTTTGCTGAGTTTCAGAAGGTGAAAGGAATTTTTTCTTCAAGGGCTTATCTCGTCCCCAGCTCGATCCGAGCTGGGAACCATGATCTACCCCTAGCTCACCTACATCACTCATCTCTCCAAATTTCCTATGTATTTTCATCTCAGTATTTGCAATGATCTCTGCATTGGTGTTTTTTTGTATCAAGTTTTTGGTTAGTTCAGACTGGTCTTCAACCACCCATGGGTGTTCACTTTGTGACCTGCATGTTTGTACCTCCATTGCTCATGTGTTGTTGCATATTTGGATTTTCCACCACTACTCCTGTGTGGTTCTATCCTCCTTTGTTTCTCCAGACTGGTACCTCGACCATTCTGCATTGGTTACTCTGGTTGGACCTAGCACCTGGTCTCTATGACCCACTGTTTGGATCTATCTCTAGCACCATGTTTCAAGCTATCCTACATCGGTATGCTAACTGGCACTAATGTGGCCTCTACGTTCGTTGCTACGCTAGAATATGTCTTCGGATTGAACTTGTGCTCTGCCCTGGCTATGTGTCGTAGTTATGTCGAGTCATCCGTGCAAATTGCGTAGTTGCTTCCCTTGGGAAAAAAAACTTGGCTCAACATCAACCATCTCCGCTGCACTTCCCCATCAAACCGCATTAGTACCTAAATCTCATTATGTAGCACCTACGTTTAAGCTTTGTCGTTATGGATCATTGTGATCCTCTGTGATTCTCACTAGCTTATTAGTACCTCAACCAACCCACTTAACATCCCACTGCCTTAGATCTAACTCTCCACAATGTAGCTCCCATGTTGCACTGGGCATTGCAATGATAAACATCTGGCACCAACTGCAAATCCTGAGGCCCACCACTCTGTTATCTTCTTGGTGCTATTCATGATGCTGACCTCAGGCTACCCTTTACATCGGACTCCCCATGCTGAGCCACCTTGACCTTCCATGTACATATATCGAATGCACTCCATGACACTTGCATGGTAAAATCAGCTCCCAACGTCAACTCAGACTTCAACACACCCAAATCAAACTCCACCATAGCACATCATCCAACTCACCCCAGTGAGCTCACCTACATGGCCATCTCACCTGTCCTCGTAGCTCACTTCTAGACTTAACTCAATGAGTTGTTCTTGAGCTAGCAGCCATTTCTTCAGGCCCTCATGACCCTCTTAGACACCCTGGACCGCTATTTCACTCCTTTTTTGGACTTTCCCCTCACCTTTTATATGTAGTGCATGACATTATAAAGGGAAAAATAAATAAAAATTTCAAATTGTACACACAGGGGGGTATCTTTTTTTCCGGGGCTCCTTTATAGGGTTATTGGGATTTTCGTGCCATTGTTTTTTGGGCTCACTGCTTTATAGTACTTCTTATTCTTCACCTATGGCTAGTGGATGTGTCCATCACATATCATTACAGAAAGAGGGCCTTATTTTTTGCATTGTGAGATGCCCTTTTCTTATCACGTTGAGAAATGTTTTGTACCTCGTCTCTTACGCTCCTTTGTTCCTGATTGTGTGTGTTCCTCTGCTTCTGACTAGGAATACATTGTTTATTCCACTCTCGCATGACTTGTCTCCTACTACGAGGTGAGTTTTCAACTTTATGATGTAGCATGAACATACCTTATTATAGCCATACACTATCTTATAAAGCCCCAGAAATAGGGGGGTTATCATTGTTCTCTTCTTGGGTGTTGTATGTTTCTTGTAGACACATTATCGGCATTAAGTCTTACAGGTCTTGACATTTTCGTGCACCTTTTCTTGTTATGTACCTTGCACATTTTTCTTTCACTTCTACATTATGGAGGATGACTCTTTCCAGACTTGAGTGTCACAAGATTATCATTATAGCCTCCACCAGTTCTTATTGGTAAGAGAGAACTATTCATCTTGGTGTGCTTCTATGGAATGCATTACTTCACCCATGATGGGTCTTTCACACTTCTTACTTGGGTCTAGTTCCTACACCAACTAATTTCTATTTGTCTTGAGGAATTTCTCAACAATTACAAACATGTTGTTGTTCAGTTGACATGTTGGATTTCACCAGACCTCTCCACATTCGCATGTGGCAGATTCAAATCCTCCCCATCACATCTGGAGCATCTTTCACTCCCTTGTTTAGAGACCCTTTATATACTTCCATTCGTTATTGTTACTATTATTGATATAATGGTATCCTCTTCTTCTTCATGTGACGGAAGTTCCAATGACTCACACTCACTTGGTTCTTCTTCTAATGATGAGGTTTTTACACCTAGTTCTGATGCCGAGAGTATTACCACTGAGGACTCCTCTCCTCCTTGTCTCACTATTCTAGAGTGTTTTGATACATCCTCCCATCTCATCAGATATTGATAACAGTTCCCTATATCTCAAACTCATACCATCATTACACCTAACCTCATTTCCAATTTGAGTGTGCGAGGCCTCTTTCCATTCCTCTTCATTCTTTAGATGACTCATACCTTTCCTAACATCACTCCATGTTTTTTTTTTAGCCCCCTCACTAGGACGAGTATCTGCCTAGACCTTGGTCATATTTTCATAGAGTCCCACAGGTGATGTACTATAGGTTTCTCATTCTATCTACAAGTATTTTGGAGGATTTCATCATCTCCATTTTTGGTAGTTCCCCTTCTAGGAATCTTATCACTTCCACTTTTCATAGAAGTTACCTTCTTTGATCCACCCTTTCTTGTGGATCCATTTTCTTTTGTGCGAGTTGTTGTGTTTCCTTCACATCACTCGGAAATCCTTTCTATACGAGTGTTCCTCTTCTTCACACTTTGATAGTTCTATGCTACTTGTGAAAAATTACCTTTGGTTCGTTAGCACTTATTTTCTAGACCTATGTCACACTTCCGTGGATCAGATTTAGAGTTCTTTGTGTTGATACATTTGGTTTCCTTCACAGAGTGGGAATACTTCTAGAATTTCTATTTATGTCCTTCCTAAGGACATGAAAACAGTCCAGTGGAAGTGTCTCTTCCTCATTCCATAGGTAGAGGACCATGTCATCAACACTCTTCTAGGAAGACTTCCTAGAGTTATAAAGTTCATATCCATCCATGGCATCTTTTGTGTTCCTCTTGTCTCCCTCTTCTTATCTCTTCTTCTTACTTTTCTGAGAGATTTCCATTTTGTATATGGGTACCTTATTAGGCTTGTCATATGGTTAGGACCCATCCTTGACATCTTTCTTAGATTCAGAGAGTTTGTTTTCTCTCTTGTAGTGGATGATTTTACTACTAGGTTTTCCTTCACTGCTTGGGACTTCTTTGTTGTGCATGGGTACCTCAAAAGGATTTGTGCCTGGACACATTTCTCTTTTCTAACTTATCACCTCATCCTAAGTTATGATGAAGGGGGGGTTTGGTATGAGTCATTTTGCACATCATCAGGTGATTCATCTCACTTAGGTGAGATCGTAGGTCTGTGTGTCATTTAGGGGTTATCATGAGATTCTCTTACACATCAGTGTGTCATTTACATCATGGGAGTTATTTTCCTATTCTAGGAATGTAAATCCCCCTCTCACTTGAGTTTTCATGATTGAAGCATAGGGGGTTACTCAACACCCTCTATATGTACACCCCTTTAGATCTATGAGATAAAGTGAGAGTTTGTGGATAGTAACGAGGTTCTATTTGTTTATTGATATTAGTATGAAAAATCGGTTGATTATCACTCTCGATATCTCTTCATGCTACCATTTTCACGCCCATGGATTTTCACATCATCCCTTATGATCCTCACACTTCAATTTTTCACACCCTATTTCAACTTCAAGTGGCTACACTAGTGACATTATTAAAAATACATGAACCTTTTCCTAGAAAAAATGCAAACATGTATAATATGGATCTACATCAGCAAATAGGTAGAAATACCAATAAAATCATATTCAAGCTCAAAAATATGATGTGTTTTTTTCTTGTAAAAATATTATAGTACCTTTTTGTGTGTATGCATGAAATTTATGTTACTTTATAATAATATCAATAAAAGGGTCAATTAATATTGAATATTCACCTATTTTTTTAATGTGAAAATCTAAAAATAATCAATAATAGGGAAAGTGATTGGATTTAGGCACCCCTTGGCTGTTGGTGCCATAAGCAACTGCCTATTTTTCCTAGGGCTTAATCCCAGTGAATATGGAGACACGAATGCAAGTTTAAAAGGTCGTATCTTCTATGAATCAACTCATAAAAACATGAAACTATACTCATTGGAAAGCTCTTGGAGAGAACCTTGAGTTGGTATGGGTCCTAAGAAGTTTTATATCATGTGTAAGGATTAGATCATGTTTTTAATCTCTTGTGGTCCATTTATTAGTGCAATCTCCATTGTGAGCTTGAGTTAGTCACACACTTGGGATCAAAGGCATGTTTTGAGTCTCAATTGAGTTAAGACTAGTGTGCAAAATCTCCAATTATCTTCCACAATCATGGATAAGGAAAAAAAAAGAGAAAGAATTTTGATCCTTAATTACAAATAAATCCAGCCTATTCGTGGTTTTCATTCCTAACTGATTTTGATATCCATATACCCAATCCATAGAGAATCCTTACAAATTGAAGTATAGGGAAATGTGCCTCCCTTCTTGATCAAGGATTTGGCCTTGAAAGTAATACTTGATTGAGGAAAGTGTAATTTTTCCTATGTATTATAGAGGGAAATCTAAAATATAGTTGAATACCATCAGATCATTTGAATATGGGTTTATTAGTTCAATTATAGATTTAAGTACACAATAAACTCAAAATTGATAGTACATTGGAGATTAACAACGTGTGTTTCTCACAAGCTCTAATTTCATGTATCTCTTTGGGATTAAATTAATGCTCTGGGGATGGTTTGGGAGTTGTAAACATTCCTGCAATCTATAATTAGTAGTGTAGGCTTAGTGACAGGTGTCGCTGTTGTCCAATTTTTTCCCCCTCGGGAAAAATTGAGCAACATAAATTTGGATGCAGAGGAGCCGAAGGAGTTGATCTGCCATGGAGGATTGAATTTTTGGAGTTGGGTGAATGAAGTTGCAAGTTATCCATTTTCAGATTTTTTACCTCACAGACTAAATTCCGAAATCAATTTTCAGGGTCTTATCTTGCTCAAAACAAGTCAAAATTTTACCAAGTGATAGATCGGGGGCTAATTTTCAAAAGGGTATTTTTAGTTTTTTGAAAATTTGATTTTCAAAATTTCAGATTTTTTGAGATTTTGGGATTTTAGAATTTTGGAATTTCAGGATTTTGGGATTTCGAGACTTAAGGATTTAGGAATTTTAGGATTTTAGGATTTCGGGTTTCAGAATTTTGAAAATCTCAAGGAATTTTTGTGATGAATAGTGTTTTATCTCTGAAATGAAATTATCCAAAAATATGAATTTCGGGTTTTCAGGGGTTCCATGCTTTTCAGACTTTCGGACCTCTCAGGCCATTTTTCATAGTATGCCACCCAGACCTTCAGATGGCCATAACTTTCGACTGGGAGCTCGCATTCATGCAAGAGATGGCCATATATTTATTTGGGTGAGAACAAGTTCTTCAAAAATTCAAAATGCAGTTCACCATTTTTAGGGTTTTCCAGGGTTTCTTACCTACCGCCATAATGAGATGAATTGAATGCATTTGTTGAGGTGGTTGGGGAAGATTTCAAATTCTTCCCTCTCCCTCTCTTTTTCTTCATATAAATTGTAAGGAGGGGCATTTTTCAAAAGGTTGGACGTTCTTGTTTTGCCCCTCCCTTCTTCTCTTATCTGTAATTGGATTTGTGGAGTTCAAACCTCCCATTCAAACTGTAATGCGTGTTTGTGCCTCTTGGCCATTGTAATGGACTGTATCAATATTTGGAGCAATAAAAACTAAGTCTGTGGATGATTTCAACCCTCTCTTGTATTCATTGCATTCAAATTATCTCTCATTGCAGTCTTGGTTACCTGTGCATGTTTATTGTATTGCATTTTTATGGTTTATGTTTATTGGAAAAGTAGTTGTTCATCATTCCTTTGGTGCATCACCTTGGTTATATTAGGTTTTTTTTTGCATCTTCTCAACCCTGTCTCCTTGGCAAGTTAGATTAGGTTTTTGAGTGAATCCTCTACAAATTTTTTGTGTGCACCTGAACAAAGGAATAGGAACCAGCCTTCATTCAGAGAGCTTTCTCGATTCGCAAGGTCACACACTTGGGAAAAGCTCCATATTATGCAATCACACTGAGAGTCTTAACCCATCACGTTGCAGATATTTAGGGGTGTTGTGATTATGCATCAACAGTCCTACCATGGTGTTAAATTCTATAAGTACCATGTGAGTCATCTTTTACCATTTGATGATATTTCATTTTATGATATCCCAACAAGGAACTTCATTTTATCCATTATGTTCACTTTTGAAACTATTTACATATTTTGTTCTCCTCCACATTAATACAATTGCCATACTATAGTTTTTACTAAGAAGTAAATAATTGTAAGCTTGTTTTCAATTAATGAATATAGATCGAGCATACTCTAATCTATGTAGTTTAAGAAAGCATTTTCAAATGAGCTCATGCATGTTTCATTTTATGTGCATAATAAATTTGTGTAACTTTGTATGAATTGAATGTTATTGCGTGATCTTGAGCTAAGTTCATTATTTAGTGGATCTGGTTGAATTGGACAAACATTATTTTAATCATTCTTGTAGTTTCGTAAATTGTGGAGAATGAATAAATTTTATTTTTCACATTTTAATTGTATGCATGCAAAAACAAAATCCACTCTCCATCAAACTCATGCCCAAGGTTTGCAAGGATTTAAGTCATGTTATGTTCTTTAAGCCTTGGTTCCCATCAAAATAGGCTCATGGTTCTTGCTTTGAATCATTCCAAGATAGGACAAAAGTCTTATTCTCTTTTTTACCCCACCCTTTCCTCTTTTTTATCTTTTTTATGATAAAAAAACACCTTGTTAATAATAGATGAGAATTACCATTTTGTATTAGTGTGTGTATAGCCTTCCACATAGATTAGAACCATTGTAGATAGTATGTTTGTACCCCAATTCAAATCAAATAAACCCCAAGGTTAGAAGAGATTTTTTTTTGTTATCCAATATGGATGACCACATAGTTCTAGTTAAGTTATATGTCATGAGTATTATGTACCTTGACTCCTATTTATAATAATTATTCTTAAATGAGTGATATTAAATTCTCATCTCTGATTACATCCTATGAAATAAAATTGCATCAAAAGTTTGCATTGACACAAGTCGATGAGAATTGAGTACATTTTTAACAAATTTCAAATAATTATGTGATGTTAATTTGAGGAAATTTTAATTTAACATCACTTATTTAAAAGTCACTTTAGCATCACCAATTTTTTAAAAAAATATTAAAAAAATTCTATACCATGGAAATTCCATCCTTAAGCAATCTAAATCTCAATCTCTCATTGGATGACGAGGTGCTTTAACTACTGCAAACATGCATTTCAAGAAAAAAAAATGCAAAATTTTAGTGGAGAGTGATGCCTTAGAGTTGGATAGTGAAAAGTAGGTGGCATATATTAATGTACCATGCAAAATCATGTAGAATATTACAATTTTTTGTCCTATTTGATTTGATTCAATAAAAATTTATCTTAATATAACTAAATGCTTGAAAAATATAGAAAACCATATATTAGGGCATTAATTTGTGACATGGATCAATACCCCAATGTAAAAATTAGACACCATGTTTAGAAAAAACACAATTGCATTAGAGAAATTTCCATAATATAATTTAAGGGGTTTTAAATATGTTCATAAACAATTTTCACTAATGCATGTTACGATGCATACAATAATTTCATATGATCAAGACATTTCTAGTTTTTGGCAAGCTAGAACAAGAATAAGAGGGGTCTACAACTACACGTATCCTCACTAGAAAGGATGGCGATGTTTATAACTTCCTTGAGAAATTATTTGATGATAATCTAGAGCTAAATAGATTATATGTCGAAAATTGTAAACAGTGGATTTTATTTTGTTCACTAATTTGGGAGGAGACTGAGAGCTTCAAAAAGAAATAATCCATCTTTTTAACTTCTTTGCTCTTCATTTCCTATATAAAAACTATGATTCTCCCTATACCAAGATAATTATCTTTTAAAACAGTGATAGATGCCTAATTGTAGAACTTCTTCTAATCAATGCTTATTCCTATGCTTTTCACTTGGCACCATACACCTCCATCATTCATAATTCCCACTAAAATAATTGTGCTTCTTAGGTTCACTATTTTTCTAAATATATTGGGAAAAGTTTTCTTCCCTACATCACCCATATATAGTTTTCTAAATATACGTAAAAATGAAAAAAACGTGACATAAAATTCCCTTGCTTTTGAATTTATGTTGAGCATCAAACCAAAAATTAATGTAAAGTTGACACTTATAATTCTTGTTTGAGTGTATGATGCATTTGTAAGTCAATGATAACACATAAATAATTTAAAGTAGCTTGCAATGCGAAGAAAATAGCATTGCCCACTAGCTCTAACTTTGTGTCACTTTTTGTGCTAGATTTCTGTTGTCATTGAATTTATAAACAAAAAATGAGAAAAAACATGATGATGTCAATCCCACCCAAGTTTGCGGCATAAATTGTGCCATATATAGTAATGTTGTGCCAGCATAGTAATATAGTCTACTAATAGGTTTTATACCCATTGAATGTAAGTAAATATAAATTCCTTAGTCCTAAAGTCAATGACAATGCATACAAGAAAACTTAGATCAACACAAAAGCTATGTTCATAATTTCTAGGTCATTTTTTGAAGGTGGCTCTCATAACACAAGATCCTTAGTAAAAATATGGTCCATATTCGAGTATGTGTTATGTATATCCTCCAAGATATTAAAATTAACAAAGGAAACCCACCCCTCTGGGTCCAAAAGAGATACCATAATTTATTATTGTTTCTACAGTCACTTAATTCAATTGGTAAGATAATTCCTTCAAAAAGTAAGACCACTAAAATTCATAATCACCATATGATAATATCAAAAAGTTGATTCTTCAAGGAACCTATCAATTGTAAACAAATTTAAAATAATTTATTCTCTAATCAAGGAAAGAGTTTGAAGTGAACTAAGATGAAAATGATTTCTTAAACTACAGAGACTAGTGTATACTCAATTTACATTCATTAATTAAAAACAAGCTTACAAGAACTTTAACTATTGCATACATGCATTTCAAGAACAAAGCACAAACATTTAGTAGAGGGTGATGCCTCAGGGATGGTGTCAAGCAGGTGACATGTATTAATCTACCATGGAAAATCATGTAGAATATTGCAAATATTTTTCCTATTTAACTCGATCTGATACCAATTTATCTTAATATAACTAAATGCTTGAAAAACTAGAAACCCATATATTAGGGCATCAATTTGTGATAGGAATCAATACCTTAATTTACAAATTAAATACCGACGTGTTTAAAAAAAACATAATTGCATTGGAGTGAATCCCACAATCAAATTTGTGGGATTTTAAATATGTTTGTAAATAATTTTGACCAATACATGTTAGGATGCATATAATAATTTCATATACTCAAAACATCTCTAGCTTATGACAAATTAGAACAAGAATAACAGGGGTCTATAACTACAAGCTTCCTCACGGGAAAATAAAGTGATGTCCACAACTTCTTTGAGAAAGTATTTAGTGGGAATGTAGAAATGAAGAGATTATATGTGGATATTTGTAAGCGGTGGATTTTCTTTTGTACACTAATTTGAGAGGATAGTGACAGCTCCAAAAGAAATAATTCATCTTTCTCGTTGCAATTTTCTTCATTTCCCATATGAAAACCATGATTCTCCCTATACCAAGATAATTTTCTTGTAAAATAGTGATATATGCCTAGTTGTAAAACTTCTTGTAATCAATGCTTATGCATATGCTTTTCACCTGGTACCATACACCTCCATCATTCATAATGCCCAGTAAAATAATTGTGCTTTTTAGGTTTGAACTATTTGTCTAAATATATTGGATAGATTCTTCTCCCCTGCATCACCTATATATAATTGTCTACATTAACGTAAAAAACACAAAAAGTGTGACATAAAATTCCTTTGCTTTCAATTTTATGTTGAGCATCAAATCAAAAAGCAATGTAAAATTCACACTTATAATTTTTTTTTAGTGCATGATACATTTATAAGTCAATGATAACACAAATAATTTAAACTAGCTTACAATGTGAAGCAAATAATGTTTCCCATTACCTCTAACTTTGTGTCACCATTTGTGCTAGATTTATGTTGTTATTGAATTTAAAAACAAAAAAGTGAGAAAACACATGACAATACTAATCCCACCCAAATGGTGGCACAAATTGCACCATATATAGTAATGTTGTGCCATCATAGTAATATAGTCTGCTAATAGGTTTTATACCCATTGAATGTAAGTAAATATAATTTCGTTAGTCCTAAAGTCAATCTCAATGCATGCAAGAGGACTTAGTCCAACACAAAATCTATGTTCATAATTTATAGGCTATTTTTTAAAGGTGGCTCTTGTAACACTCTATATCCTTAGTAAAAATATGGTCCATATTCGAGTATGTGTTAAGTATATCCTCCAAGATCTTAAAACTAACAAAGGAACCCCCTTTGGGTCCAATGCACATATCATAATCTATTATTGTTTTTGCACTCATGTAATTCAATTGGTAAGATAATTCCTTTGCAAATTAAGACCACTAAACCTCCTAAACACCATATGAGAATATCAATAAGTTATTTCTTTAAGGAACTTGTCAATTGTAAAAAAATTAAAAATAAATTCTTGTCTAATCAAGGAAAGAGTTTTAAGTGAACTAATATGAAAATTCTTTGACTAGTGTATGCTCAATTTACATTCATTAATTGAAAACAAGCTTAAAGACACTTCAACTATTGCATACATGTATTTCGATAACATAGTGCAAAATTTTAGTGGAAGGTGATGCCTCAGGGACAGTGAAAAGTAGTTGACATGTATTAATATACAATGTAATCATGTAGAATATTGCAAATCTTTGTACTATTTGACTCTATCCGATACAAATCTATCTTAATATAACTAAATGCTTGAAAAAATAGAAACCCATGTATTAGGGCATCAATTTGTGGTATGGATCAATACCTTAATGTGTAATTCCCCTCCCATCACCACCCCTCTCAATCATAGTGGTGTGGGCTCGAGTCAGTCCTTGGTAGGAGTGAGTTCATTGTTTTTTCGTTGCGCGTACGATATGAAGAATTCATAAAATGGAGCGTAAAGAAAATAATACTACATTATCAATATTTAAATATTAGATGTTGTTAAAAAATTAAAGTGATTGTATGAACCTTTGGAACCCTTGAAGTGCCTTCATGCCTTCAAATCATGGTGATGTCGTTATTCTTATGACATTTTCAACTTGAGAACATGGAAAATCTTGAATTTGAAACATATACGTGTATATTTGGTTTTATTGTTGAAGTTTATCGAAGCAATTGTAATACAAGTATCAATAAATGTATTCTACGTAATTTTCAAATGATGTTTCTTACGTGATAAACAAGTTTTGTAATGAGACTGGGTGAGGTTTTGGTTAAAGTGATTTTTAAAATAATAAAACGATCATGACCATAAGTTATTTCAATTGTTTGAGAAAATTGAATGATTTAAATCATTTGAAATTTAAAATGTTAATAGCAAAGCAAAAATGAAGATATTTAAATAAATAAATATTCCTAAATTATTTCAATTCTCGGGGTGTGGGAAAACCTTTTACCAAGAAATAATTAATAAAATTCATCTTGGGTAATGATAGTTTTCATTACTATGAGGAGTATTTTTGAGAATTTCTTGGTCATTGTGGAAATGAATGCATTCAAGTCTGGTCATGGGATGTTGTCTTTTCAAATGCTTGACTTTGTTTTGGAGCCTTGATGTAGGAGCATCATGGTCTAAGTAGCATCATGTTGCTAATTCTCCTTGTAGCCATGCTTTTTGAGATATTTGGATTTTTTAAGTCTATAGGAAGTCCAAATAGGTCATTGCAAGAGAGTGAGAAGAGTTAAAAGTTGAATTGTCTTCATTTTGTGCTTTTCCCTCCAAGAAGGGAATTTGATATTATATGGGAATGTAAAGTGTTTTAGGGAATAATTAGAGGTTGTTAGTATCTAGTTGATTTATAAGGTTTGTAAAATATTTCTAGAAATAGAGGTGAGTCAAGAAATGTGTCAAAACAATGTAAAAATTCCAAAAGTACCTAATGAGTCATCAAACCTGTGAGAAAGGTAGTTACACTCCAAAAAATGAGTTACATGCAATATATATATAAAAATAGGAGGAAGAGGTGGATTTTTCATCATTCCTTATAGTAGAGGAGGAGGAGAGTATTAGAGAAGGAAGGATAATGGATATAAGTCAAGTTTTTGGAAGGTAAATACATTATATTAGATAAGTTTGAACTCATTTGTTGAAGAGCGCTTGTCTTTAAACTTAATGCTTCTGAGTTTGAATTATGTAGCTTAAGGGTTAAAAACTCCTTGCATGAATGCTTAAAGATTTCATTGACATTGTTCCAGAAGAAATGTTAGGGCCTTGATGTTGTGAATGCTTTGTTTGATAATGATACCCTATTTTCTTACAAAGGATTAAAATCAGACTGTACAACCATTTAGAAGAGGTGTTTCTTAAAAATCTTAGGATATTGTAAAGTGGATCATGCTAATAAATATATAAAACAATGTCTCGTGAGGTAAGATGTTGGAACTAATCTTTGGTAAGTTGAAATGTTGTTGTTTCTCAGTAAAACAAAACCTTTGGAATGAAGGTGATTGTGATTGTGTGCTCATAATAGATTAAATATTGGTGGAGTGTCGTTAGGGGTATGAATTGAGTGTATGATATATATTTTTAATTCATAAGAACAATGGTACATTGTTCCAACATCAAATAATTATTTAATCAATCAGCAAATCTCTCAAGTCAAGGCCTGGGGGTTTCATCTAAACCCTGATAACGTGCATGTACTGACTGAGTTGAATGATATAAGGTATTTATCCTAATAAATATTAACCACTGGTACATTATAAATAAATAATGGATTGAAATAGACCTTGAAACCAAGAATCAATTTTTGAAAACGCTTTTTCTTCATCATATGAGAAAAAGACTCATCTCGGGCTATACATAGGCATATAATTAGGGCTTAATGGAAACTAGGTTTTGATGCCCATGAACCTTGATTATTGAATAAAAGTTAGAATATATCTCTTTGAAATGGTAATTTAAAGGATAGAGAATGAATTTTAAAAAACCAATGGATAAAACGAACTTTGTGCATGATAGTTTAGAGGAAGGTTATTACACAGTCTTGAGGGGTAATGGAAAGAATCCACTTTACAAAGAAAGTAGGTGATAGGAGAAACAAAATTTCTTAAAAATTTGGAGGCAGAAACAATTCTTAAATGGGTGTCTAAAACCACTTAGTTTGATTATTGGAACCTTTTGCAAAGGAAATTAGGAGCAAAACTTGACTGTACCAGACCTAGGGAGGGTTTAGGAAGCAAAAATACAAAAAGTGATGTATAAGGAATTGTATAACGATTTGGACTATGATATTTTAGGATCACTTCAAGATAACATAAAGTGAACTAAATAATATTTCAAAGCCTTCTGGGTTCTTGTATAAGTATGAATGCATGGTTGGAGCAGAGTACATGGTCTTAAAGGGCTTGTAAAGGCAAGTTGAAGACAATGAAAAAAAGGAAAGGTTTTGAGCATAGTTCCTGCATGGGGATGAATGACATAACATTATAGGAAGGTGAATAATAGGGGTAAAGTACATAACAAAACCAAGTTTAGTTACTAGACCAATTTGGTTAGATTTTCTTAAGTCCATTTGTAGACAATAGGTGATCACAAGGTAAAAAAAGTAGAGGTTTGGTTTAATCAAATTACTTGAATTTAGGGATAATGATGATCATGAGGTATTGAAATAGGATGAATAAGTAGGGTATATGTGTAATTTTAAGGTTAGATAGTACATGAAGACGAAAAAATTGCTTTCTAGAGACAAATTGACAATTTGTAAACTCTTATAAACATGAAATATAATTGAATGAAGTGATTGATTTTGATTTTATTTTAGTGAATGGATGAAATTTTTTTGGTCCTCTACATCAATTGGTATTAGATCTAGGAGAATGAATATATTTTTATGGATAAAAATGAAATTTTAAGTGTGAATGTGAGATTTTAGGTACAAAGGAAAAGTTGAGAAGAGAAGCACCAAAAGTCCAGGTTTGAATCCTAGGTGAGGTGTGGAGAAGAGAAAGGTGAAAAATACTAGTTCTAGAGAAGAAAGAGACAAATGTGGACAAGGAAGAGTTAGTGTTAGAGCTAGTAAGAATGATAATCCACATGAATAAGATTCAAGATGAGAAAAATAAGAGAGAGAAGGCCAAGAGGAAAAAGGAAGAGAGAGAGTTTGATATGTGGTTTGAGAAAGAGTTGAAAGAACTCAAGGGAGATATAGCCATGGTTGAGGAATGGATTCTAAACATGGAAGAAGAAGATGTAGATGAAGAAGAAGAGTATGAATGGAAAGAAGAATAACAAGAAATCAGAGATGAAGAAGATATCTATTTCTACCTTGAAGAGGGAGAGTTACTTGATGACATGGATGAGGTAGAAGAGGAAGATAAAGAAAAAGAAGAAGAAAGTGCAATAGTAAATCAATATGCTAATGAGGTATGTGAATCAAGTTATTTTCCCCTTGAGGTATTTTTGTTTGTAAATACTCCAAAAGAAAATGAAATAAGGTTTGATGGGTCTATATATGATGAAGATGACAAAGATATGGATAAGTTTAAGCTAAATGAAGAAACGAAAATGCTTGATGATTTGTTTTCTCATGTGGACAAGGAAAAAACTAGTTTGGATGAGGTAAATGCAGGTGAAAAAGAGATAGAGCAGCAAGAACAAGAAGTCATGAATGCATTTGAACAAGACAAGGTAACTCAAATTGACTCCAAACTTATTCATTTGATGACTGAGATGGACATTTCATTAGGAAAATTCCTAGAAATTGTGGAAATAGACTTTATTGGCACATTTGAGAAGAAAAAGAAAAATGAAATAAGAAAGATTGAATGGGGTAATGAGAATGGTGATCATTTTTTTATAAGTGAGGTAGATGATTTTTTTCAAGATTTATTGTGTATGATGAATGAGGAATGAGGAAATGAAGGTACAACTATGATAATGATTTATTCAAGGGTAAATGAAGGTAAAGCAGGTGCATGTACAAATTTAAGGCAAGATGAGATGATGGAGAACACAAAGAAGAAAGTATGTAAACAAGAGAAATAAGAATATGGGCCATTTTTAGTCTTTTCAAGAAAATAAGATGATGGAATCATGAGAATAAAGGGCTACACAAATAATAATGATAAGAAGCATGAAGAAAAGTGTGTATTTTTGTTGTTGTTGTGTTTATTTGTGTAGGTATAGGTGATAGGAGGCTAAAGTTGAAGAAGATCAAGATAGAAATCAAGAAGAAGAAGAAGAGAAAATTCAAGGAAAATGTAAATATGAATAACAATATTTGGGATCCAGGTGGTTGTGAGATAAGAAAATCCACTAGGATTACAAGAGCAAAGGCAATGACAAGTCAAGAAGATCAAGAGGTATCATAAGAAACTAAATGGTAGTACAAAGATCCTTTTCTCCACCTTGGGAGTATGATGCAGGAGTATCATGGTCTAAGTAGCATAATGTTGCTAATCCTCCTTATAGACATGATTTTTTATATTTTTGGATGTGTCAAGTCCATAGGAAGTCCAAATAGGTCGTTGCAAGAGAGTGAAGAGAGTTAAAAGTTGAATTGTCTTCAGCTTTTGCTTTTCCCTCCAAAAAGAGAATTTGAAATTATATTGGCATGTAAAGTGTTTCAGGGGTTTATTAGAGGTTTTTAATAACTAGTTGAGTTATAAATTTTGTAAAATATTTCTAGAAATAGAGGCAAATCAAGAAATGTGTCAAAACAATGTAAAAATTCCAAAATATACCTAACGAGTCATCAAAACTGTGAGAAAGGAAGTTACACTCCAAGAAAAGGAGTTACATGTAAAATATATTCAAATATAAGAGGAAGAGGTGGAGTTTTTCCATCATTCCTCATAGTTGAGGAGGAGGAGAGTATTAGAGAAGGGAGGATAATGGAGATAAGTCTAGTTTTTGTAAGCTAATACAATATATTAGATAAGTTTGAACTCTATTTGTTGAAGAGCTCTTGTTTTTACACCTAATGCTTATGATTTTGAATTAAGTAGCTTAAGGTTTAGAAAATCCTTGCATGAATTATTAAATGGTTCATTGACACTATTCTAGAAAAAATGTTAGGGCCTTGATGTTGAGAATGCTTTGTTTGATAGTGATACTTTGTTTTCTTGCAAAGGATTAAACTCAAATTGTGCAGGCATTTAGAAGAGGTGTTTCCTAAAACTCTTAGACTATTGTAAAGTAGATCATACTCATAAATATTTATTAAAATGTATTGTGAGGAAATATGTTGGAACTAAGCTTTGGTAGGTTGAAATTTTGTTGTTTCTCAGTAAAACAAAACCTTTGGAATGGATGTGACTGTGACTGTGTGCTCATAATAGATCAAATCTTGGTGGATTATCATTAGGGGTATGCATGGAGATTATGATATCTATTTTGAATTCATAAGAAGAGTGGGAAATTGGTCCAACATCAAAGAATTTTTTAATCAATCATCAAATCTCTCAAGTCAAGGCTTGAGGGTTTCACCTAAAACCTGATAATGTGCATGTACATACTGAGTTAAATGATATAAGATATTTATCCTAATCAATATTCACCACTGGTAAATTAGAACTAAAGGGGGGGATTGAAATAGACCCTAAAACCAAGAATCAAGTTTTGAAAACGAGTTTTCTTCATCATATGAGAAAAAGACTCTTCTCAAGCTATACATAGGCATACAATTAGGGCTTGATGGAAACTAGGTTTTGATGCCCATGAACCTTGAATTTTGGATTAAAATTTAGAAAATATCTCTCTGAAAGGGTCCTTTAAAGGATATAGAATTAATTTTAGAAAGATAGTGGATAAAACAACATTTTTGCATGACAATTTAAAGGAAGGTTATTATACAGTCTTGAAGGGTAATGGAAAGAAGCCACTTTACAAAGCAAGTAAGTGATAGGAAAAAGAATTTTTTTTGAAAATTTGGAGGAATGAAAAATGATTAAATGGGTTCCCAAAACCTTTAAATTTGATTCTTGAAACCTTATGCAAAGGAAATTAGGAGAAAAACTTGATTGTACCAGACCTAGAGAGGGTTTAGGAAGCAAAAATACAAAAAGTGATGTATAGGGAATTGTGTAAGGAGTTAGAATATGAGATTTTAGGAGCACTTAAAGATAGACTAAAGTGAACTAAAAAATCTTTCAAATAATTATAAGTACATGTAGAAGTATGAATCCATGGTTGGAGTAGAGTACATGGTCCTAAGGGGCTTGTAAAGGCAAGTTGAAGACAAGAAACAAAAGGAAAGGTTTTGAGCATGGTGCATGTATGGGGATGAATAAAATAGCATTATTGGAAGGTGAAGAATAGGGGTAAAATGTGTAACAACACTGAGTTTATTTACTAGACCAATTTGGTTAGATTTGCTTAAGTCCATTTGTAGACAATATGTGATCACAAGGTAGAAAAAGTAGAGGTTTGGTTTAAACAAATTACTTGAATTCAGGGATAATGATGATCATGAGGGATTGAAATAGGATGAATGAGAAGGGTATATGCAGAAGTTGAAGGTTAGCTAGTGCATGAAGAAGCCAAAATTGCTTTCTAGAGACAAATTGACAATTTGCAAGCTCTTATAAACATGAAAGCTAATGGAATGAAGTGATTGATTTTGATTTTATTTTGGTGAATGGATGGAATTGTTTTGGTCCTCTACATCAATCCTTGATGGTGAGAGGGAATATTTAATTGCAGGTATTTCTCAATTTGTTTGGTTGTAATGAAGAATTTTGTTTGGCTATGTGGAAAATGTTCTATGGGAATGGAGCCTCACAAGTTTGTTTGATTGCTGCATGTGCCAAAATAAGAGAGGGATGGTAAAAATGGCCTTATAACATTCAAACACACACAATTGTTAGGTATAAATCCAAATTACATGACCTCTTCCAACACCCATCTTTTTCAATGCAATATTTGGGATCTTGGAGCAGGACATGGACATTCAACAGAGTTTTTATTTAACTAGGAAAGAAAATTTTAGTAGAAGTTTATTCCTAACATCCAGGAAGATCTAGTTACTGAAATGGGTAGATTTTGTAGGGGGCTTGGGCTATTTATAGGTCTAAAGGAAAAAACCACTTCCTTTTCTAGCACACACCCAACTAGTGCCAAAGAGGGAAGCTTTGGAAGCATGTGCAGACCTGTGAACTTTTTGTCAAATTGCCTGGAAACAATTGTGTGGTTTCATGGAAAACATGGTTTGGTGGATGCATTAGTTGTTGGGAACATAAAAAATGGGTTATTTTTTTTTTTTTCAAAAAAGGCTTGGAGCACTTTCAATCAAATGAAAATTGGAAGGTTAGAAGTCATCCCCACAACCTTATCAACATCCTATTTGCTTATGCCAAAAGGGAGCTATGAACATGGCTTGGACAACCATAGAAGAATAATGGATATGATTTTTTTGTCAGTTGTAGTTGTTAATACCGCCGGGAGATATATATTGAAAATGTTTGACATAATGCATCAAACAAATTGTAGTCTCATGGAATGTTTGATCATTGGTTTTGCATAAAGAGTTATATGGAATGGACTTGGAGGTTCTTTTTTTAAAATAATGCAAGCATTGGTGTAAAATTAAAATCAACAATATTTTCCAACATATTCGCCACATGTATGAAAATGGAAGGACTCTCAAGACTGCAAATTGGTTGACAAAATTCTTGGATGGAAGGAGAAAGAATTTTGAATACAGTGACAGTGAATTGTGTAAAATAGGTATAGATTTTACCTTCTTCTCATATTTAAATTACACACTATTTTGTGTCCTTTTTGGTTGGATCTCAATTTTTTGGATCATATAAAATGCATCTAGAACGAATGTTACAATTTCTACCCTACCTAAAACCTTGAAAATCCTTGAAAATTGTGTGCATGGAGCGCCACACCCAAATGCACCGTGAATCTAGAACTTATAATTTAATCCCTGGTAACATAGGACACTATGGGAAAAATTAACTCAGTTGCTTGAATTATTTTAATGCCTTTTTAAGTAGAGTCTCAAAGCCCATTTTAATATTTTATCCACCTATGGTGACGAGCTGAATTTAATAAAAATACAACCGATTCTAGCTTGCAGATGCCTCTTTGTTTGAGTGAAATGGAAAACTACTGCCACCCACATCTAGATTGCAAATAGGAGAATTGGAACCAACTCTCAGTTATGCAAAAAACCTATTGGGGATTATTTTTGCGAGTGGGTTTTGAGGCCCTCCATCCTTGTGTGATAGGAAATTTTAGTTACGTTTATGATTATCATCCCCAAAGATACCCTTGTAACTTGAGCATTGCTCATTGTATTCAATTGCCATTAAATGTGATGAAATCTATGTATATAGGGGAATAAGTAAGATTCATCCAAATTTTTTCTTGAACTCAAGATGAGTGTTTTTGGGACCCAATTTATAAGCACTTTTGTTGTTTTGGTCAGTTTTCTCAACTTGTTACTTTACATAGAAACTCCTTCTGAGAGTCCCGTTTGACTTCTAACCACGCTTGTGACCTATTAATACCGTCACAATTTTATGTAGAGTATTATTTGATCCTTTATCTTGTATGAATGGATTTTGAAATGTATGGTGTTTTTGTCTCTACTCCCTCTCCTCTCTCTCAAGGAATGACTATGATACTTTGATTGATTTAAAAACGCAAATGAATTGGAAAATGTAAACTAGTTTGAAATGAAATGAAAATGGACATGAAATGAAAATGTTTATGAAATTGTGAATATAAAATAAAATATCTCTTAACCTTCTCGCTCATCCTTTCTCTCTCTAGAACCAGAAACATTAAGTGCAAATGAATTTGAAAGTGTGAATGCATGAGAAATGAACTCTCTCTTCTTCCCTCTCCCTATCTCTACCTTTCTGTACTCTTTAATTGAAATTTTTCGAAATGATGAAAGTGTAAATTTCTGCTTGAGTGTAGAGGATTTCCATACCAGTTCTAGGGCTGACCCTATAGTGGTTGTAGGTACCTTAACAATAGGAGAAGTATGACACTTGTGTCTTTTATTAGCATGCTATCTGAATGCAATGTAATTTTATAAAATATATTAGCAATATTTTTATGAATGAAATGCATTATTTCATTGGTTCCATGATGTATACCATATTGTTACATATTGATGAAATACACTACTTCTTACGTAGTTGTACTTTTTCATGTTTGACTAATTCCACAATTAGTCGTATTTCAGCATATTTGGCTAGGTAAGTGAAGATGATTATGTCTTATTACATTGGAAAATGATGTAAGAGAATTCATTTTATTATATTCAAATCGTCATGAAGAGAATGAAATTGAAATCATGTTATTTGAATTTTTTTGTACCATCGTAAATTTGGATGTGATTGTACCAGTAAAATTTATGGTAGTACTCTGGTAATGGCGTAATTCACCTATCTGCAAGTGATGTTTTGACCTACAAAATATATTAGCCTTCAAAGAAAAATATAACAACTTACATGTGTGTGTTTCCATTTTTTGGTAGAAAGCGTCAACCAAACAAATAGTTTGAAAGATCAACCCTAGTGGTATGGAATGGTACCCTTGAGCTTAACCTCGTTCCTTGGTTCTACAGCGTAATAAAACACCTCTTGGGACTTATCTACGCCTTAGAAATGGAAGTCTTTTTCCTTGCCTTTGATTATAGGAACACCTTTGAGTTTTTGGGGGTCTTGGGGGAATTACTTGTTGAACTCTAGCTTTGGCCTGTAGTCGGGCATAGAGATTTTGGGGTACATGGAGATAATTTTAAACTAATCCTAGGACCTTTTTAAAGGGTAATGTGTGGACATAGTTTGGCATATAAACAATAACATATGGGTTTGTTATGGTAGGATGCTGACCCATTAAAAAGGTGAGAATTGTGACTTGTTCATTACTCCTTGCTAAGTCTCCATTTTTCTAACATTAAAGATATTATGAGATATCTCCTTCGTGAACATGAAATTCTATAACATTAACTTTTAATTGAATGCAAACCATATGTGACTCTTTTGTATCTTATAAACGCTCCCAATCATCTTTATCTTCAAGATGTATCGCAAGCATAAGGTTAGCTTAAGATTCTCCTCTTATCATCTTGCAATCTTCTTCCTCGCAATGACAACTAAGTAAAATGATAAATAACTATGCTCCTTAAGAAATTAACCCATAGTCCAAGAACGTGTGTTGGGAGGGTTTATGTGTTCAAAATGTTTGGAACTAACACTGGGTTTTGAAAAATAATTTCAATTGAAATGTGAACCAATTAGTGTACACTTATTTTAAGATATTCATGATGTGTAATAGAGTTATTAAGTTTTGATAAGAGGGGATTTATTCATTACATGTTAATTCTCTTTAAACTGATGTTAACACATTCATGTGGTTAAGTGTACTTGTTATAAATTGAACTCGAAACGAAATAAATAATGTGTATCACTTTGAATGAAACTGCATGCTCTCGCATTTAATGGATTCAAGACCCATAAGGTTAAATAAGGAAATGTAAATGGTAGTGAAGTGGAAATCATCTTAAATTAAGTTTTTGAAAAAGTAAGGGAAATATAATCTAGAGAAAAAGGAAAATGCAGGTTTTTCATGTTAAATGCTCTTCAAACCTGTAAGGCTAAAATTAGATTTTTGAACACAAAAAATATTGAGCCTTGAAAATGTGATAGTGTGGAAGGTGTGAATTCATGTTGTTTATGTCATGATTGTGTCGTAGTCTCATACTTGCACATTTATCTAGAAGTAATGTTGGTTGCACATTGTGTCATGTTGACTTTAGCATGTTCTACATGTTGGTGTAGTGTTACATGTGGTGTCGTGAAAACCTTGTGATTCTTTTGGTGTCACACAGTTGTATCAAGTAATATGAAATTACAAAAAATTACTCTATTATTTTTGGTCTTGTTTTCGGGTCCCACATGGGTGGGCGTTACATAATGTACAAATTAGACACTATATTTAACAAAAATTCAATTGCGTTGGAGTGATTCCCAAAATTTACTCTTTGGGGTCTTAAATGTTCTTAAATAATTTTAACCAATACATGTTAGGATGCATACAATTATTTCATATGCTCAAAACATCCAAGCTAGAATAAGAATAAGAGGGATCTATAACTAAAAACTTCCTCATGGAAAAGAAAGTGATGTTCACAACTTCTTTGAGAAAGTATTTGATGAGAATGTAGAATTGAAGAGATTGTATGTGGAGAATTTTAAGTGGTGGATTTTATTTTGTAAAATAATTTGAGAGGATAGTGAGAGCTCCAAAAGAAATAATCCATCTTTCTCGTTGCCATGTTCTTCATTTCCCATATAAAAACCATGATTCTTCCTATACCAAGATAATTGTGTCTTGCAAAACAGTGATAGATGTCTGGCTATAAAACTTCATGTAATCAATGTTTATGCCTATGCTTTCCACCTAAGACCATATGCCTCCATCATTCATAATTCCCACTAAAATAATTTTTCTTCTTAGGTTCACTATTTTTTTAAACATATTGGGAAGATTCCTCTCCCATGCATCACCCATATATATTTGTCTAAATATATGTAAAAAGCAAACAAAATGTGACATAAATTCCCTTGTTTTTGAATTTATGTTGAGAATCCAATCAAAAAGCAATGTAAAGTTGATACTTATAATTTTTGTTTGAATGCATGATGCATTTGTAATCCAATTTTAGCACATAAATAATTTAAACTAGCTTGCAATGTGAAGTAAATAACGTTGCCTATTAGCTAATTTTATGTCACCATTTGTGCTAGATTTACGTTGCTATTGATTTTTAAAAACAAAAAAGTGAGAGAACACATGAAAATTCTAATGCCACCGAACTAGTGACAAAAATTGCACTATATATAGTAATGTGGTACCATCATAGTAATATAGTCTACTAATAGGTTTTCTACCCATTGAATGCAAGTAAATATAAGTTCCTTAGTCTAAAAGTTAATGTTAATGAATGCAAGAGGACTTAGATCAACACAAAATCCATGTTCATAATTTCTAGGTTATTTTCTAAAGGTAGCTCTCATAACACTAGATCTTTACTAAAAATATGGTCCACATTTGAGTATGAGTTATGTATCTTCTCCAAGATTTTCAATTTGATGAAATAAAATACTTTAGGTCCAACACATGTATCATAATTTGTTATTGTTTCTGCACTTTCTTAAATCAATCGGTAAGATAATCCCTTTGCAAAGTAAGAACACTAAACTTCCTAATCACCATATGAGAATACTACTAAGTTATCTCTTTAAGGAACTTATCAGTTGAAAGAAAATTCCCTTGTTTTTGAATTTATGTTGAGAATCCAATCAAAAAGCAATGTAAAGTTGATACTTATAATTTTTGTTTGAATGCATGATGCATTTGTAATCCAATTTTAGCACATAAATAATTTAAACTAGCTTGCAATGTGAAGCAAATAACATTGCCCATTAGCTAATTTTATGTCACCATTTGTGCTAGATTTACGTTGCTATCGATTTTTAAAAACTAAAAAGTGAGAGAACACATGAAAATTCTAACGCCACCGAACTAGTAACATAAATTGCACTATATATAGTAATGCGGTACCATCATAGTAATATAGTCTAGTAATAGGTTTTCTACCCATTGAATGCAAGTAAATATAAGTTCCTTAGTCCAAAAGTTAATGTTAATGCATGCAAGAGGACTTAGATCAACACAAAATCCATGTTCATAATTTCTAGGTTATTTTCTGAAGGTAGCTCTCATAACACTAGATCTTTACTAAAAATATGGTCCACATTCGAGTATGAGTTATGTATCTTCTCCAAGATTTTGAAATTGATGAAATAAAATACTTTGGGTCCAACACAAATATCATAATTTGTTATTGTTTCTGCACTTTCTTAATTCAATCGGTAAGATAATCCCTTTGCAAAGTAAGAACACTAAACTTCCTAATCACCATATGAGAATACTAGTAAGTTATCTCTTTAAGGAACTTATCAGTTGAAAGCAAATTAAAAATAAATTATTCTCTTATCAAGGAAAGAGTTTGAAGTGCTTGTAGTTAGATTACATCCTTAAGGAATTATTGCTAGGGTCTTTTATAAAGGCATGCAAACACCCTAAGAGTGATGCACTTTAAATTTTTTGATAGACACATTCATGTGAAAAATTGGAATAAGTTCAGGAACACCTCATCATAATTACAACTGGACATGTCAAATCAATTGCTCTGTGATGATTTTTGAAATCCATACATGTCACGAAGATATGGTCTTCCCTTTAACTTGGGGCTTGGAAGAGGATAGTGTCTCAGTTGAGGTAATCATAACTCCATATAGGATGGAAGTCCTTAACCATAAAATCAATGGGAATCATCTTCGAAAAGAGAAAAGAAAAACAATACTTTAAAGTGAAGAAGCTCAAACCAAATGAAGAGGAAAAATAATCCACTTAGTGTGTCACATGCAGAACCTAATTTTATCATTTAGTTACCAAAAATCTTATATTATAAGTCCTGAGTAACATAAAAGGATGAATTTTTTTAGAGTTTTAGATGAAATTCTAAGATGTATTCAATAGAAATATCATACTTGAGGTAGTAAGACAAGTATTTACAAGTAATTGAATTAAATTTTTTATTTTCTTGGTGTTATGAAGCCACAAAGAAGAGAGGGGAAGACTGAGCAAGAAAATATACTTATCTTATAATCTTGATCAACCATTATACTAGTTAGAATACCACTTCCATTATGATTTCACCCATATTAACATAAGAGCCATGATATATTAATATATTTACATTATCACGGTTTATATATTTTTTTGCCCTTGTTTATATATTGGAGTATATATTGGATTGTATATGAACTAAGAATATATGGTGAAGGAATAGTTAAGTATTTTATGTTTAAGCTTTTTCATCTTGATGAATGAATTAGTTCCCTACCACCACAATGCCTCAAACCAACCAACCAAAAAAATCTATCACCTCATGGGAGTATACTTTAGCTTTTGTTATACATTACAAGTCAATTTATTCTCTCCATCGGACAAATTATTCCATATATATGAGAATTTTCTATAGTGCATATATAATTCTTAAAATGCACTTGTTTTAGGTGTTTAATAGGTATACACTTCTTGTTTTGAATCCTACATGGAATCTTTTGTGAATTAAGTACATGTGTGGTGCTTTTCGTCCATTACATAGTTACACACCAGATTTTGTTTAATACCATGCATGTCCTATTAAGTTTTAAATTTTTGTCACTTTCCCATTAGAAATTTAGAATGGCCTTCTCTTTCTATGAACTAAACCAAGTCAACTGGATAAATTCAAATTATTTTCAAATTTAAAGCCAGCCATGGCACTGAATTCAACTTTAGAAAGCCATTATAAACTGGGAAGAAATCATCTTAAACCTGAAAGAGTTTGTAATGTGAAGGGAATGCGAGGATCTACAGAAACTGTAGAGTCTATGGATTCTACATAATGTAAAAGAAGAATAAAATGCAGCATATTTTAAAAGATGTAGAACAGGGAAAGAAAGGAGAAACTACATAAATTTGTAACAGCAAAATAAGATAACAATCTTGGCTGCAAATAACACAGATCTGCGATTCAAATTTCTTCAGCAATACATATATATTTTCCAAGAATGAACAACAGCTACAGCTGCACACAAAACTTTCATTCATACAATAAAAACTTTGAAATGAAATATTTCTTTCAACAAAACCAGACTAGACTTGAGCTAGGACTGCACACTTTTTCTTCTTCTCCCAAATATGATTTTCCTCCTTCTTTCTTCTTCTTGCTTTATAATAAAACATGATGCTTTTAATAATAAACACCTACACAAAAACTTGCCTTACAAGTCAACACAAAATCTCTGACAAGAGATAATTAGGGAGAATAATCAACTAAAAAGTAAATATGCAGTAGTCATAATTAAATACAAATCTGATATGTCAGTGAACTAAATCTAGGGAAAGATAGAAATTAGTTGTACAATTAATTCCCATTTGATTTTCCAACACTCCCCCTTAATTATGAATACCTGCAGATTATTAGAAAATGAATCAAGTTTGTTCAAAAGCTGTTGTAGCATTTCCAGAGCTAACTGAATGTTTTCCGGAGCTGCTAACTTGTGCAAAGTCACAAACTCCTAAGCCACTTCATAAATACTCAAATGTCTTTTTTTCCAGTGCTTTTGTAAATATGTCAACCAACTGATCTTCAGACCTGCAAAAATCAAGACAAATTTCTTTGTTGCTTACAAGCTCTCTGATAAAATGATACCTCGTATCAATATGCTTAGTTCTCTTGTGAAACACATGATTTTAAGATAATGCTATGGCTGAACTGTTATCAAAGAATATTGTAGTGGCTTCCTTTTGATCATGCATCAAATCTTTCAACATCCTTCACATCCAAACAACTTGACATGCAACACTATTGGCTGCCACATACTCAGCTTCAACTGAAGAAAGAGTCACAATGGATTGTTTCTTCGATGCCCATGACACAACACCTATACCAAAGTGAAAAGTATACCCAAAAGTAATTTTTCTATCATCTATGCTGCCCCCACAATCACTATCAGTGTACCCAACAAGACAGAAATCATCTGAAGTGGAATACAATATACCAAAATCCTTTGTACCACTTACATACCTCAATATCCTCTTACCGACCTGCCAATGTGAGTCTTTTGGAGACTCTATAAACCTTGAAATCAGACTTACACCATACATAATATTTGGCCTTGTGGTAGTTAAGTACATAAGGCTTCCAACCAGCCTCTTGAATAATGTAGAATCCACACATACTCCATCATCTTCCTTGCTTAACTTCATCCCTATCATAACCGGTGTTGGGGATACCTTGCACCTTGCCATATTAAATATCTTCAAAACTTCATTTGCATATTTAGATTGAGAAATAAATATACCATCATTGGATTGATGGACTTCAATCCCCAAGAAATACCTCATAAGACCCAAATCATTCATTTCAAATTCATTCTTCATTATTGATTTGAAAAAATCTATGTTTAGATCACCGGTAAATATTAGATCATCCACATACAAGCAAACAATAAAAATGTTGCCTTGCTTATTGACCTTGATGTACAATGTCGGTTCAAAACCACTTCTTTGGAATCCATTTTGAATGAGATAAGAGTCAATGCAGCTGTACCAAGCTCTTGGAGCTTGCTTCAATCCATAAAGTTCCTTCTTCAACCTGTACACCTTGTCTTCATGACCCGGTAGCTCATGGCCTTGTGGCTTTTCCACATGCACTTCCTCCTCTAAATAGCCATTTAAAAATACAGAATTTACATCCATTTGATAAAAAGGCCACTTGTTGTGGGCAGAAATAGCTAAAATAGTCCTAACTGTATCCAACCGAGCAACATGAGAAAATTTCTCATTGAAGTCTATATTGGGCTGTTGTGTAAAGCCCCTTGTAACTAGCCTTTCTTTATGATTTTTCACTTTTCCATCAGCATCTTATTTAGTCTTATAAATCCATTTGACACTAATTACATCTTTGCCTTCCGAAAAATCAACCAACTCCCATGTTTGGTTCTTTTCAATGGATTCAATCTCCTCATCCATGGATTTTTCCCATATATCACGACTCACAACCTCTTCAAATGTTAATGGATCATCAATATGAGAAAATAAAGCAAAAGATGAAAATGAATTTGTAGTGTCAACATTATACAACTCACTCAAACTCCTTGTTTTTCAGGGCATCATGTTTGCTAGAGTTGGATCAGGAGATGAATAACTTCTTGGAGTGCTATATGGTATTGCTCCAAGGATATCGATTGATGTAGATGCCGGTGTCGATGCTTGTGAATTTTTCTGTCATGTTGGTGTGGACAACAACCTTGAAGATATCCTTGGTGTGAATGAAGGTGTAGCTTGAGCTGCAACTTGTGGTACCATACTGGGATTGGAAGGAGCTATTGTTTGAGTTATATTTGGTGTTGGAAACACTTCATCTTCCATATTATCATTTGGGACAGCAACTGCAATTCTGACAGTCCTCTCTATGCTTCCATCCCATGCTTCATCCTCCACAAAATGAACATCACGGCTGATTATAACTTTCCTGTTGATAGGATCAAACAACTTATATGCTTTTGTTTCCTCTGAGTAACCAAAAAATATACATTTTTGTCCTTTATTATCTAACTTCTTTCTCAACTCATCTGGAACATGTGCATATGCAATGCATCCAAATACCTTCATATGAGAAACACTATGTTTCTTTCTTGTCCAAGCCTCTTGAGGGACTTTGTTTCTTATGCTCTTTATTGGGCATCGATTCATGATGTAAATAGTAGTTTCCACTGCCTCATCCCAATATTCATTTGGTAGATGTTTAGCTGCCATCATGCTACGAGCCATCTCCATAATTGTTCGGTTCTTTCTTTTTGCCACACCATTTTTCTCAGGGGTATAGCGGGCTGTAAATTGCTTGTGTATGCCATGAGATCTACAAAAATTTATAAACTCATTAGATATAAATTCACCACCTCTATTCGTCCTTAGAACCTTGATGTAGTGGCCATTTTGCTTCTCCACAAGTGCCTTGAACTACTGGAAATAAGAAAATGCATCAGATTTGTGTTTTAAGAAATAAACCCAAGTTTTTCTTGTGAAATCATCAATAAAAGTAAGAAAATAAGTACAGCCTCCTATAGACGGTGTTTGCATTTTCCCACAAATATCTGAATGCACAATCTCAAGTGGTGATGTAGCTCTATTTGCCTTGCCAACCAAAAATGACTCTCTATGTTGTTTTCCCATAATACACCCTTCACAAACTCTTTCCAGTTTCTCAATTAATGGAAAACCTTTTACCATATTCTTCATATGAAGTAGTTTCAGCGCTCCAAAATATAAATTCCCAAATCTAAAATGACATAGCCAAGAATCATCCTTTACCACTGAATGAAATGTTGTCTGTGTTTCTACAGAACCATCCTTTTCTTCTTTAGAGTTTCCATAGCTGTCTTGAACATTTCCATAGATGTCTATTGCTACTGCTGATTTTTTATCTTCTACCTTAAATACTGCTCCATAATTTACAGTGTTTATCTCATGAACAACTTGAGCTGTTTTTCCTCTCAAATCCATCCTTATTTTTAATGGAATAATGTGCTTTGTAGTCATTTGTACCTTGGCAATAATCATATTGCTTGGAAGCTTGTCCAAAATAACACACTCATTATTTTCCATGTACAATCTATAGCCTTTTTGTATCAGCTGTCCAATGCTCATCAAGTTGTGTTTTAGACCAGCAACATAATATACATCAGGCATAAATTTCGGCTCCCCCTTTTTTGTTAGAATAGTAACTGTACCTTTACCCAAAATAGTGAATTTGTTGTTATTACCAAGTGTAACATCAGTTTGAACTTATTCATCCAAGCTAGAAAATAAATCTTTATTACCTGTCATGTGATTACTGCAGCCTAAATCTAAATACCATGTCACATGGGATTTCTTGAACAACATTACACCCAACTAGAGAGTTTTTAGGGATTGCTTCAACAATCTTCGTGCATGCAATGAACAGGCTTCTTGAGGGAGTGCTACTTGACTAATTTTGACCTTGCTTCTACTGATCATATTGTTTTTCCTTGCATTCATGAGCATAATGCCTAAACTTCTTACAATAGTGACACTGAATGTGTGACTTGTCAAATCTTTGGCCACTTGGGTGATTGAAATTCTAATTTTGACCTCTACCACTAGCATTTGTAGGACTGTTACTATGTCCACTTCTAGGAGAACTTCTCCCTCTTCCTCTAGGACTGAAACTCCTCCTTCCTCTTCCATGATTTACAGATATCTGAGATGAAAATTCATTTTAAACTAAACTATTTGATCTATTTATTCTATATTCATGATTGATAAGAGAGGCATGAAGTTCATCAACACTAAATTGGCTCAAATATTTGGTTTCCTCTGGAGCCACAACTACAGGATCAAATTTAGAAGGGAGACTTCTAAGTACCTTCTCAACAACCTTCCTATCCTCTATGACCTCTCCATGGGACTTGATTTGATTTATCAGTCCAACAACATGAGTAAATAAATACTCGATTGAATTTGAGTTTCTCATTGATTAATTTTCAAATTCTCTTCTAAGGAGTTATAATTTAGCATTTTTAACTTTGTCCATACCTTGATACACAATCTGAAGTGTATCGCATGATTCCTTGGCTTACTTTGCTGCTGTAACTCTCGGGAGTATGCTCTCATGCATTACTCGATGGATATAAAATAGTGCTTTCCCATCCTTCTTTCTCTATTCTTTCAAGACATCCTTTTGAGCTTGTGTAAGAGCATTATATGTTGCCTAGTCTGTTGGTTCCTGGTAACCATTTTTAACCATTTCCCAAATGTCTTGAGACTAAAACAAAGCTTTCATGGTCAAAGACCAATACTCATAGTTCTTTCCTGTGAAAGTGAGAGTTTGCACACTAACCAGTGATGTATTAGACATAGAACCCATTAATGGCTACGAAATGAAAAACTAAAAACCTAGAAAGGAAATAGATGCAGGGTTTAGCATGGATCTGATACCAGATGAAGGGAATGCAAGGATCTACAGAAACTATAGAGTCTACATAATCTACAGAATGCAAAAGAAGAATAAAAAACAATAGATTTTAAAGGATGTAGAATAGGGAAAGAAAGGAGAAACTACAGAAATTTGTAACAGAAAAATAAGATAACAATCTTAGCTGCAAATAACATAGATTTGGGCTTCAAATTGCTTCAGCAATACATATATATTTTCCAAGAATGAACAGCAACTACAACTACACACAAAAATTTCATTCATACAATAACAAATTTGAAATGAAGTATTTCTTTCAACAAAACTAGTCCAAACTTGAGCTAGGACTGTGCACTTTTTCTTCTTTTCCCAAATCTGATTTTCCTCCTTCTTCTTTCTTCTTCTTGCTTTACAATAAAACATGATGCTTTTAATAATAAATACCTACACAAAAACTTTCCTTATAGGTCAACACAAAATCTCTAACAAGAGATAATCAGGGAGAATAATCAACCAAAAAGTAAATATGTAGCAGTCATAATTAAATACAAATATGATATGTCAGTGAACTAAATTTGGGGAAAGACAAAGATTAGCTGCACAATTAATTCCCATTTGATTTTCCAACACAATGAAGGGAGTGAACATAAATCTAAAATCTGTTGTCTTTCTAATGTTATGTATGGTCACCATATTTGTTGTGTATGCCCAGCCAGCTGAGAAATTCAGGTCCTGATTTATTTTAGTTTGTCAAATGTGGTAGTTTGCTCAATTACGTTGAGAAACTAAACAATTTCCATGATTTTCCATTTGAGATCATCTCATTCAAAAATACTTGTTATTGATGTTAAAATTGATTGCACTTTTGTTGCTTTGACATGAATCAGCAACCTTGATTGTGGAGGTGGCAATAACGGGATATACATTGATATACAATGGACATCAGACAACATCTTCATTAATTCTGGGGAAAGTAAGGAACTTAAAACTCTGAATGGCGAGGTATTGAATAAAGAAATTCAACAGTTTTGTAGTTTTCCTTAAGGAAAACAAAATTGCTATGATTTACCTGCCATGTCGGGGAAGAAATACTTAATCCGCACCTATTTTCTTAACGGGAACTATGATGGGCTTTATTCTCAACTATAGTTTGAGTTGTTTATATATGCCTATCATTATGGCAAGAACAATGCATGAGCACTGGTGAAAACCCTTTCATTTCATCGTTGGAGCTTCGACCAATCAATCCCTCCATGTATACTATGGTTATTATAATTCCTCTCTAATTTGCCTTAAGCATGGGGACTGGGGAGCGCCGCTAGGAACATCAATAAGGTTGTAACTTCTTTCAATTAAAAATATATAATTCATTAGAGACATAAAAAATGCTTCATATATACTAATGTGGTATTTTACATATCCTAGGGATAACTACATCAGGGAAGACGGGAACAATTCTTATGCATGTGGATTTTGTCATAATGGAATGATGCTGATCTTATAGTTATCAAGAGGTGAGAGATATAACTAGGGATTTCCAAATGCAAATTGGAAAAGGAGGATATGGACCAGTCTACCTGGGTTGGCTTCAAGATAGAGAAGTAGCGATAAAAAATTTAGATGATAAATCACATCAGGGTGCCATATAATTTTCTACTGATGTGTATACGATATTATTTTTGGATTAATACGCTGTGATATTTTATTTTTTAAATAATAAAATAATATTTCATTACAAAAATGGATACTTATAACTTGTAGTGCAGTGTAGGTGGATATATTCTCCAGATTACACCATAAGAATTTGGTGAAATTCATTGGCTCTTGCATTAAGGAGAAGAATATGATTCTAATAAATGAGTACATGTCCAATGGGAACCTACAAAAGTGTCTTGATGGCAAAATGAATAGCTGCTCAATTGAAATATATATTACTACATTTAATATTTACAATGACAAATTGTATAACTTGTGCATTCAGGCCATAACTCATCTAAAAAAAAACCTTGACTGTGACACAAGGATCAACATTGCCTTAGACGCTGCCCAAGGTTAGTGAAGCAACATCACTTGCAAATAGAGCTAGAGCATTGAAGACATAAGGTTTTCACAGTCCATAACATTAAGAAATGACCTTTGGCAAAAACTTGTGTAGGGTTAGAGTATTTGCAAACAAGTTAAAATCTAGACATTATTCACAAAGATATGAAGACCTCCACTATCCTGCTAAATGATCGTATGGAGGAAAAAATGGTAGATTTTGGATTATCCAAGATGGGTCCTTTGGAAGGAGCTACTCACATTTCTACGCTTGTTAAGGGCACTCCTGGATACCTAGATCCTGAGTAAATATTTTTGAATCACAATAAGTAAATTTCAAATTTAATATATCTATTCCATAGAAGATATTTTTTAATATAAGGAGCTCATATCTGTAATCTTGTCATGATTTATTATGTTTTTGTAGATATTACACTACTCATCAATTGACAGAAAAGAGTGTTGTTTTTAGCTTTGGAGTTGTTTTGTTAGAAATTATTTCTGGAAGGCGTCCTCTGACCTCAATTGGAGAGGAAGGACACATCTCTAGCTGGGTAGCTATAATAAGAATTCATAAAGAAACACAATGTTGTTGACGTTACCATAAAAATAAGGACACCATGATTAATGATGATTTTTTTGTTAATGGCAGGTACATGGTTTTTTGGTGAAGGGAGATATAGAGAGCATTGCAGATCCCACCTTAGGGAAGGACTATATGATGGAGGGTATTTGGAAAGTAGCAGAGTTAGCATTGAAATTTTGCTCACACCTCTCCATGTAGATGCCCATAATGAATGAGGTGGTGTTGGAATTGAAGGAATCCATGACATCTCACCCCAATTCAAACTCATATCTTCCATAGTGGAGACAACCAATTCCCCGTCGTTCTTATTCCTATTCACCTGAAAACTCACACCTGTCATTATTAAATCCAGACCAGAGATAAGATTTTGTTAAAATTAGCATTTTAATAGTTAATTTAGCACTTATTATTTTATTCATTTGGATAATAATGCACATTTGAGAGTGTTCATGTAACTTGTAGTTTCTCTTAGTTCATTGTTGTGCTAGTTCAATCAAGGGATCAGTTCACTAGTATGATTTGATTAGTTGTCTAGTTTGGTTAGCTAGTTAGTTCTAGTCATATCCTTCTATCATGGAAATAGGTCTCATGTGATCATGTTTTGTAACTCATTTTAGCAAAGTTGTTTAATGCCTATATACATTGTAGCTTCATTCATTAAAAAATGATCAATTTTATGTCTTGCATCTTGATTTTTGGTTTTTAACATTTGGTATCAAAGTAAGAATGCAAGTTGTTGATCTTGTGAGATGAGAGAGAGGAGAGAGACTTGTTAAAGGTGTCATCAAAAACAAAAATCTTCCATTTTGTGTAGATTTGAAAAAAGTTGTTTTAGGGGAAAAAATGTTTAGTGGAAGAACACTAGGCACTCCCTAACCCATAGTCTGTCCCAATTAGTTTTCTTCTATGTGTAGGTTTCATATTTTAATTTTTTGTTTTTGATGTTTGAGGGTCAAAGGGTGTTGATTAAGTTTTAATTTGTAGCAGTGTAAGGTCCTTAGAGTAGTTCCATATATTTTCCCACATAGAAGCTAACCAGCTCGGGTCCCCAAACTCCCAGACCTCTGCAAGAATTGCAGCCCTTGGGGCCTGCCAAATCACATTAGCCTCTAACCAACCTCATGTGAGCCAACTTGAATTTTCAATATAACCCAACCCAAGTTCCCTCCTTGCATTCATCACACTTGAGCTCATATCTACTAGCTCAGCCCTATTGAGCTCCCACCCCAACTCACCTTAGATCACTCTGAGCTCCTCTTAGCTCAACCTCTGTAAGAAAGATTACCACCCTCTTCTGGTGTCTAGACCCACTCAGTTTCTTGTCAAGCCCTATACCCTACAAAATTGAGCTCAGATCTCTTGACCCCTCACTACATTTTATTTCAAATTCAAGCTCCTACAAGCTCGTCTCTCAAAATGAGCCGACTCAAACATCAAATAAGCATTGCATCAGATTGCAACATAATCTTGACCGATCCAAGCCCTTCCTATAAGCTTTACCAAGCTCGTTTCCCTTAAAACACATTTAGTTCCTTGAATAGCTCAATCAATATGAGCTCTGCAAATTGGTAAAGCAAAAAAAATCACCCAGATCTTAGTTTCTAAACCGAGTTACCCCTTGGCAATCTAGTAGTGAACATTTTGATTGGGCTCAAAACCTTACATCTTGACAACAAAAATCTTGATCTCACCCCTATTTGGCATCACCGAGAAATATATTTTTCAATGAGCCTGAGCTCATTTTAAAGAGCACCTTGCAACAAGTGATATACTCCAATGATAAGCACCTTCGATTTATGCAGTACCAAATTTCCACACTAAGCCAACAATAGCTAGGTGGGGTGGTAACACTACCTTACAAATAAGCCAAACAAAAAAGGAAGAAAAAATTGTAAGACACAAGGGGACAAAATTTAAAAATAAAATATAGACTCAACTCAGTCAAGTTAAGAACCCTAATCGACAAACCTTGGATTGTGCACTCTTTTTTAATGCGAGCGAACATTTATTTTTTTAAAAAGTATTATGCAAATTTTTATTCAATAAATATAAATTATCTCGTTTCTATTCAAAGAAATACTTGTAGCTCAAACAACTAAGGCAAGGCTATGAGGTAATTGAAAAAGGTGAGCTTGCAGGTTCAAGTAGCTACCCCCTTTGGCCATTTAACCACAAACTAGGTCTTTTAAGACCTTAACATAAAGCTTTGACATTATACTCTTAAACATCTATTCCACCCAAGCATCTAAGGCACAGAGCATAAACACCTTACAAAGGAGGAGGTCGGGGGGTTGACCCTCCCCCCATCTTTTTGCTTGGAAATTATTTTAAGTGGGCTTCAACAAAAATTTGTTCAAAGGGGGCATTTCAAATTTTACAAAAGCGGCCATAGTTTTTCAAGAACAAAAAAAATCAAAACTTTAAAAGTGGGGATAAAATTTTCTTCTATGAGCATAAAGGCGCAATTTCCATAAGAAAATTTCTTTAATTTCAATTTTTTCCTTGTGTTGGGGGGTGGGTGACGACTGGGGGAGGGGGGCATTTTCTTGAGAATTGTGTTATGTTTTTCAAAAAAATATGGCAATCTATAGGTTGTCATAAATCTACAAACCATTTTGTATGAAAAAACTAAAAACTAAAAAAATTGAAATACAAACACACTAGAGCATGATCTTTGATCTCATTTCAACATTCAATATGTAACATGCATGTAACTCATGATTATAGGTCATGTTGTCCCATTTGAACTACTACATCTAACACCTAACATAGTTTCAACAATGACATTTATGGCATCATCCCTATAAATCGTTGGGGATTAATAAGGAAACTGCACTCATTTTCATTCCCTCTATTTCTCATCTGCCATGATCATTCTTTGTAAATCCTAAAATTGGGAAAATTTGAGTATATCAGGACTTGTCACCCACACACAAATATTTCCCTCTAATCAAGTGTAATTGATCAGATGAATCCCTTTCACGTACTACCTACATACCACATACCACTTTGCTCTAATGTGTGCTAACATCTCTCTCATGTATGGTTACATATATTGAGAGAACAAACTTCTTCCATGTACTGATAATTATATCAGAAGGAAGCATATATAGAGAGGTTTGGCATATTGGTTTGACAATATATAGAAAGGACAACCTATTTGGAGTGATAGGACACTAATCCATCTCCCATATTTCAATTTAATTTCTACACAATGGTGAATGGTGCAAACTTCTAGATGTCAAATTCATATCTCCTAAGAGGAGATAATTATGTTGCATGGAAAACCAAATTGAAGACTTGTTTGAAGTTTGAAGACTTGTATTATGTTGTAAATGAAACTTTTTTCTAATATGCAAATGATGTTTACCAACAATGAAAGTGAGACAAGGCACATTAGAAAGCCAAGATCATCATCATGTTTGGAGTCATAAATGTCTTTATCAACCTTACATCCAAAAGATGCCACATATGACTCACACAAAATAATGTGGGAAAAAATCAATAGTGTTTTTGAGGGGAAGAATCAAAAACATCCTCAAACTTTGAGTCAATCTACATCAACCCAAAGCTGAAATCCTCAAATACCTTAGAACTTTTTCCAAAACATTGCAACATAGAGTTTAAACCTAATTAGCTCTATAAAAAATAAGTGTCAGACATCTAGAAACTCTTAATTGTCTTCAAAGATATATCACCCTTATTCAGGACGACTGTCAACAACATCAATGTCATTGAATGTAATGAAACCACACATTCAAAAATTTGGCCTAGTTAAATTTCGAGTTCCCAAAAATTGGAAGAGTTTTCCATGCATTATCTCTTAATGAAAATGATTATGACCATTGCATATTGTCGCTTCTAACTAGAATGGTAAGAACAAGAAAAAGTTCAACAAGAAGCAAGGTTTCAACCAAAATTAGAATCCCAAGCATATAGAAGTCAATATAATGTAATAATAAATTGCTTTTTGGCTTTAATAAGAGGGCATAATGTTAAAAATGTTCTTGTATAATGAGTATGAAAGACAAATATCAAACAACTAAAAAGCCCAATCCTGAAAATGTGATCTAAACAACTACAATCAATTCTTGATAAAAAATAGTCAACCCTTGGAACACCTCCACAAGATTATGTTTGGAAGAAGAAGCGACCACCTCTATGGCAACTACATTTACCAATGAAGAAAATGATCACTTTCATGGGGATGAACAATGATTGCAATCTAAATAATGTAATATTCATCTATAAAATTTTTATATGGTATGTTAAACTCAGGCATGACAGGAACATAAAATGACTTTAGCAAGGATTTAATTCTCCATAACTCAATCCATCTCCCACTAAAAATCAGTTTCCTTGGGTGATGATTTTTCCTATTTTTCAAGGCATATGGTGACATCAAGTTCATCTATACATTATAAAGAAACTATAACAGTATATATAATATATATATATGTACTTTTATATCATAAAAATGTGTTCTTTCCAATCAATTATTGGATAAATCTCTTGTTGAATTTGACTGCATGAAGTAGCAAGAAAAAGTGCCTCATTGGGACAAAACAAAGAAATTTTACAATCATTTATGTGAGTGTTAGGGATCAATAAAATGTTTCATTTGGATTTTGTGTCACGTACACTTGATCAAGAACTCATTTAATAATGAAATCAATTGTGCATCATCTATGACACAAAAGATAGGGCATGTCAATTTTTGGTTCTTAGTCTCATTTTGGGAAAGATGTAGATAGTTCAAGGAATGTCACACTGAGTTGCATACAAACAACCAAATTTACACCGGTAATGTAATTGCAGGACAATGAAATGGACCATTCCCAAAATTTGTTAGTGATAAAAATGAATTGTGAGAGACACAAGTTTAGAACCAATATTTATGGGTTAATGTTATATAACTTATTCAAGTTATCAAGTAAATTGTCAATGGATCTTAGTGTTGATGGTTAATCATAAAAGTTTGGAATATTTGCTTAAGCCAAGGGATGTTAAAGTAGTCTCGAATGTTGATGATGGTTCTAAGGCTCTTGTTAAGAAATAGAATCTTTTCCTGTTCTACATATTAGGTCTTTAACTGAGATTGAGGGTGGATTGGACTATGGTGTAGTAATGCACTCAAATATTGTTGGGGTTAACACACCAGTTTTAAACATATATATAAATCTAAGATACTATGCCATAAAAGCGATATTCTACCAGATGGAATATAAAAAAGAAGAGATACAAATCAACAAGATTTAACATGGTTCACCCAGTGTGGGCTACATCAGCCAAGAAACAAGACAATCTATTATCAAAGAGGAATATACAATGAAGATTTACAATCTTTCACACTTTCTTGGATGTCTTGTACTTTCTTCTCTACAAATTTCTCCTTCTTCTCTCAAGAATGAACTCTTCTCACAATTATTCTCACAATTGATCATTCTTCTCTCTTCTAAACCCTAGCTTTCTAGCTTATAAATGCATGTATACAATCTTAGGGCACTTTAGCTATGTAATTACAACCAATAGATTCACTTTAATACTAAAATTAGATCTAATTCCTGCAACTTAATTATAGTAGTCACACATAGGAAACCGATACCGGTTAGCCTTAAATGATGTCAGTTAGCCCTAACCGATGTCAGTTCCTCTTTTTCTGACCGATACTAGTCCATGGGTGACCGACGACGGTTCCTTCATAACTGATGTCGTATTATTTTGTTTTCCAGAAAGTTGATAAAATCATGTCTAAACTGAAGTAATTGACTCCACATAACTCAACAATATCCCACTTGGAGATAAATTACTACACTGTACCGTAAAACTCCATCCTCTGATCCTTTCCTTTGGCATGTTTCTCCTTCGTCAAGTCTCAAACATGAAGACCAACAGAAGTGGAGTGTAGCTCCAACTTATCCTTTGCCAACAACTTCATTATCATATCCGCAAGATTTTCCTTTCTATGAATTTTCTCCAACTTCATCTGCCCATCCTCCAATACCTGTCATATGAAGTGATATCTCAATTGAATGTGTTTCTTTCTAGAATGAAACGATGAGTTCTTTGCCAAATTAATTGCACTTTGACTATCACTGTACAATCTGCAATCCTCTTGCTCTTTTACCAATTCTTCCATGAACTTGTATCCATATCATCTCCTTATTAGCTTCTATAGCTGCAACATACTCAACCTCTGTGGTAGATAGGGCCACAACCTTCTACAATCTAGAAATCTAGCTCATTAGTGTGCCACCTATTGTGAAACATATCCAGTGGTGCTCTTCCTGCCATCCAAATCACTAACCATGTCTGAATCCACATAGCCACGTAAAGAAGTATCTGACCCTCCATAACATAACTGCATGTCAGATGTCCCTCTCAAATACCTAAGAATTCATTGAAATTCTTTCCAATGCTCTTTACTTGGATTAGCCATAAATCTACTCACAAATCCCACTTCCTACGCAATATCTGGCCTGGTACAAACCATAACATACATCAAGTTCCCAACTACTGAAGCATATGGAACTCGTGCCATGTACTCAACATCCTCATGTGATGTAGGAAACTGATCTTTTCTCAATTTGAAGTGTCTAGCCATAGGTGTACTTACAGGTTTTGAATTTTACAAATTAAACATTTCCAACACCTTATTGATATAATGCTCTTGAGACAAATACAACTTCCTATTGTTCTTGTCTCTCTGAATTTGCATGCCAAGGATTCTCTTTACAACTGCCAAATCCTTCATTGCAAATATGTGAGCTAGCTTTTCTTTAAGCTCACCAATGTCCTACATACTAGATCCTGCAATAAACATATCATCCAAATATGGTAAAAAAAAAGCTCCCATTTCCAAGTATCTTGAAATAAACACAATGGTCAGATTCACATCTCAAACAAACTATGCTCATGCATGAAACTATCAAACATCATATACCATTTCCTTGGAGCTTGTTTGAGCCTATATAGGCTCTTTGTCAATCTACACACAAGTTTCTCCTTACCCTTGACTTCATACCTAAGTGGTTGATTCATATAAATCTCTTCTTATAAATCACCATGAAGAAATTCCATCTTGACATCAAGTTGCTCTAAATGCAATTCCTCTACTGTAACAAAACTCAATACAGTACGAATAAAAGTCATCTTAACAAAATGATAAAAGATTTCACCAAAGTTAATACCTGCTTTTTGTGAAAATCCTTTTACTATAAGCCTTGCATTGTATCTCTTCTATCCACCCTTTTCTTCCTTGATCCTGTAAACCCACTTGTTCTGCAATACTCTTTTACCTGTTAGCAACTTAACCAAATTCCATGTTAGGTTCTACTCTAAGGAGTCCATATCCTCATTCATGCCATGCTCCCACTGCTTGTGAGTTTTATCCTACATTACTTCTTCAAAAATTTCTAGTTCACCACTATCAGTCAATAATAAATAAGACAAAGAAGGTGAAAATATTTCTGGAGGTTTACTTACCCTTTGTGACCTTCTCACCAGGATTTGGGGTGTCCATAAGCTCAATCTTCTGGACCTCCTAGAGATTTGTATCTACTTCTAACAGTGACTAACACGGTCACATTCTTCCGATGCTGGTTTGGCTAACCAATGTCGGTTTGTCTCTTCTGTAACCGATGCCGGTCTAGGGGACCAATGCTGGTCAAGGGTAAACTGATACTAGTTACTATGTAAACTTTAGGTGTTAATTTTAAATCTGAGAGTTCATTTTCATTCACAAACTTCTCAACCAGTTCACCTTGGGTACCAAAATTTAATCCATGTACATTCTCTTTTCATTCCATTCAATGTCATGACTCCTAATTATTTTAGAATTCTCTAAATCCCAAAAATGGAATCCAAAATCACCAGATCCATAACAATGAAAGTGCATCTCTTGGATTTTGCATCCAATTTTTTTCTATTTTCCTTATCAATATGCACAAAAGCTTTGAACCAAAAACTTTAAGAAAAGAAAGATCTACCTCTTTTTCAGTGGAATCTTCCTCTGTCATTCTTCCATCTAGTGAGCTTGAAGGCCCATAGTTAATCAAATAAACTGTTGTATCAACTACTTCTGCCAAAAACTGCAAGGGAAATCCAACATGTATCCTCATACTTCTAGCATGTTCCATGATTGTCATGTTCATTCTTTCTGCAACACCATTCTCTTGTGGTGTTCTTGGAACCGTCATTTCTCTACGTATTCCATTCACTGAATAATAATCATTGAAAACCTTGCTACACTATTCACCACCATTGTTAGATCTAAGACACTTTAAATTTGAATTTGATTCATTCTCAACAAGGTATTTTCATCTTTTAAAAGTCTAAAAAACATCAGATTTATGTTTAATACAATAAATCCATACCTTTCTTGTAGCATCATCAATGAAAGTAACATAATTCTGGGATCCTCCATGAGAAGCTACCTGGGCCAGTTCCCACACATCTGAGTGTGTAAGATCCAATTTCTTCTCCTTCTTAGTTACCCCAAATTTGAGAAATCTCACTCTCTTTTGATTTCCAAAGACACAATGCTCACAGAAACCAAGATCTAAATCTTTCAAATTTGATAACTTACCTCTAGCCTTTAAGATATGTATTCCTTTTTGACTCATATGGCCCAACCGATTATGCCACATGCATGCATATGAATCTGAAGTAGATAATACAGAAAATGAATCAGTAACACAGGTAGATAAATATAACGTTCTTACCTTCTTTCCTCTTTCCACAATAAAGGCACCCTTGGAGACTTTCCAAGAGTTTTCTATGAATGCAACCATGCAACCAACTTCACCTAGTTTCTCTACAGAAATAAGATTCCTCCTTAGGATTGGAACATGCCTCACATCTTTCAATACCCATGTATTTCCATTATGCAATTTTAGATGAACTTCCCCTTTACCAGTAATACTGCAAGGTTCATCATCACCCAAATAAAAATTCCCAACATTTCCCTGGACATAATTTCTAAAAAACCCTTATTAGGGGTTGAATGGAAAGAAGCTCCTGAATCTAAAACCCATGATTCTATTCTATTATCCAAAGAAAGAATAAGAGCATCTTGCATTACCTCTGTTGCAATATTTTCCTCTTTACCTTTGTCTGGGTGTTGGTTCTCTTTATCTTTTGACCAATAATATTTCTTTGCATGTCCTTTCTTTCCACAATTCTAACAGGTAATTCCCTTACCTCTGGATTTAGATCTGTCATTCCTTGAATTTTATTTCCCATTATTCTTACTCTTGGATCTCTCCTTCTACTTGCCTCTACTTTCTAAATTTAAAACATTCCCAAATGATGATTTGTCTTTACTTTTCCTACAAATTTCTTCATTCAAGATTATACTAACCACATCATCAAACTTCAAAATATTATTAGTAGATGTTGTATTACTAAAAAACCATTACCAAGTTATCTCAACTATCAGGCAAAGAACATAAGAATAAGAGTTCTTTCAATTCATCATCAAACAGAATATTGACTGATTTTAACTGATCTACAATAGATTGGAAATCATTTAAATGAATAGATGTAGATCCACCTTCATGCATCTTAGAACTAAATAGTTTCTTCATCAAATAAATTTTATTTGAAGCACTAGGTTTTTCATATAAATTAGCAAGAGATTTCATTAACTCTACCATAGATGTCACTTCTGTAATATTAGAAGCCACAGATGTTGCCAGGCTCAATCTTATAGATCCCAAAGCCTTTCTTTCAAGAATCTTCCATTCTTCATCAGTCATCTTCATAGTTCTAGACCTTTCATCTAATGTTAAGTACAAATCTCTTTGATACAGATAATCATCAATCTGCATCTTCCATAATTGATAATTTCAGCCGTCAAACTTATCTACCTTGTATTTTTTTTCTTCTATCATTGTTGTAGCTCCCACTCAATAGAAAACCCTCTATGAGTAAATTTGTCAACACACAAAACCATCAAAAAAATTTGTAATACCAGTTGTTGGGGTTAGCACACTGGTTATATAGATAATATATCATATCTAAGCATACATGCAATAAAATAAAATATTCTACCAGAAGAAATATATAAAACAAGAGATATAAATCAACACTAGATTTTAACATGGTTCACCCAGTGTGTGCTACATCCACCAAGAAACAAGCCAATCTATTATCCAAACATTTCAGAAGATATACAATGAAGATTTACAATATTCCACACTTATCACGATGTACATTACTTTCTTTCTCTCAAGCTTCTCCTTATTCTACAAGAATTATCTCCCACACAATTATTTTCACAATAATCATTAACTCTCTCTTCTAACCCTAACTTTCTAGCTTATAAATACCTTATACCAAGTTAGGGCACTTAGTCATGCAATTACAATCAATAGATCTTATTTAATACTAAAATTAGATCTAATTCCCATGAGTTAAATAAAACAATCATGCACAAGTAACCAATGACAGTTCCTACTTTCTAGACCGATGCCAGTCATAAGTGATCGATTTCAGTCCCTTCATAACTGATGTCAGTTATTGTGTTTTTCAACAAGTTGATAAAGAATGATAAAATGAATTAATTGAGATTGGTATGTCAAAAACAACATACCTGGAAGAATAGGGGATACATCATCAATTGACTACACAAAAAAATGGTGTTGGAGTTGTATAATAATTGAACCACCAAATCATGGAAATGGTGCAATGTATGATATAAGATGCATGATTGGATAACTCCTAATAGGAAAAAACAATAGTATACCTAATTAATAAACTTGACGACATAAATCCACATGTTGCATGGTCAAAGAAGAAACCATCAATTGCTCATATTTGAGTTTTCAAAAGCAAAGCCCATATAAGGAAAAAGTTGGATGTGAAGTCAACTACCTGTAACTTTACGGGATACAGTGAAGATTCAATATGATATATTTTAATTGATTCAGAGAGAAATAAATCCTTCATAAAAAAGGATGTTAAGTTTCATGAGACATGTAATTCAAGTCAACCATCCAAAAAATTGTGCACAAGCACTTCAAGAGAATGACCTATGATGAGTGAAGAAAATGGTGATCATAATAATGGGAAAATTGGTGAAAATCTACCACTCATTGCTCAAAGTATTCCAATAATGGTATACTAATTTGCTTTATGATGCAAAGACAAATGGAGTCCTAGACACATCTACCTTTAGACCAAAGACTCGTAAAAATCTCAATATGAGGATAATATGGATTTACTACGTAATATCGATTCATCTACGATTCCAAAATCAAAAGAATCAAAACCATAGCTTGAATATCTTCCATGGAAGAAGTAATCATCCTGATGCAATATAGATAACACCATTGAGAAGAAAACGGAAAGGCTCAAACAGGTTTTCAAAGTCTTGAAAATCAAGATTGAAAAGCATCTTAAGCATAATGGATCTCTAAAGAGTCTAGTTTATACGTCTGTACCCCAAACAAAAAGGGTACGATATGGTAATAAACAAAGCAAAAGTTGTCAACAAAAAGAAATAATCATGTATTATTTGTGAAGGACCACATATTCTAGAAAACCCACCCATCTTAAGCACATATGACAACTCCAATTTTCCTTACCGACTAAACTACATGCAAAACTTTTCAATGCAAGCAACAATAAGGGTGTGATACTGTAATAAAAAAAGAAAAATTTGTCAACAGAAAGAAAGAATCATGTAGCCATCATGAAGGACTATGTATTCTAGAAAAACAGTCCATTATAAGCATATCCGACAACTTGAATTTTCTTTACCGACTAAACTGCTTGCAAAAATTTTCACTACAAGAACTTGTGCATAAACCAAATTAGAGAATTCCTCTCCAGTCAATGTAATCAACAAAAAATTAATGGAGAAATGTTAAAATTAGCATTTTAGTTGTTGATTTATCATTTATTAGTTTATTCATTTAGATAATAATGTATATTTGAGAGTGTTGATGCAGCTTGTAGTTTCTCTTAGTTTATTGTTGTGTTAGTTCAATCAAGTGTTCAATTCACTAGTGTGATTTGATTAGTTGTATAGATCAGTTAACTAGTTAGTTATAGTCATATCCTTTTGTTATGAAAATTGATATCATGTGATCATCTATTGTAACACATTATAACTAAGCTGTTCAATTCGTATATTATATATACATTACAGCTTCATTTCATTAAAAAATGGCCAATTTTAAATCTTGCATCTTCATCTCTAATATTTATTGAGATTGAATATAAATGAAGCTTATATTGTTAACAATTATTACTAAGAGAAGGAAATGACTGAAAGTTTAGATGGTTAATGATAGTAATTGCATTAGAAAAACACAATATATTATTTCACTCTATATTCATTCGATACCAATAACAAAAATATATAGGAGTCCTTAATTAGCTCCTTACAATAAATTTATGAGTTGTTAGAACAACTTGTAACAACTCACTAACCACATACCCAGCAACTAACAACTTCTTGTATTTATAATTTTTATAAAATGGTAAATATCAACCTAGGGGAGCACTAATTAATAATATTTCCTTACATCCCCCCTTAGTGAAAACATGGGGAAAACCTTCCTTGTACTGAAACGTGTCGTTACGTAGCCTACTCATGATCTAGATGGTTTTAAGGAAAATACCAACAACCTCTGGATGGTTTTCCAAGTGGTTAACCAACAACCACACAACGGATGGGTTTTTAGGATAGAACCAACATATTTTTTCTAGTAGATAACTAACAACCACAATATCATGATGCTGCAGTAGTATCATTAAATCTCATCACTATCTCACTTTAGGGAATAACAAAGGAAAATTCGATGAATTCTGTTGCTCATACACACAAACTGAAAATTGGAAATGGAACATTGGATCATGTCCCCCCCTTTAATGTGAAATTTCCAATTATTGAAAACAAGAACACTGCTCAACATAACACACCACAAAACTGCCACCATAGCTGATATGCGTCCCCATCGTTGGCAACTGATGAGAGGGTGTTGATCGACCTCCAACCTTCAATGTCGCTATCCTCTAGTAAATTTTTTGTGAACTCAACTAGATAAATAATTTATGCTTAGTTGTTTCTAGATTGTTTATTATATAGTATCCCTCCCGCAATGTGAAACAACTTATTATTTGGACATCGGGTAACACTGAAAATGCATTCGTAAGGATTTTAAAAAATATATATTTCCAAGTTTTAATTTTCTAGGTTTTGACAATGACTCTTGACACCACGAAAACAAAAACCTAAAATCACCTATATTACCACATTTAGGTAGAAAATTGAAATGCCTTTAATAGGCTAGGCCATTCAGGGATTAACCAAATTTGAGGTGGAGATATACAATTTTGTGTGAAATCTTGGATATACACTTTGCAATGTCCTTCTTGTCCTTCTTGTGGAATGGGCAGAGTAGCTAATGAATCCAAAAGAGGATTATTTCTGGTTTTGACAGACTTATAATAATTTTTTGCTAATACACAATTACTATTGAAATCCATGCTAAAAGTTTCTGCACAAATTAATCTCTCATTACCAACAGTAAGTATACAAGTAGGGGCTTCCCCTTCATTCCTTTCAATTTTGGTTCATGTGTATGATCTAACACACTTTGATACCACTGATAGTAATTATAGGAGCAAAACATAGTATATTATTTCACTCTATATTCATTCGAGACCAATAACACAAATATATAGGAGTCCTTAATTAGCTCCTTACAAAAAATCTACGAGTTGTTCTAACAACTCATAACAACTCACTAACCACATACCCAACAAAATAACAACTTCTCGTATATACTTTTTATAACATGGTAAATATCAACCTATGGGAGCACTAATAAATAATATTTCCTAATAGTTAAGAGAGAATTTTATGGTTTTTATTACTAGCAGCTAGATAAGAGTTGCAAAATAACCGAATGGATGTCAATGTTTAAATTACTAATTTTTTCCTTGATATGTTATCTTTTTTCAATATGTTGTGGTCTGTTCTCAAATAATTCACATGTCTTTTGTATACTTCCACATTTTCCATGCATGTTGTTTCACCTAATTTCTTATTTTTTCTTAGAATTATTGACGAAACAGATAAGGTAATGGGCATAGGAGGAATACCTATTATAGATGATTGAAGGTTGTTGCATGCGTACTGACTCCTTGATCCAGAGCTGACCGTGAGAGCTTCCTTTTGGTTGGGAGGAACTACCTGAAAGAAAAAGCAAGACCACAAAACAAAAGTTAAATGATATATGATAGTGGACTGCCTAGCGTGTGCTAGTTCTAGGAAGTGTGATACTTCCTAGCTGGCTGTCAGTCCACTGTTTAAAAAAATTAATGTAAAACAGTAAATAAATTCCTATTGTAGTTAAATGATTTAGGTATCTCACTCACATACAATAAATGAATCTAAAAGTAACAGGCTAAGCTACGATCAGATCCAGAGAGGTAAGGTGTTGTCACAGGTACATGTATAGGTCAGGGTATGATTCTGGGTAATTTGGGTCAACAAGCAAGGTGTTTGGTAGTTTTGTTCTAGGTTAAGGTAGGAAACACAGAGACTGATGTCAGTTTGAGGGTAACCGGTGCCGGTTAGGGGTGACCGATGCCGGTCATTGGTAGTTTGACAGAGGTCAAAACAGGGGTCCGAGGGAGAGTTCTCAGGCTATCAGGAGACTGAATGAGGTGCTAGTGTGGTTTGGGAGGCAAGAAGGTCAGGAGATGGGATTGGCAGGGTTTTGGTGGAGGTGAGGTAGGTATTAGGTGAGTTGAAGAAGGATGTTCTGAGGTCAGAGCATTGCAGGGTAACCGATGCTGGTTATGGGTAAACCGATGCCAGTTACTGTAGAATATTAAAAATCCTACATCATTGGTTCCAGATCTCCTTTGTGATTGCACAAAGGACAGGGTTAGTTGGGGTGAGTTTTCAAAAATTTTGAATGGGATTTAGCAAGATTTGCATGGATGTGGGGGTGTAAATATGGAGGGTGATTATTGGGAGGTTTGTATAACCAAATGCATGAATGGAAAAGGAATGTAAATGCAGCAATAAGGAGATATAGTGCAAAAGGAAAGGAAATAAAAGAGTAAAGACTTTCTACTTACCTTGAGACTGATGCATGTGGATGTGTAGGAGGATTGGAGGTGCTGGTATGAAGTTGGGGGGTGTGGAGGAATCACCAAGTGTTACAGAGCTCTTGCATGGACTGCCTAGGCTCCTTCTTTTTTGGTTCTTCTCAAATCTCAACTGGAATGTGTGTTAGATGGCATTTGGATGGGTGTTGGTCGTCTATGTGCAAGAAAAGATGTTGTTCTATTTGTTTGCATGTGATAGTGTTCATTCTGAATGTGCCAACCTCGAGAATGAGGTAAGAAACAAACATTAATGGTAACTGATGGTGGTTACGGGCTGACCGGCATCGGTTCAGGATGACCGGCATCGGTTAAGGCGGGATTCCCTAGGCATGATAAAAAAATAGGAGATCGTGGCTCCAATGGCTGGCAGATCTCACTATTCATCTAGACATGAGTGGGAGTGACCATTGTGTCTGCGAGAATGGGGTTTAGGTCTTTAATTTTAGGTTGTTAGTTAGGTTTTAGTTGTTTAAGGAAACTTGCTAATAATAGGCTTAGGGTGAGGTGTCTAGGTGAGGTGGCTAGATGAGGTGGAGGGGTAGGTATTTAGTTAATTAGGGTAATTAAATAATAATTATAATGAGTGTAAATGATTAATTTAATTAAAGTAATTAAATTAATATAGTGTGGGGTGAAAGAGGGCCATGGTTAGGTGAATGTGTTTAGGTCGATTGATAACAAGGGGCTAAGGGGAGCGTGACCTGATTTTGATGTCTACATTTTGCCCCTTTTTGTTGCGTGGCTTGTACTGGTAAGTGATGCTAACAAAAATAAGATGTGGTTGCCCCATGTGAGGGTGAAGGTGATCCCCCTCAAACCAGGAATGGATGAGGTGGCAGAGCAAATCGGTGAGTGGTTTGATAAAAGTGGATGAAAAGAAGAATGATTAGAAATGGGGAATGGGGTAAAGGGAAAATTAGGTAAACAAGTAAATGGGCCAAGGTCAAATTTAGTGGCTGTTGAACACATGTGCACACATAAACTGTGACACGGTACCAGGTTGAAGAGCTTGCAAACTCTACATCATCTAAGGTCGATAGGTTTATCCAAACAAGGTTGAAGTGATTCCGGTATCCAGGTATAGGATAGGGTCAGGAAACACAACATGGGTTAGGTGTAGGAACATTTAGGTATGTTCCGGTACACCAAGGTTGGGTCAGGATATACATCATGGAAATAGGCAAGGTAAGGTCACGAGGTCAAACAACACGGGTAACAGTGTCACAAGGTATAGTGAGCACAGTGGGTCAAAGGTCACAAATAGTGTTCCGGGTCCAGGTAGGTAGGTTACAACATGGGTAAAGCTGAGGTATGGGTGAAATAATGAGGGTTCAATGGATGATAAGGTGATGTTAAAAAGGGTGGAGGGCCAGAAGAGAAGGTAAAGTGGTCCATGGAGGTGTAGGCGAGGCAAAAGAAAGATTAGGCATGTAAAATTAGGTTTAAATGCTAGGACAATGGCTATGTAGGGTAACCGACATCGGTCAGTATGAACTAATGATGGTCTAGGGGAACCGACGATGGTTAGCTAGGGCACCCGACCATCATCGGTCAAGGGGAAATTGACGTCGGTCGAGTCGGGTAGGGTATAAAAAGTGGAAAACCCATGTTTTAAAATTCATTTGTGAATTGTGAAAAAGGGAGAAAAGGACAAGAGGAGAGAAAAGAGGAAGAGGACAAATGAGTACTTCGGAGAGATGAGTTGGTGAGCCACATAGACGGGATTGGTTGAGTGAGAGGTGGGGCCATGAGATCGGATCGAGAGAGGTGATTGGTGTGGAGATTCGGTGGATATTCTTGGATGGCAGAGGCCGGAGAGGGATCGGGAGGAGCGACGTGGAGGCCTGAGGTTCCACCACGACAGTGGCAGTAGGATGAGGTAGGTTTTGAACCCTTATGATTAGTTGTGTAATTAATTTGGTTAAAAATGTAGTAAGTAGGAATAAAAAATGGGGTTTGGGGGGAAAATTTTGAAAACGGTATGAAATGAGGGAGATGGGAATGGGGAAGGGTAGGGGGTAGGAAAAAAAAGGAATATAAGAACAATTAGGGGCATAAGGGGGGATTTTTGTGGGTAGAATGGTTAGGGGGAAAAATAAGGTTGGGGATCATGGTGGGCGGCATGACAATGACCGATGTTGGTCGTCTTGTGGCCGACGTCGACGGGTAGTGATCTGTATCGGTCATAAGAACAATGATTGAAGCCAGTCAAGGAGAGACCGTGGTTGGTCAGGTGCAACTGGGGTCGGTCAATGATGACTGGCGTCGGTTGGCCTGAGGTGAAATTGTGACAAAAAGGGGATAAAGTAAGCATAGGGAGGGAATTAGGTGAGATGGGTAAGGGTTTAGGGGAGATGGGAAGGGTTAGGGGAGATGGGAAGGGTTATGGGGGAGATGGGTTAGGGTAGATGGGTTAGGATAAATGGGTGAGGGTAGATAGGTAAGGGTTAGGGTAGATGGGTTAGGGTAGATGGGTGAGGGGAGATGGGTAAGGGTAAATGAGTAAGGGTTAGGGTAGATGTGGGGTAGATGGGTAAGAGTAGATAGGTGTGGTACAAGTTGGGGTTAATAGGAAGGGTAAATAGTGTAGCTATGGGTAAGGGGTAATAATATGTGTGGTTTGTTGGATGCAGGCTAGAGACCAGCTGCGGATGAGGGACTAGGTGCTGCCATTACTATTGACAGTATGAGCAAGCATGACGTGGGAGGAGTGACAACACGTCATGGAGGTGGGATTGATAGGCATGAGACGCTACCGGCATGTAGTCTGGGAGGAAAGTCTTATGGTTTCCCTCATTGATAGATGGGACTCAGCGACCAATACTTTCTATTTACTGATGGGGGAGATGATGATCACCCTGGAGGATGTATACAGGATCTTGCAGTTGCCCATATTGGGGGCCTAGGTTTATGCTATCTCCTCAGAGGCATCGGAGGAGTTACTGGCAGTTGTATTTGGTGAGGGTGTAGCCGATCTGACATTCCATAGTTATAGCATGAGTTATGGATCGATGTATAGAGCTCAACCAGATGGGATGAGGCTATTTGTTCTTTTGATGGAGGCAGTGTGTTGTTTCGCACTGCCAGATGTAGAGGGTGGATGGTTCCCATGCTCCTTGATAGGAGTGCTGCACGATATGATGATAGACAGGACCTAATTTGCATGGGCACCTACATTGTTGACACAGGTGTACAGAGAGCTGTGGGCCTATAGGTGATTGCGGCAGTTCAACATATGTTGTACCTTATTACTACATTGCTGGGCCTACGAGCACATTGCTTGTGTTCGGCCAGTGGGGATGCCCTGGGTAGATGCATTCCTGGAGAGAGTATTGAGGGTTGGATACAGGTGGTGGGTACCGGCCATTGGAGAGACCCGAGGCATGAGAGCTACACATGATGTAGCCTACTACAGGCAATTACTAGAGGGATTGTTCAGGTGGACATAATTTGAAGGCCATATGTGGGTTTCCCCGCATATAGACAGATGGCCATGGACCTAGATGGGCTCCAGATTTATATATGGATAGAGGGGAGGAGGGTTAGAGAGCACGAGAAGATACCCATAGAGTGGGTCAGATGCCAGTTTGGATTGGTACAGGACGTACCACCACCCTTCCCGCAGTACAGGAGAGATGACATGGAGAGGCCTATGTCTCCACCATGACCCACAGTGCCAACTGGACAGGAGGAGCAGCCAGTGGACGTGTAGATTGATGATGTTAGGGTTGCAGATGGTTATAGGTAGTGGTGGGTGGCACAGCTACAAGTAGTACGACTGAGGCCAGGGCAGCCAGACTTAACCACCATCACAGTGTAGAGAGATGCCCTACAGGGGCAGGTGACTACCCTAGTGACCCATCTAGGTATCATACAGGGGCAGTTGACAGGTACAGAGGCATAGGTTGCCACATTACATGCCCAAAGAGCCACACTGCAGGCACAAGAAGGGAAAGGAGAGGTACCCACACAAGTGGAGGCAGGTGGGGATGGAGATGGAGAGGATGTAGGTGGAGAGGGAGGGTCGGTAGCTACCCTACAGGCATAGGTGCAGGACTTACAAGGCCAGTTGGCCATAGTGCAAGGAGAGGTTATAGGTCTGCAGGGCCAACTGACAGTAGTGGTACAGGCACATATTACTACCCTGCAGGCCTAGGTACAGGCACAGGCACAGATCCCAGGGCCGAGTCAGGCCATGGTACCAGTACAGGGTTCAGTGCAGGCTCTGGGACAGGGTCCCATTATACAGGCACCCACATAGGCAGGGAGACCTATGGCACCTCCACAGATAGTACCGATAGCCAGGTTCAGGGATGCCTTAGGAGAGGCATGGTACTATTAGGATCACTTATTAGTTATCGGCTAGATGTGCCCTCCTATGTAGAGTACAGAGCACAGTAGGCCTCCAGTGAGAGGACTAGATCCTACACTCACAGTGTGGAGAGTACAGGGGCTGGTGAGCCCATAGGCAGGAGCGAGGAGAGGCCACCAGTGTATAGAGGCTAGTCCCAAGTGAGGGACCGTCAGCAGCTAGACCGGGGCCTGCAACAGGAGTAGAGGAGTCAGGAGAGACAGATCCAAAGGTCTTATGGCATGATTGACTTAGTTGGATATAGATCGGCCTGCGTGCCGAAGAGATTTTGTATGGATATGTTTTTGTATATGATACTAGCCTACGAGCCGATGACATTTTTGTATTGGATATCAGCTTGCATGCCGATGATTATGAGATACACATGTTTTGAGATGAGTGCATATTGTATTGATCTACCAATTTTTATATGATGAGATGTATGAGGTTCATATGATTCATGTTGTTATGATGTGTATTTGTTTTATTGTTGTTATGATATGGATGGCAACTAGGTGAGTTAGGCATGATGGAGTTAGGTTGGTTTAGGCATGAATTGAGTTAGGTTATAGGCATGGTGGAGTCAGGTTGGTTTAGGCATGGATTGAGTCAGGTTACAGGTATAGGCATGGATCAGGTCAGTTTAGGCATGGATTGAGTCAGGTATAGGCATGGAGTTAGGTCAGTTAGGCATGGATTGAATCAGGTTATAGGCATGGTGGAGTCAGGTTGGTTTAGGCATGGATGTGAATTTCGGTGTTTTGGTAATAAATGGTAATGTGAATGCATGTGATGATGTAAAATGTCTAAATGTGGGTTATGTATGAATATGTGAAATAATGTAAGTGGTAAAAGGTTAGGTGAAACATGATGAGTATATATAGGTTAAATAATGGGGATATGATTGAGATTTCTGGGTTTTGATATGGACTGTAAATGATAGCAAAATGGGAAAAATTAGTTAGGGTAAAGAGTGGCCGAGCTAACCTTCCAGGGCCCCATGCCCTGGAAGTGCTGCCTACATAGTCCCGGTGAAAAGGGACCTTAGGCCGATGTAGTTCTCCCATAAGCTAGGGAAGAATATGAGAAGGTAGAAGAAGAGGTTGGTAGGTTGATAGGTAGGTTTGATTCTAGGTCATAGGTATAATTAGGTCAAGGTCATTTAGGTTTGGGTGGAGTATAGGTAGATAGGTATGGGTGATTTTAGGTTGATTGTGGTGAGAGAAGAAAATCCCAAAAGACAAGCGTCGAGGGTCGAGTCCTATATAGGATAATCAAAAGGTAATGAAGAAGTGAAAAGATAAGAGGAGGCAAGAAAGCCACCTGATTGGCAAGGATCAAAACGTGTGAACCACATCTATAGATAGGCTAGTGAACGTAAGACCCTAAAGACATTGCATGATTGATTACTCTAAAGGTGAAGAATAGTCACAGAATCACCAAATGTCATAGGTTCAGTAGGTCCCTTGAGGCAGTATGAAGTGAAGAGACAACGGGTAAGGAGGTGAAGGTAATTAGGTCATAAGATGTAATGTAGCATGCCTTGGGTGAGATCCAAGATCACAATAGGCAAGTCCATGATGAAAAAAGTGTGATTTTCTTTTTCTTTTGACTTTTTTAGATAGACTGATCGATGCGGGAAGTCTATACGGGATGAATATATGTCTCCTTGAGGTCTTCGTGAAGCTGATCGATGCGGGAAGCTTCTGAATATTTTTTTTTTAAGAAAATAGTCTTCTTTTTGGATAAAATATGTAGAGAGTTGCGAGCTTTTTATAGCTGTCATTCAAGGGAACAGTCTACTTATAACGGTGATTTATGGTGGAAGATGTCCTTTTGAGGGATTCATCTTTGTATTGGAAGTTTGACTCAAGGAGTTAATCCCTTTATTTTTGGAAATGATTATTTTGGGCTTTTAAGTCATGGACAAGACTATAACGAAACATTTGGTTCTTGTTTAGAAGGCAAGGGTGAACGACCATGGGATCTCATCTAAAAGAAGATAAAAAGTATCCATGAAAATCATGCCATTTGCAGAGCCGTGGTACACGTATTTTAAGATAAGGAAAAAGGTGACGGGTAATCACATGATTCTTGTTTAGTCATTAGAGATGAAGTGTGGAAAAGAGAAAGGTGAATGGCACTCAAGGGATGAGCATGAAATAGATAAATAGTGATGTAGGACTAGAAGTCAACAGTAGAATGGTCGAAGATGCAAGGCATTAAGGGGCTCAGGTTTGGGCTTACCATCCAGTGAAGACAAACGATAAGCACCTGATCCATAGTCATGGGTCACGATGTATGGTCCAAGCCAATTAGGAGCAAACTTGCCCCGTTTGTTTTTTTTTGCTTTGGTTACATGTTGATTTTCCTTGAGGACAAGGTCACCGACCTTGAAGGTGCGTTCATGGACACGTTTTTCATAGGCACGCTTGATGCGTTTTTGGTAGACTTGGAGATGGTCGAGAGCATGAAGATGATGTTCATCTAATAACTCAAGTTGTGCTAAACGGTCTTGGTGAAATTCATCATCAGTGAGCATGTCTTGAAGGGAGATACGAAGAGATGGGATCTGGACTTTGAGAGGTAGAAAAGCCTCGGTACCGTAGACCAGAGAAAAGGGAGTAGCAGCAGTGGAAGTGTGAATACTAGTATGGTACACCCATAGGGTGAAAGGAATGTGCGTGTGCCAATCCTTCCCAGTATCGTTAACCACTTTCATGAGAATTTTGTTCAGGGTTTTGTTGGTGGATTCGGCTTGGCCATTGGTTTGTGGGTAATATGGTGAGGAGAAACTTAGCTGGATGACGAAGGCATCGCAAAGTTTTTGTAGGGTTTTATTTTTGAATTGTTTTCCGTTATCAGTGATAAGGAGATCTGGAACACCAAAGTGACAAATAATGTGATGATTGATGAACTCACATATTTTCTCAGCTTTCGTGGAGATGAGGGGTATGGCTTCAACCCATTTGGTGTAGTATTCAGTAGCGGTGATGATCCATTGATGTCTTAGGGAAGAGTGGGGATTGATCTCTCCAACAAGATCCAAACCCCATTGAGAGAAAGGCCAAAGGTCACGAGTGACCTGTAAGGCATGACTAGGTGTGTGATGAAGATTGGCATGTTGTTGGAATTTTACACAATGCTTAACGTAGTCGCAACAATCATGATTGAGGGTCAGCCAGTAATAGCCTAGGTGAAGAATGCATTTAGCAACAGCAAGGCCACTGAAGTGACCTCCGCATATGCCATCGTGAACTTCTTTAATTGTATAGGGGATTCCAAAGCTGGTAAGGCATCGTAAGAGAATACCATCAAAGCCACGCTTATAGAGGAGGCCACCCATGATGACATAATGAGAGGCCTTTTTGAGAAAGGCATGTTGTCCATTACGTGTGAGGTCAGGAGGCAAGATAGAAAGGGAAAGGTAGTCCGCAAGCTACTTATACCAAAGGTCTGTGTGTTTAGTGAGGCAGTTCGGACAAGGTTAACACAACAAGGTGCATAAGAAGGTCTCTGTATGTGTTTCATGGTGACAAATATGTCTGAATCGGTAGGTGAAGTAGGTATCTGGGAAGCCAGGAAGGCCATGGTATCCATGAATTTATTGGTGGATCGTGGAACAGTTTGAATTTTATAGCGGTCAAAGGTAGTCAACATGATGCCGACGTAACATTTGTACTCTTGAAGTATTTCATTATGACACTGATATACACCATTGACTTGGTTTACTACCAGTTGAGAATCACCAAAGATATTAATGGACTTAACATCTAAGGCATAGGCAGTCATGAGACCCAATACGAGCGCTTCGTATTCGGTGATATTGTTAGTGCACTCGAAGTCGAGTTTGAATGATAAAGGCATGGGTTCACCATCAAGAGGAATGAGGATAACACCTGCACCACCCCCACGCTGACATTTGGAACCATCAAAGAATAAGGTCATTTGGTAAGGTTCATCATCCAAAGAGAGGGTAGCAATGGATTCATCAGGGAAATCAAAGTTTGAAGATTGATTCCTTGAAAGAGGCGCATCAGCGAGCTGGTCAGCAATGGCCTGGCCCTTGATGGATTTTTGATGAATGAATTCAAGGTCTATGTCAGCAAGAAGCATGAGCCAATGTGCACGTTGATTTTGATAAGGTTTGGCATACATGAAGTGTAAGGGGTCAGTGTTGGTCACAACATAGGTTTTGTGGTTGAGTAGGTAATGGCGAAGTTTGGTGGCAACAAAAACTAAGGCTAAGCAAAGTTTTTCAGGATGGGTGTATCAGGTTTCGTAGTCCAGAAGAGTATGGCTTATGTAATAAACCACCTGTTCCCTATGTTGTTCATCACGATGAGTGAGCATAGCCCCTAAAGAGTGATCGGTAGCAGAGATGTATAGGTAGAAGGGTTGGTCATCTTTAGGTGGAATAAGTACGGGTGGTTGGAGAAGGTATTGTTTTAAGGCCTCAAAATATTTGTGGCAGTCGTCATCCCATTTGAAGGAGACATCCTTTTTAAGGAGGTGATGAAACGGTTGACAACGGTCAGAGAGTTGGGAAATAAATCGGCGAATAGATTGCAACTTGCCTTGCAAACTACGAAGTTGGCGAAGGTTAGTGGGTGGAGGCATTTTGAGAATGGCCTTGACTTTAGCAGGGTCAACCTCTATACCATGTAAGGAAATGATAAATCCCAGGAGCTTTCCTGAGAGAACCGTGAAGATGCATTTCTTGGGTTGAAGGTGAACACAATACTTGATAAGGTGATCAAAGATGGTTTTCAAGACAGTAAGATGTTCAGAGCCGATGTTTGGATTTGGCGAGGAGATCGTCTACATAATCTTCTAATATGTGGTGCATGATGTCATGGAAAATGTAGGTCATAGCCCACTAATACGTGGCACCAGCATTTTTAAGGCCAAAAGGCATGACTCGATAGCAGAAGGTCCCCCAAGGGGTGATGAATGTGGTTTTGTGTTGATCCTCTGGGGTGAGCAAGATTTGGTTATAACCCGAGAAGCCATCCATAAGTGATAGCATCTCATGGCTAGTGGTAAGGTCAACCAACTGGTCAATACTAGGCAGAGGAAAATCATCTTTTGGGAAAGTGAGGTTGAGGTCATAGAAATATATGCAAATGCGAAGTCCCCCTATCGCCTTAGTGACAGGAACGATGTTAGAAATCCATTGGGGGTAATCGATGGGTAAGATGAAGGAAACTGAAAGAAGGCATTGAAGTTCTTCTTTGACGAGAAGAGCAATGCGAGGGTGCATTTTCCTCAACTTTTGTTTTACGGGTTTGGCATCGGGAATGGTTACGATATTGTGGACCATGATAGTGGGATCAATACCAGGCATGTCAGCATAGGACCAAGCGAAAGCGTGGTTATGATTTTTAAGAAAAAAAGTGAGGGCTTCTTATTCAACAACATCGAGAGATTGGCCAATCTTGAGAATGTGGGGGTCATCCTGAGTGTGGATGTTGACTTCAATAGTCAATTCATTCAACATTTTTTGTGTCTCAGAAGGTAATGACCGATGAATGTAAGAGTCTTCAGCACCAAGGTAGGTGAGTATGGACTCATCATCCTGACATTGAATGACATTAATAGAAGGAGTATCATCCTCAACCATGTCAAGGATACAAGAAAGGAAGAGAAGAAGGAGCCTCACCATTGTGTTGATAAGTCAGAGGTCCCAAGGAAATGGTGTTTATGAAAAAAAAAGTTAGGAGGGATAGATTCAGGATCCATCGACTCTGTTGGTGAAGGTGGTGAAGGTGGAGCAGGTGAAGAAGGTGGAGATGGGTCAACGTCCTCAATGAGTTCAATGCGGGGATTTTTGGTAGGTAGTTTGGTAAAACTGATTCCACTACGATCATTGTGTTTACGCGTGGTACATGAAATAACGGTGTGACGGCCTTGCTCATAAAAACCAAAGCCAAAACCTTTCCATGCACATCGGTGTAGGAAAGTGTGGGTGAAGCGGTGGTTGGTAAGTGACTGAAGGTCAGCTGAGAAGGGTCAGGTTTGTGATGGTGGCTCAGGTGTATAAGTGGAAGTATCAAGTCCCCCATAGGTAAGATGGGTGTGAAGGTGGGGAGGACCATAAAGGAGATGCTCGCCTATGCGGTGATCATAGTGAGGATGCTGGTGAAGGTTTCCATACTCTTGTGGAGTAAGGAATGTATTAACATTGTACAGGTGATACTCCCCCATAGTGAGGCATTGAAAGACACCTTCCAAGGGATCAGTGGTTGATATGTTGGTAGCTGGAATGGAGGAAGTGTTAGAGGTTGGATCGGAAGAGGTATCAGTTGGTTGGGAAGCTGATGTGTGACTGGTGGAAGCTACAACAACGGTAGGAATAGAAGATTTAGGTGAGGGTGAGGTTGCAGTGGCACTGGTGGATGGGGTCATAGGTGAAGAAGAGGTAGGCAGGGAGGTAGACACCTTAATAGGTACAAGAACATCATTAGGTCGGTAAAGCATGTTGCAGGTTTTGAAAGGTGATGGGTTAGCTGGAATGGTATAGGTATGCCCTTCATGTTCAAAATTTACACATCGGTGCAAAGTAGAAGGAACACAACCCATGACATGAATCCAGGGTATGCCAAGCAACAAGTTGTATTGAAACTCCCATTCCAAGATGTAGAATAACTCTGGAATAGTGCGGGAACCCACACGAACGTGGAGGATGACAATGCCAGGTGTAGAAGTGATAGCGTCATTGAATGAATGCAACATTACAAGATGTTTATGCATGTAGTTGTCAGGTATGCACATTTTTCCGAATTCCTGAGAGGAGATGATGTTAATACTAGTGCCCCCATCGATCATAAAATGTCATATGCATATATTATCAATATGGATGGAGATGAAAAGAGTAGGATCTGGGTCATCGGTTTGGTGGGGTACAATCTCTTCATCTGAGAAACTGAGGGCGGAAACCTGGTGAGATGGTGGAGGTGTTGTAGTAGGGGGTAATTTGGTGAGAGAGGTGACATGATGAGGTGTGATAATAGAAGCTACGGGTGTGGGGTCATTGGGTAAAACCTCAATAGATTGAAGGACCTCCATGAGGGCTTGACGATGAGACTCTGAGGTTTGGATGAGATCGTATAAGGACATTTTGAGAGGGGATTGGTGTAATTGTTTGAGCATCACGTGGTGTGTAACCCCATCAGAAATAGGATATGTAGGACCATGGATAGTGATTTTAGGTGTGGGTGCAATTGGTATGTTAGGTATAGGGTTGGTTGGTGGATCGGTTACCTTGTCTTTCCCTTTGTCTTTCTGAGCACGGGTAGCAATGTGAACCATGTTGATTTGAGGCAGAGAGGTGGATGGAGTGGGTTTACCATGAAAGGTATACCGGTAGGAAGGGCATTTACCAAGAGGTGGGTAAGAGCCTTCCGTGATGAGTGTCCAACACCGGCATTTAGGAGGGGGTTTAGCAATCTCTCGGATACGGACCATGTTGATTTCAAATTTTGGGGGTGGATAGAAAGGTCGTGGAGGTGAAGATGGAGGTTGTGGTATAGGTGTGGGAAGAGGGTGTGGAGAAACTAGTGGAGGTGAAATAGGTTCATCGTCAAGGAGGTCATCGTCATCAAAATTGGGGTCAGAAGGACATAATTGAATGAGGGCAGCCTTTAGACCCTTACAACTCTCAACATCATGTCCTGGCACACGATGATAAGCACAAATTTTAGTATCGTCAAACCCTTCTGGTTTAGGTTTGAGAGGGTCATAAGGTTGAAGAGGAGGTAGTGTGATAACAGATATTTCCAGGAGGTTAGCGAGGATAGTGGCATACGATCCTACCAGTGGATCACAATGCGAAGTAAATGTGGGTTTGGTTGCAAGAATGGGTAGTTGTGGTGGTAGTTAGGTTGACACAGTCTTAGGTTTGGGTTGCACTTTCTTAGGTGGAAGTGCAGTGGTGGAAACAACAACAAAAGGAGTAGTAGGTTTAACCACTTCTTTGGATACTAATGGGTTTTTCAATTTTGGGTGTTTTTTCTTAGGTAGGGGTGTAGATGGAGCACGTGATGTAGATGGAAAGGCTGATGGTGGGAGAGGATGGTGACCCATGGGGACAACTGAGGTGTAGTGGTAGGTGTTGGTCGAGGTCGGGAAGGATGTACAGGTAGAGGGGAAGAGAATGTCATAGGTAGTGATGGAGGTATAAAAGGTAATGGTGGTATAGGAGGTAAAGAGGTTATAGATGGTGATGAAGGGATGTGAGGTTTGCTTAGGCATAGTTGCAGGTTGTAGTGAAGGGGTCAGGGAAGTTTTTGGTTTACCCTTGGAGGGAAGAGGTTTTGTTAAGGTCGAGGGGTGAGGTCCCAAGATGGATGGTAGAGGTGAAGGTGACAAAGGTGTGGTAAGTGAGGTCGGTGTATGCAGCCTAGAAGGTTGGGTTTTTCGTTTAGGTTGGGGGATAGGTTTAATAGGTATACAGGAAGATGTGTTCAAGTCTAGCTTGATAGGATGATGTGTAGGGTTTGATGTTGGTGCGACTCTTAGGGTGCTAGTGGATTTAGATACGATAAATGATGTTGGAACATGTCAGCTAGCAAGTAGAGGGCCAGGTGTAGATGAGGATGATGAAACAGAAGATGTATCGAGAGTTATGTTCATGTGTGGTTTGGGTTGTTGAAACACCTTTGGGTAAATGGTAGAAGTGTCAGTGAGAGGTGATTGCATTTGGGTAGAGACCGGGAGTAAAATACATCCCCAAAGTGAGGCCCGATCAACATAATCCAGGTGATCAGCCAAACGTGAAAATGACATGGTGGTAGAAGAGGTAGATGTGGATCGAGTGGTGATTCCCATGAAATGTGTCTGAGACACAGGGAACTCGCTAGCTTCGGCCTCTGTGGGTAAGAGAGCCAAAAGCAGGTCAGCAGGATCTTGGGTGGCAGATGGAGAATGGTCACCTAGCGGTAACGACATATCTACTGGATCCTGAATAGGTGGGGGAGATGATGGGTGCTCCTCTATGGGTGGAGGAGGTACAATTGGTGATGGCTCACTAGGTGGAGGAGCTAAAGGTGAAATGATCTCGGTGTTAATGAGAGACTCCTCTGTGAGTGCAAGGGGAGATGAAGGGATTTCCTCTGTGGGTGGAGGAATAGATGAAGTAGGTTCCTGTGTAGGTAGAGGACTTCGGGCTAGGATTTCCTCGATGGAGGGGACAGGAGATAAATGAGTAGCAACTGGTAAGTCAGTGAAGATAGCATGTACCTCATGTGTATTACTATCATTGTTTGAGGCATCACCAGTTTGATCAGTAGATGGGGAATGGTTAGGAAATGGTTTCTTGAATATGTGAAGGTTTTGGTTGGCAGGTGCATTTGGGTTATCCAGGACTAACTTGCCACTCTCGAGCATTCCCTGAACAATATTTTTGAAGGTGATACAATTGCTATCACTGTGACCGTTTACATGGTGATAGTTACAGAAGTCATTTTCTTTGTACCACACAAGTATGGGGTGAGAGGGATCAAAACCAGTGTGTGGTTTGATAGGAGGAAGGGTGATAGCATTGGCTTTAATAAGTTTCTCTAAAATGGATGAATATGGCTCCCCAATTGGGGTGTATTTCTTTTGTTCATGTTTGAATTGAAAGGTTTGGACCGGTGAAAGATTAGATGAAGGTTTAGCATGATTGGATGGATGGGCAGGGCCAGCCTTAAGTACCACCACGTTGGTGGTTCCCTTGGCTTTGGAATAGCTCATCTGAGGTTTCGAGGAAGAGGAAGTATCATTTGACTTGAACGAGGAGTTCTTGTTTCGTAATTGGATCTTCTTCTCTTCGATGGTGTGAATCTCTAGTTTTCGTGCCATAGTGAATGCCTCATCGAATGTTCAGAAGGTTTGCACCTGTAAGGTAGGTGAAATGTGTCTAGCACAAGCTCGTGTGAAGAGCTCTATGAGTTTGGTTTGTGGTAATTGGAAAGTGAGTTGGTTGATTAGGCTACGCCAACGAGTGACAAAATATGTGATAGATTCATCGTCATATTGATGCGTAGAATAGAGATCAGTCATGGTAACCTTCTTGATGACGTTAATCAAGAAATGATCCAAGAAGGCTTGGGCTATTTGATTGAATGAGAAGATGGAATGTCTAGGTAATCCACTATACCAGTCCAATACAGGACCGGTTAGGGACATGGGAAAGGTTTGCAAAAGTAAAGCGTCATCATGGGCAATAAGGTAGCACCCATGTTTGAAAGACCACAAATGTTGTTACGGGTCCTCCTTACTATTGAAGCGGTTAAATTTAGGCATCTCCCAATGTACGGGATATGGACGAATGGGAATGGATGGGTGAATGGGCTCATTACAAATTTCATCATAAGTGAGAGAATTGCGTGAGCTAGAAACAGATGCTTCTAGTGTCTGCATCTTGTCCATCATTAACTTGATAAAGTCATTGTTAGGTTGTGAAGATTGGGTACCTCCTGTAGTGAAAGGAGGTTGTTGTTGGACATATGAAGACTACGACATTCCATTTTATGGTGGTGTCGAATAAGGAGGTGGGAATTGAGGGACAGACATAGGGGGTATATACCCGGACTGAATGATAGATGAAACAGGAGGTGGCTGGTAGTAGGTATATGAAGGTGGAATGGTCGTAGTGACTCTGGTAGAGATGGGAGGTAGAGATTGTGGAATAGAAAGGACAACATTTTGAAATGGGGTAGTGGTCACCGACACCAAGGGTGGTTGTGTTACGTAGGTACGTATGAGACAACAGGTGTGGATAAGGCTATGCTCTGGGTAGTGGATGAAGGTATGGTGGAGACTATGGGTGCAACAGAGGTAGTGGACGTGGAAATCAAAGCTAGCATGGGGCCTAACTGTGACACAACTGAGGATAAAATAGGTGAGGGTAATGTGGTAACAGGAGTGGCTGACGCAGAAGCGGCCATAACGGCTGGAGATAGGGATATAGGCATGTCGTATATCAATTGACCCGAGGCATCCCGAGTGGAGGAATCGGTGAAGTAGAAGTTTAAGGCAGTGGGATTCTGATCTAGAAGTCGTGCAAACTCTGTGTCACCTATGGGAATGGTGATAGGTTGATTGGGATCCATGGGTGATGAAATGGAAGGTGGTGAAGGGCTAGGTGGGAGTGGTAGATGGCTAGCGTGAAATACGAGGGTGCTTGCCTGACTACGGGTCAGCACCATGTGGATAAGAACTGATCTGGTAAGACTGTATTCTATCTGAATGACACAGAACACAACAGAAGTGGGAAAATAGTCAATGGTGAGTGAATTAGGTCAAAAGGTGAGCTGTAAAATAGTATAGGATGACCGATGCTGGTTAGGGTAAACTGATGCCAGTTAGGTAAAACTGGTGCCAGTTACTGTGAGAAACTAACAGTCTGTTAAATGAGGTTACAGACTGATAATTTTCAGAAGAAGGATGATATGTAAGGGTGAATGTTATCAGAATAATGACAGTATGGAAAGGTGAAAGGGGATTTTAACAACCCATAAGATGAAATAGGTGTCTTTTGGATAGGTATCCAAAAGACTGTAGACCGACGCCGGTTGGGTTAAACCGATGCCGGTTAGAGGGTAACCGATGACGGTTAAGGATAACCGTGGCCGGTTACTGTGAAATTGAAACAGAGATGAAGAAATGTGGTTGTAATTTAAAATTTGATGTAGAATCAAACCCAGAAGTCTGAGAATGATGTAGATATGGTCCAGGCACACTCAGACGAAGTCAGAATACACTGACTATGATTTGGAGTGTGCAAGGAAAAAAAAAAAATTAAGAATGAAAAGCTCACACCTCAAAACACAAATCAAATAGAAACACTAAGAAAGAATGTTCCTAAGAGTGCCTATTCTATTACGTTTGTTTAGCTTATGCTATTTTTGTGGACTGACTATTATGAACAGAACAATAGAATTTTGTTTGGTGAGGAAGGCTTCCTACGAAGAAGGAATTCTAAAGGGTGAGGTTTCAGGAATGTTATGGTGGGGGCGGGCCGTCTTCTGATGGTGTACTCGACAGAAGCAACGAGTTGGGGAGTACCTGACAATCCTCAAGATCAGTGCAATCATTGTCAGGATTTCCCAGGAAGGAATTTTTTTTAGAAATGTGTGTTAATTAGATTCTTTGTGCAGTTTGGATATGACTCAGAAGAAGAGAGATGTGCTTTCTATGGTTCATTTGTCAACCATCAGCTGGGCATGACTTCCAGCGTATAGGTTGCCCTCAATTAATGTTCACTAAATGCAAGAAAGTAGAAATGCAATGCAATTAGTTTTAAGCCCAAATCGAAAGTGTGATATTCGATGACAAAAGAGATACAAAAGGAGATGAATAGGAAGAGGGATGCTCTTTCACTAAAATGCAGAAAACAAGAAGAAGGTTCTTTTTAAGTACACCAAAAGAAATGTGTCTTTCAGAGCAAGTAGAAAGAAGAGAATGTTACCAAGGAGAAAATTTTAATGTGAATGCTATTAGAAGGGAAACAAACACACAAATTTTCACCTAAGAATGAATAAAGATGCAAGGAACCCTGAATGGGTCCCACCGGGCATGCCAAAATGTTTCACCTAATTTCTTAGTTTTTCTTAGAAGTATTGATGAAACAGATAAGGTAATGGGCATAGGAGGAATACCTGTTATAGATGGTTGAAGGTTGTTATGCACGTACTGACTCCTTGATCCAGAGCTGACCGTGAGAGCTTCCTTTTGGCTGGGAGGAACTACCTGAAAGACAAAGCAAGACCACAAAAAAAAGAGTTAAATGATATATGGCAGTGGACTGCCTAGCATGTGCTAGTTCCAGGAAGTACGATACTTCCTAGCTGGCTGTCAGTCCACTGTTTAAAACAAATTAATGTAAAACAGTAAATAAATTCCTATTGTAATTAAATGATTTAGGTATTTCACTCAAATACAATAAACAAATATAAAATTAACAGGCTAAGCTATGATCAGATCCAAAGAGGTAAGGTGTTGTCACAGGTGTAGGTACAGGTTCAGGTATGATTCTGGGTAATTTGGGTCAATAGGAAAGGTGTTTCATAGTTCTATTTTGGGTCAAGGTTGGGAACACAGAGACCGATGTCGGTCTGAGGGTAACTGGTGCCGGTTAGGGGTGACCGACGCCGGTCACAGGTAGTTTGACAAGGGTCAAAATAGGGGTCTGAGGGAGAGTTTCTCAAGTTGTCAAGGGACTGAATGAGGTACTGGTGTGGCTTAGGAGGCTATCAGGTCAGAGGATGGGTTTTAGGTTTTGGTGGAGGTAGGTAGGTATTAGGTGAGTTGAAGGAAGTGATGGGTGAGGTCAGGCACTGCAGGGTAACCGACGCCGGTTATGGGTAAACTGATGCCAGTTACTGTGGAATATTGGAAATCCTACAGAAATGTTCTGGGTCTCCTTTGTGATTGCACAAAGGACAGGGTTGGTTGGGGTGAGTTTTCGAGAGGTTTTGAATGGGCTTTGGTAAGATTTGTAGGGATGTAGGGGTGTAAATATGGAGGGTGATCTATGGGAGCTTTATATAACCAAATGCATGAATGGAAAAGGAATGTAAATGCAGCAATAAGGAGATACAGTGCAAAAGGAAAGGAAATAGAAGAGTAAATACTTTCTACTTACCTTGAACTGGTGCATGTGGATGTGCAGGAGGATTGGAGGTGCTGGTATGAAGCTGAGGGGTGTGGAGGAATCACCAAGTGTTGCAGAGCTCTTGCATGGACTGCTTGGGCTCCTTCTTGCTTGGTTCTACTCAAATCTCAGCTGGAATGTGTGTTGGATGGCCTCTGGATGGGTGTTGGTTGTCTGTGTGCAAGAGAAGATGTCATTCTGCTTGCTTGCATGTGAGAGTGTTCATTCTGAATGTGCCAACCTCGAGAATGAGGTAAGAAATAGGCATTAATGGTAACCGACGGTGGTTACGGGTTGACCGGCATCGGTTCAGGGGTGACCGGCGTCGGTTAAGGTGGGATTCCCTAGGCATGCTAAAAATAGGAGATCGTGGCTCTAACGGTTGCCAGATCTCACTATTCATCTGGACATGAGCGGGAGTGACCGTTGTGTTTGCGAGAATGAGGTTTAGGTCTTTAATTTTAGGTTGTTAGTTAGGTTTTAGTTGTTTAAGGAAACTTGCTAATAATAGGCTTAGGGTGAGGTGTCTAGGTGAGGTGGCTAGGTGAGGTGGAGGGGTAGGTATTTAGTTAATTAGGGTAATTAAATAATAATTATAATGAGTGTAAATGATTAATTTAATTAAAGTAATTAAATTAATATAGTGTGGGGTGAAAGAGGGAAATGGTTAGGTGAATGTGTTTAGGTCGATTGATTAACAAGGGGCTAAGGGGAGCGTGACCTGATTTTTATTGCCTAAGATGGAGGTTTGGGAACCTTACTAAGGATGGAAATAAATCGAAACTCTTTGGCAGGTAGAACGAATTCTGGGTGCCAAGGCTTTATGCAGAGATCATGTGTACTCAAATCCAAGGTATTGGCTTCACGTAATTTGTCTTTTCTTTCCTCGAAATGAAATATTACAATAAAAAACCTTTGGCACAAAACAAGAACTCCAGATCCTCCCAGTGTTCATGGAAATTTCATTCCTAAGAAATCCATTTGTAAGGAGCATCATTTTTGTCCATAAAATTTTAAGTTCTGCAAGTGAGCCAGCCACTTGGAAGTACTTCAATAGTCTCTACACATTCTTCCTCCATCTTTTAAGAGGATGTCTCTCTTGTAAGATAAAGTAAAAAATGGCATGGAACTTGGCTTTCCTCCTTCCATAGGTAGAATGATGTCTCTATCTTTCCCTTTAAAAAATATAGAGGGGACCATGTTATTCAATAGAGATGTAATAGGTGTTGTTCACAACATTCACATAAACAACAACATAGACTATCTAACTAGTTTATAACAGAGTTTTTCCATTCATCAGAATTGAATTTATATTTCCATTTACCCAAATACTAAATTTATTCAAGGAAATTTTATTAGAATCCATTTCCAGCAAGAACAACCCCTCCAGAAAAATTCAGATTAATGAAGTTTAGAAGCACTAGAAAAAGTGGTCGTAGAATAGCAATTGAAAACATTGGAATGGCTGATTCTGTCTCTCTATTTTATTATCTAAGATGAATAAAAATTATATTAGTAATTTAATGTAGCTATCTCATATTGTTAGATAAAATAACTACTCGATCTAACAAAACAATGTCCTGCATGATGCATCAGACGTAATATAATCTCTAATGACATTGACTCACACATTAAAGCACACACAGAATTCCTAAATTTCCCTCATTTTAGCTTTCATGATTTGAATGTGTTGGTGCAGGTGGTATTTTTCTTCACTTATTTAGTGTTATTCCACCTCACCAGGTGAGTCATCTCACTTAGGTGGACATGGATCCAGGTGTCATCTTAGCTATGACAGATTCTCTTACATAATCTATCATATGTGTAAGTGCGTCATAGGAGTTACATTCCCATTTTACATTACCATATGATTTCATTCTGAATCTCTAAATGTTACAAGTCGAACCAATATTATACGTAAGAAGTATATAATGAATGATTTTATTTGTTTTGACTAGTATCACCAATAACCACTGCAAAAACAAAATCCATCCTTAAAATGATGGAAATAGTTTAAACCCCTCACAATTATTTCTTGGTTGACAATATTTGAGATGAAATTAGTGGCATTGGGACAATCCCCACATAAATGTAGGTTTTTTGTATTTGTGAACAAGGGTTCTTGGACTTGTGCTTATACGCCCAAAATTTGTTTCCTGTTTTTCACTGTGAGTTCCAAGCCTTTGTTTCTTCACCACATCATGTGATAAAAACCTGCCTCTGCCATCTTCTCAAACAAGGCCTCCAACATCGAATATTTTTCTCAAATCTATGTCCTATAAGAAATGCACAAACCCTATCTCTCATCATTGTTCTTACTTTTTCCACATCATCCGACCTACCCACTGTAGTATAGATGTTTAATATTGCCGAAACTCCCCACACAACAACTTTAGGTTAATTTTTCCTAATATTAATAAAGTCAATTGCTTCATCCAGAAACCTTGCATGACCATTAATGTCTATCTTAACTCATAAAAATGAAACACCACCAACCCTCCTGTATCATGCCTAAAAGACTATAAAAATGCATAACAACAATTAAAATGATATCATCATTGTTTATATCTGTCTGTTGCCTTTGAAAATACAGTACCAAGGAATTCTTACCATTTCCATGTATTTGAAAACCTAAAATCATTGCACTCCAAACAACATCTCTTTTGGGAATTTTATCAAGAAACTGTCACACAACCATGACATTTTCACATTTAGCATACATGTTAATCACAAAATTTGCCACACACATTTGATATAATCCAAATTCTAATAACAAACTCCTGGATCAATTTTCCTTTTTGTAGAGATCCTAAATGCGAACATGCTGGGAGATTTTTTACAATGGTAACAGAGTCAAGATTGACATTATTAGTTAATACCATTTGATCAAATATTTTCAAGGCCTCCTTTGCATACCCAACAATCATTTGATTCCAAGAGATTTAAAAAAAAATTAGATATTTTTTTAAACAATTGGCATGCAATCTTAAGAGTTCCACATTTTGCATGAGATACATTCAATTCAAATTCATTTCTAATTATATAATCATGAATCCACTTACCTTCATCCAACGATTACAGTTGCCATTTTTGGCGAACCAAATTTCACACCTGTCAGTTGCATTCAATGAAAAAAATCAGCCCCTCATTCAAACAACAATAAATAAGTCAAACAATACTACCTATTGTAGGAATTTTTTCAAATACTTGGTGTGCATTCTCTACACGTTGGAATTTCACATACATATATATGAACACATAATGCATATAAACATTCAATTCAAACCCAATTATTACAAAGTTATAATGTATATCTTTGCCATTTTATACACATTTTATATTTGCACAAGCCATGGTTCATTTTGAGAAGACCCATCCGAAAAATTACTTTCGAATCATTGGCAAATCCCATAAATCGACTTTCGAATTGTTGGCAAATTTATGAAATAACATTTTGTTGCAAAGTCGATTTCACATAGTTTTTTTTCCGCTCGTTTCGCAATGTTGGATGGGTTGGTTGGTTGGGTGGATTAAACAGGTGGGTTGGACGGAGGGGTTGGACGGGTATGTTGGATGGGTAGGTTGGATGGATGGGTTGGATGGGTGGGTTAGATGGGTGGGGTTGGATGGATGGATTGGACGGGTGGGTTGGATGGGTTGGTTAGACAGGTTGGTTGGATGGGGTGGTTAGACGGGTGGGTTGGGCCAAGTGGGTTGGTTGGGCGGATTGGACAGGTGGGTTGGACAAGATGAGGTTAGGCGGAATGGGTTGGACGGATGGGTTGGGTAGAAATTATTTGGTCGGGTGGGGGTGGGTAAGATTGGTCGGGTGATGGTAAGATAGAGTTGGTTAGTTAGATGGAGTTGGTCGGATGGGTTAGTCAGAACAATTTTTTTCCTGATGAGGGTGAAGTAGTTTGGGGCATCTGGAAAATCTCCATATAATTTTGGTATGGAAGAACATTATCCCACTCCCATATATTAGTGGCTTCAATATGAACCAGTGCAGACATTTGATTATGGTTTGAACAGCTTGGAAGTTGTTCTTCTTTCTTATCACTTGGCTCAGTCTCCTCATGTACAGCTAATATAGTCTTAATGTTTAATGGATCATGGCAATTCTCAGGAATGGTGTCGAACGGGGAGGCAAAATAAATGGCATCTTGTCGAAAAAAGTGTGGTGATGGATACATGTTGGCCATATGCATTAATACAGTTGAGTTGAACTGCGAGAAGGGGGAAATTGAAATTAGTGGTATGGGGACCTCAGAGGCACAAGAGTGCATCATCATAAGCTTGAGCAGTAGCATGGGCAGTGAAGTACAAACCCAGTGATATGCATGCGATCTCTTTCCACATCAGATTTTGGCAACCCATTTCCCCCATTTACACTTTCTTACACCTCGATATTTAGCTCCATCTCCAACATCAGACATGACGGTTAATCATTAGATTTCCTCAATAAAAATATGAGTAAATTATAGAAGCTCTTGTTGGGATGCAATTGAGGATGGGCATGGGGTTTATTTATAGATGCATTCGATTCCCATGTTTATGGAAATTCAATACTTGTAAAAAATTTAAAAGTAACATTTGTGGAGATAAGGCTTTGTGGACAATGCATTTTTAATGAGTTCTTCATTATGGCTTTCCTTTATACAATTGCTCAAATGGGTTGGATGGGTGGGTTGGACGGGTGGGTTAGATGAGTGGGGTTGGGTGGATGGGTTGGATGGATAGGTTGGGCAGATTAGTTGGTTGGATGAGCGTGAAAAATTATTGCTCAGGTGATGGTAAGACAAATGGGTTAGTTAGATGAGTTGGTCAGATGGGTTGGATGAGAAATTGTTGGACGGGTGATCCATGGTGATCGGTCGGGTGAGTTAGACGGGTGCGTTGGCTGGGTGAAGAGTTGGATGGTTGGTCGGACAGGGTCAGACGGTTGGGTTAGTCAAATGAGGGATTGGTCAGGTAATAGTTAGACGCGTGGGTTGAACTCAAATGAGTTAAGCTTGGAATAGTTGCACGCGTGTTTGGGCATTGATACCAATGAATTTAATGTTCATTAATGACACCCCTGGGTCCTATAAATACCCTTTCAAGGTTCATTTTTTCACTTTTATACGTAAATTTCCAGTGCTCTGAGGCTCTCCACTCTCCAATTTCAAAATTTCACCCCATCCCCCAAATTTCACTTCTCCCAAATTTCAACCATGGCCAACACCACATCTATTCCCACTCCCAAATTTACATACAAAAACCTCATGTGCCCACAATTTCTAGCACTACTAAAAGGAAAAGGCGTTCAAAAGGATTGGATCGAACAATCTAGATTTTTCAGGCTTGTGAACATGCCCCAATTCAAGACTGATACATCCATCCTTGATTACCTTCTTGCCTCTTACAATGATAGTAATGGACAATTTTTTGTTCTTGTTGTGCATCCCAAACATTGTCAAATTTATTTTTATATTGAACCCCAGGACGTGCATTTGTTAACAGGTTTTCCTTTCAAAAATAATTCGGTTGTTACTACAAAGGCTATCCTAACAGACGAAGACAAAATTTTTTTGGAGTCTCATTTCAATTTACAGGTTGATGGTAAGTTTATTATTTTTAAAGGCTTTTTATTATTTTTGTTCTTATCATTTCAATGTATAGTTAGCATTACTCATTCACACAAAGGCTCTAATGTTTCTTTTCTAGAATTTCAAATGCTCTTAATTGTTTATCAAGAGGCCTTGTTCTACAAGGCATAACAAAAAAAAAATTTATTGCAGTTGTTTCACTTTTTTCAGGCTAGGATTGTATTACAGGGTAGATCTACAGACATTCCGTATTGGGAAATTCAGTATTTATTATAGACACTTGTAGGTCAATAATTTGATTGGTGCAGTTATTTGTCCAATCGAATAAAATTAGATATCCCCCATTCTCACAAACCCAATACAAATGATAAATCTAGGACTATATTCTCTTGTTGCAATTTTATTCTTGCTTTCTATTATGAAGCGTACCATGAATTGTTATAGGATAAGATTCCTACTACGATCAATGATAAGATGATTGGTCTTAGTCTCAAAGAACAACAGTTAACACTTAACAAATACATTTACCGTCTACTTGTTATAATGATTTCAATTTCAATATTTTGAATAAAATAATAATTGTATGATTTAATTTTGTAGAGAAAATTAATAGCTGCAGCATCACATAAGGATGTAATTGCTAGGGGTAAAGCCCCTCCAAAGTTCTGTGTTGATTCTGACATGGATTCAACAAAATCAACACCAGTAAGACCTCCTCCTAAAAAGAGAGCTAGGGGATCGATATGCACAACATGTTTACCATCGCATGTAACTACAGGTATGAATAATGAAGCTATCTTTTTATATAAATTGGAAATTAAAACAATTAATATGAATACTGATTTTTTCTACATGTATTGTAATTATATTAAAAAACTACTGAATTTGATGACGAAGATCAAACTCATTCCGTGAGTGGAGATCGAAACATCACGATTATGTCTCCTTCTATGCGAGGTATATAAAATATTGTACAGTAGTTTGATTTGCATGTTTTGTTTCCTTACATTTTTTACGATATACAAATCCCAACCGATATATTCTCACAATTTGTTGTTTGAGTCATGCAGGTAATATAGCTTCAAGGCATATTCTACTTGCAAGGAGGCCACCAATTCCTCCAACACGTCATGTATAAACACAAAGGAGGACTTCCGGAAAGAATAATAGGATGCCTATAGAGTCATTAGGAACAGTTCATCCTGCTACCACTGAATTTCCTAGGACTATCACTAGGTGGTGTTTTTAAGTGTGATAGCCACACAACTTTTCAACAACATCACCCTCGATGAGGAGTATTTTTGCTTTGATAGTGGCGATGCAGACAAGGGTAACTACTTTTACACCCACAAAATGATTCAATCTAATCCGCCTCAACAACAAAATGTGCATATTCTACAGGACGTAGTGGCTCGCCTCCTCCCCCAAGTAATGCTCCACAAATAGATGATGAATAGATGCATTTTATATTAGAAAAATATGATATCATATAGTATGGGGGGAAACCATTCAAGAGGTTGTAATTTTTGATGCGGATTTGGTGTAGTCTTGGGAGAAGATACCAAATTTTTTGATAAAAGAAATAAATTCAAGATACCATAATCATTCTCAAAGGCATTCAATGTTCACCGTTGTAGAGAGCCAACCAGCATGGCAGGATGTTCTGCTAAACAAAGCGTAATCATGGAAAATTTCATATAGTAATGATTACAATGATAAAATTATTGACATAAAGCTAAACAAGTTGGAGAATCTCAATGCTGAAGCACATGCTTACTACAACAAATGGTCAAAAGACAAGACTAATGTTTTAATTGCTAATGTAGAAAAAGAGAAAGCTGTTATGAGTGGGCTTTAATCTTTACATGGAAAACCTAAAAGTAATATTATAATATTGTTTATAATATCTAAATTTGATTGACTAAAAATTTACTATTTCTATTTTGCAGGCAAAATATGAAAATTTAAAGAAAGAAGTAGCTATTTTTGAAGCACATTTGAAGAATGCTCGCAAAATCCTTAATTATTTCATACAGTTGAAGGAAAAAACTCATTGTCATCAATAAAAAAAATAATACATTGAGAAGGATAATAAAGGAGTATAAGTTGGATCTAGAAGTCTTACTGAAGGAAAAGAAAGATGTAGATGCAACACTTTTGTCGGCAAGAGATGTAGCGAGAGAGGAGCTGAATATAATTGAAAATATCAACACATCAACAGAAGATCTTCAAGCATCAGGAGTTCTAGTAGCTTGTGTATAGACACAACATATTCCTCAATGTTTTACGGTGGAAAAAGAAAAAGTTCCACCTACATCATAAAAATTTATTAGTTAGTAAGGTTCACCATGTGACAGGTGTGTTGTCATAATTCTGACACTGGCGTAGGAATTAAAAGATAGTGGCCAGCCCCTTTTTTAGTTTTTTATTTCTGGTGTGGCAGACGTAAGGACAACTATGATTTTGAATCATAGGCAGAAAAGAGGATGACCTCGTAATGTGTCCTTATATGACAGAACTTGTCCAGAAGCTTTGATATGTCATTACAATCCCTTTTTGAATTGTATTGGATGATAATGCTTTATGAATTTGTACTTTTTCATAAAGTAATCCGCCACATGAGACATGGATTTGTAAAGAACTTTGAAAGTTAGAATTATACAATATTACTATATGTTGTTAATACAAATTACAAAGTATGTTTCTTTTTTATTGTCTACGTAAATATTGCTTAAATTTACACTATTTTGTTTCTTTACATTTCTGAATTGTTGAAAATGTAAAATAAATCAATTAATAGATATAAATGACGAACATGTCCTCATTTCAATCTTGAATTTGATAAACAATCATAGAAAATCAAAAGGCATAATTGAAACATATAATAACATTGTTCCAATGGAAAAGTATCAAATATAGACAAATATAATATTCCATATAATGAAATTTGTAATCTCTACAAGAAATACATAATTAGTCCCAATAATGTATAGAAAAAATGAAATCTATTTGAATTCGAACATTCCTTGAGCAACATTTTCAGCTATTTTGTGGAAATCAACTGTAGCTGGATTTGTGGATGTGTCTTGATCTGCTGGGTCACCCAAAACATTACTAACTCCTCTTATTTCTACTATTGAATTACACAATGTCAGTTCTCTATCATAAGGAAAAGACTCCACTAAGTAACTTGATACATACAATCTGAGACAACTTTCTAGATTCCTATCCAATCTGTTTTGAAGTTTTGACTTTAAAAAGGAAAGTGCATTGAAAACCCTCTCATCTTCCATAGAACCCAGAATCATTGTTTGACAGAGCTTATATAGATTAATATACTCACTCAAATCTTCACTTAAAATACTACTAGAACATATATCCTTCCAAATCCTTTTCATGGCACTGTAATCCTATGGGTTTTCTAGAAGCTAAACTTGTCATATCATAGTATTACCAAAATCCATTGACTATGAACTAAGTAGTTTTCTTTCCAAAATTCCTTCTACAGTAACTCCATTTATCTCTTCAGTCTTAGAGAAGTGATCAGTTAGATCACCCATGTTCTTCACAAATATAGGATTGATTAATTGAAGAGTTTTTTTCTAAACAAATTCCAAAATTGCTATTTACAACTCCCATTGCTTCAAGTATTTTATCATTTTTGAATCTTTCACGGATCTCTTTAGCTAAAAATTCAGAGATCTTTCTCAAATTATTCCTAGTTTCCATTAATATTATATCATATAAATTCCATGTAACATTTACTTCTTCTATTTCTGAGTTAGCAATATCAATTCTTTTTCGGTACGTATGAAGTGGAATCTCTTTTCCATGTGCTGTTATACATAGATGATCATTTATATTGTACTTTAAGAAGCACCTGCAATTTTTCAAATCTGTCAATGCATTCTAGTTTTCAAAAGAAAAACCTTAAAAAATCCCATAAGAAATATATAAACATTCTAGAGCCTAGCAAACACGTTTTCCGAGTCTTATAAAGTCTGTAATGTAGAAAGACCGATCTTGAGCATGCTTCATTAAAATATTAAGTTGCCTCAACATGGGTAAAATACCACAGAGTGTGAGTAAATTTTCTAAGTCAATTAGATGGCACAAAATATCTTTAGCTTTATCTACATCCCTGCGGTATTTAAACATAAATCCTGTCAGTGAAGGGTATTTGTCATATATTCTATAGACAGGTTCGTACATAGATATCCATGTGGCATCTACATCTCTAAGTAGTTTTTTCCCCTCTGTCAGTCCAATAGAAAAAAATTTAAATTCTAAAAATCTTTTAGGACTGCTAGAATAATAGGCATGCAGATCACGTATCAATTCCTCCACTTTAGCTGCATTTTCAAATGTGCTCACAATTTTATAGGTGAGATTCATTTTGTGAGCCATGCAATGGACAGGAACCATATACGGGGCAATAGTTGTTTGAATTCTAACACACATACCATTTTTGGCTCCCTACATTACAGCTGCACCATCGGTTCCAACACAAACTAAATTTTTTGCAATGGCAATGTCATCCATTCCAGCGATATCTTTCAGATTTAACACCACCAATTTATAAATATTTTCAGAATTTCAATTCTTTGTCATTTTATGAATTTCCAATAGGTGTGGAGTCCTTATATCATTAACAAAGGTGTAAACATGAATACATATCCATGAAGTATTATTGACTGTAGTAACCTCATCTAAAGAAAGGGAAATATACTTTTCCTGTTGAACACAGTTTCAAATCCTCCTTCTCTACCAGAGATAGACATTTTGCAATCTCCCAGCCACTAGTATCTAACCAATGAGATTGAGGAACATTCTTTAAATCAATTACTTGATACAACATCTTATTTTCTACGAAATCTGACACCAGTCTTCCCATTTTCATTATATGAAATACGGTTGCAAAATGAATACCCTTTTCTTGCATTTCTGCCTCCATAGCTTTGCTCAATCTTGCTACTATGGTCCCACCTTTTTCATTTACATATTTGACACATTTTTGTTCCTTTTCATACTCTTCTATGTATTTGAAATTTAGACAATCTTCTACATCTTTCCATTTATGTGTTCTGACTTTGCTGCCATCCTTAAACTTTTGGGAAATGTATATTTTCCCACAATGTTTTTCAATTATGTCCAGTTTAAGCTGCATCGTGTGATCCTTACCCTATTTCCAACAACATATTTTGCAGAGACATTGTGTTGGAACATCATTAGAATTTTCAGTGTACACAGGTTCAATAAAAGGATATTTTGCAGCCCATTCGAACTGGAATTTCCTTCCAATTGTCTAGTTTGCCATCTTTCTTCTGACATATTTTCTTTTTTTCCCTTGGGATTCAACTTTTGCATCTAGGCTTTCAATAGAAATATTTGGAATCTCATGTCTCCTTTTTCTATAAATAGACCTTAGAGTAGAAGCTTCCTCTATTGGTGTATCGGTATCCAGGAAATTTGATGAATTTTCTTATACTACTATTTCATCAAGGGATGGAATGTTTGCCTCATCAATATCTATAGATTGATTATTATATGAAGGAATTTCTGAAATGTCTACATATATTATTATAACATTTTTACTGATATAGTATTCATCTTATCTATAATTAATTTTTTACAGAATACAAATGTCAAATAGTTCCAAGAACAGTATTATAAACATTATTATTAAATTCTGTAAGATTAAATAACCATTAAATAAAACCTACCACATACCGATATTTTTAGCTGAAGCAGAAACTGAACTCAATTTTTGTGATTTTCCAAAATAGCCAAACAAAAGTATTGGAACCCTTTTTTGAACTTGCTGAATTTGTAATCTTCTTGCCCTAATTTCTAGCATCCATGACTGCTTTCTGCTTTGGTCCTTGGACAACTTTAGTTTGGAGTTGGATAGTAAAGGGGTTGGATGACATGGGGTTGAAGTTTGAATGGTATAGGTTGGACAGATTGGGGTTGGATGGATCAGGGCTGGGGGGATCAGGGCTGGAGGGATTAGGGTTAGACAATGAGAGGTTAGACGAACAAGGGTTGGATGGATAGGAGTTTGATGGCTAGACTCCAGAGGTTGGATGGCCAGGGTTTGGATGATAAAGGGTTGGATGAATAGGGGTTGGATGGCTAGGGGTTTGACAGCTAGGGGTTGGATGGCTAGGGTTTGGACAGAATGGAGTTGGACGCCTCAGTGTTGGATGGCTCAACCTCAGAGTTGGACGACTCATAGGGTCAGAGTTAGATGGCTTATGGTTGGATGGCTTGGATTTCAGTGTTTACTTCGGTGAATATGTGCACGATTACATTCATAAGCTCTTATATATGTGTAAAATCTAGGCAAAACAAATAGTATAAGGGACATGTCAACCTAATTTTTAGTTGAATAAGTCGGTGATGAACAACATAATATTCACCAATTCGAATTTTCAATATCCTCAATTTTCGCGAGTTTACGAAAATTTTCCACTAAACTTTTCCCTGGCACAAGCCTACAACACGAAAGAGAAATTGAAATTGTTTGGCTTTAATTCACTTTTCCCACCTTCCCATTATACTAAGCTGCAACCCATGTCCATCCTACAGATTCTTTACATTTATGTGAAATTAAAATTACTTTTAACTTAAATAAATGAATAATATCATGCCACTTACACATATTTTGGGCTGAGCTCTGCTTTAATTAGAACCCCATCTGCACCTAATAGAAAATAGGGCTTAGTGACGTCACCAAAGTGGGCATGGATATTAGGGGTTAAATTTGACGTCCATTTAGACTTTTTTGTGATTTTAGCCGTAAAATACTTGCAGATTTTTGAAATAATTATGACACGCGACTTGCATATTTAAAATCTGGCCGTCATTTTTAATATATATGTATATGTAAGTTATATTAATATATAATAAATATAGTTAAATAAATATGAAATAATCTTTTGTGTATTTTATTAGTATAGTATAAATAATCTATTTTTGAATTTTTGAAGGGCAATATTGGAAAATTACCGTCATAGAAAATTGTTTTCCAGGCATAGGTGGCCGTAAAATTTAACCCCTTATAGTTTTCAAGTCACGTCATTAACTTCACAATTTTAAATTAATTATATTCAAGATTTTTCATTTTTGGTATTCTCAATATATTTAATATAGTTAAACAATAAATTTATAATATTATAATTATATTGAAAATCATTTATTTTTTACTTTTATTGATAACTTTAGAATGATGTAACTATTTTCTAATTTTATTTTAATACATATTTATTTATTATTTAGAATAAATAACTTACACCATGTTGGTGTAAACGCGTTCACACTTGTCTTTGTGAACTAGATATTTTGCACCTTAAATAAGCTCATTTGAGAGCATATGTTATAATTATTTTTTAATTAGTTTATGGGATATTATTGCTTCTCGTAACTTCTTGGAGTTGTTTGAGTTATTTCCTCCACTCCTTGATTTATGGAGATGTGATTATGTCCTTTTTTAGTGTTTACTCCCTATTATTTAGTTGAGTATAGCTTTGTAAACACTATAATTGTCTGTTCACGTACGTGAAATACACAAGATTGAATAATATTTCTTTTTGTTTTCTCTGCAACTTGCCACCTTGTGAAACTGTGTGATTTGATTTGTTGCTAAGATCTTGTGTTTGTCCCCTTCATGGTATCAAAGCAGTTGGTTGCTGTATAATTTTTTTCTCAATTATGTGCAATTGTGTTGCTGAGTTTTTCCATTCCCACTTTCTTGTTGGAGCTAATTTTGGTTGGTAGTGTTGTGGAGTTTCTTTGGCATTGTGTTGCATACTGGCTGTGCCTGCCTGGTTGTTTGTTGCTGCACTTTGGTGTTTGACTGGATCTTCATTGGTTGCTTATCATTTTTTGTTGAAGGATTTAAATATATTCTTTGCAACAAAGAGAACGTTTGGGATTAGAGGCACCAAACAAGGTTTCTGGTTAACAACTAATTCTGGTTTCTGGAAATCATTTTTTGGAAATGCCTTCATATTATCTCCTTTGCTGGATGGCTATGCTCTTGTGTGAGTAGTTATACACTTGCAACAGTAGAAAATCAAAGCATTAAAAGACCATTTTTGTTTGGTTGGAAAAATCTACTTTCCAACCGCACAAAACCGCCTATGTGTAACAATATCTTAGCTTGCCACGTGGAGATTATATTCAGCTGTGAAAAAGTGCTGGTTTTGGCTTTAAAATGCTTCATGTAAGTATTTAAATAGTGGTTTTGTCTTTTATATACTAGATCAGAATTATAGCGCAGTTGGAAACACATGTTTTTGCTAAAACTTTCAAATTGGATTCAAGAGGTCAAGGGTTCAAGTCACAATTTAGTGACTCTTTACCTAAGTTGGATTAAATATTTTTTTGAGGTTTGTTTATAAATGAAAGGCATAGTTAGAATCTACATTTTCTCCTAATTCCAACGAGTGGTCACATGAACACCTTGGCCTCTATTTGGTCTAATTTTTTAATCAGTGGGTCATTTTAAATTAAATTCAACCTATTCTACGGGAATTTCAAAGCTTAATAACTTTAGCTCAGTAACTCGAAATCGAGTGTTGTTTTTTGCAAAAGTGCATGTTTTTTCAACACCATTCTATTGATTTAATTTTTATTACCATTCAATAAGTTTTGTTTTTAGGGGTGGGAGAATTGTTCATTTTCTGCCATGTTAAGAAGTCTACCTTTTTCATCTTTGCCTTCAAACATTATGGATCTATGCCTATTTGAACCATTAAATTCATCCAACTATCATGTTTGGAAGCCAAAAATGGAACAACTGATCAAATCCTGTGGTCTGTAGCACATTTTTCAAGATTTGGTGCCTTCCTTTACTAGTGAAAAACATAAGTATGGTTATGTGTGCAAGAAAGACAAGCCCCTGGGACTCATTTCACTCAATGTTGTAGAAAACCTTTAGTTTCATATTTCAGCTGCCAAATATCCTAAAGAGGTATGGGAGATTTTTGAATAATTATTTGATAAAATTAATGAGTTCAAGTTAAAGTACACCTAGAAATGGAGTTTACAACTCTTTCACCTTCTGAGTTTCCTCTCATAGAAGATTTATTGAATAAATTCAAAGAAATCAAAAGCAATTTAAATGATGGTGGCAAATAAAAATGGGATCCTGAATGCATTTTGTTGATTCTATCAAAATTGAAATGTCTTTTTTCTGTGTTCACTTCTACTTTATTTTTAACTATGGATGCTCTAGGGGATAAGTTTAAAATGATAGCGTGTGAGGTGTTTTGTGAGAGGTTATCTCATGAAAAAACTAATTTAATGGCACTTGATGCCCTACCAACCTCAAACCATGCACTTTTAGAAAATTCTTCTAAGGGTAAAGGGAAACCTAAGTTGATGCCAGGACTTAAGATTTTAGAAAATCCTAAACCCTCTTCTACTACAACTGATAAAAGTTCTGAAGTCCCTAAAACTTATAGTCCTAGGAAAGGGAAAAATACTATCAAAAGAAAGGTGTTTGATCATTGTCCTTTCTGTAGCAAAACAAACCATCCATAATCACAGTGTTTTGTGAGAATTGAATCACTTGAGAAGATGCTAAAACAACATTAGTTTTCTATTCCCACCCCTTCAACCTCTTCCAATTATGGTAAAGGAAAATCCCTTTCATCTTGATCCTTCACTCCACTGGACAATAGATGGGTTTTTTTATTCATGTGCCACACATCACATCACACATTCAGAGAATTTTCTTGATTCAGTTTCTCCTTGCAACATTTCTCAGATTATGGTGGGAAACTCTATTTCATTAAAAGTCATGGGTGAAAGGATTTTTAATATGCCAAATGGTTCAGTACATGATCTTCTTCATGTTCCTTGCATTTCTAACAATATGTTGTCCATTTTTTAAATTTGCAATTCAGGAAATGAAAAGACTATTTAATTCCTACCTGATAAAGTTGTATTCAAATAATTGAATGATCCTAATAATGTTGTAGCAGGTGTTGTGGATCCAAATTCACATTTTTATCTCTTTGAAAAGTTTGAGAATTCTATAGAATATTATCTTATTGCTCACTCAGATTCTGTGAGCAAGTTGTGGTATGAGATATTTGGCCATATAAATTACAGATGTCTGCAATTGCTATCTTCTCAGAACAAGGTAATTGGACTTCCTAAAGTTTCTTCTAACGATGGTGTTTTTATAGGTTGTATGCTAGGTAAACAACATAAGGATCCATTTCCCAAAGGATTTAATAAGAGAGCTAAGGCTCCTCTTGAGTTAGTACACAGTGATTTGATGACTCTTCCTTATCATTATTTTTCTGGTTGTAAATATGTATTTCCTTTTATTGATGATTTCGCGAGGAAAACATGGGTGTATTTTCTTCAGTATAAGAGTGATGTTTTCAATGGTTTTAAATAATTTAAGGATTCTTTTGAAAAATAATCATCTCATTCCATTAAAAAGATTCATAGTAATAATGGGGGGAGTATATTAGTAATGCATTCAGAGATTTTTGTATTAACCATGGAATTTTACATCAATATAAAATGATTTACACTCCTCAACATAATGGTGTTGCAGAACAGAAAAATAGGAAACTCAAGGAAATGTAAAATTGCATGATTCATTCAAAGAACCTTGCACCTATGTTTTGGGCTGAATCTATGAATTGCGCCAACTACATTCAGAATCAGATTCCCCACAAAATTGTTCAAGGGATTACACTTGAGGAAATATGGTCTGGAGAGAATGCTGATGTTTCTGATTTTCAAGTCTTTAGAAGTCCAACTTTGGCTCATGTTCCTAATGAAAAAAGGAATTCCATGCAACCAAATAGTAAGGAAATCATCTTCATTGGAAACTGTGAACATGTGAAGGCATATCGCCTTCTGGATCCTTCTACTCTGGAAGTTAATTATTGAAGAGATGTTTGCGTTGATGAGATAGATTCTATTGAGACTCTTGATTAAGATCAACATCTTTATCCACTACCACCTTCACCTGACATGGATGACATGCTTATTAATTATTCTTCTAATTATGCTTTTGAAGAAGGGGCTACTCTTCTAGCTCTTCCTTCCCCTACTTCTCCAGCACAATAACATCAAAAATGGATTCAATCTACATTGCAAGAATGTGATAATTTGGTGGGAGATCAAAGTGATCCTCGATGCAAAATATCTAATACTTCAAGAAATATTTCTTATCTTTGCACTCAGCCTATGGATTTTGGAATGGCTCTTGTAAGTGAAGCTATCTCCCTTTATGTTGTTACTTTTTTTGAAGATTGTGGAAAATTTGAATGGGATGAAGCTATGAAAGAATAATGCCCATCTTTGATGAAAAATAATACATGGGAATTGATTCCTCTTCCTAAAGGATGGAAAGTGATAAAATGTAAATGGGTCTTTAATACTAAGTATTTAACTGATGGAAGGCTTGTCTTGTTACTAAGGAATTTTTTCAAGTCGAAGGGGTGGATTACTTTGATACTTTTTCTCCTGTAGAAAACATGGATTCAATTCACCTTGTTCTTTCCTTTTCTTCTTCTCATAGATGGTCAGTGTATCAAATGGACGTGAAGAGTTCCTTTTTGCATCTCCATGAGGAAATTTATATGGAGCAACCCCCTAGTTTTGGATAGGATTCTTCACTAGTTTGTAGACTTCGTCATTCTCTATATGGTCTTAAAGAAGTTCCTTGACCTTGGTATGAGAAAATGGATGAGTTTTTGTTGTCTATTAGTTTTCATCAATGTGAAACTGATCATATTGTATATGTTCTGAAATGTGATAATGAATTGTTGATATCAGTTTTGTATGTTGACGATATCATCCTCACTGACATCTCAACTTCTACAATTCAGGACTTTTTAAAAAAATTGAGTGTAAACTTTGACATGAAAAATTTGGGATTGTTGCACTATTTCCTTGGTGTTCAAGTTTATCAGTCTTCTGAAGGCATCTCTATTGGACAGAGGAAGTATGCTTCCGATTTATTGCAAAAGTTCCACATGGCTGATTGCAAGCCATCTCCCATTCCATTTCATTCAGGTATTGAATTGACTATTAATTGCAAGTATAACCTTGTTGATTCATCTTTATATAGACAATTGGTTGGGAATATTTTGTATCTGACATAAACCCATCCCGATATCACCTTTATTGTTAACCGTGCGTCTCATTTTTCACATGATCCTCATGAGAGTCACCACAAGGATCTTGTGAAATTGAAGGCTATATAGACTTAGATTGGGGAGGTTATTGAGACACACGATAGTCTACTTCTGGTTTATTTTTTCACCTTGGCTTTGGTCTAGTAGCATGGGCATGTAAAAAACAAAATGTAGTTGCTTTTTTATCCACTGAAGCTGAGTACAAAGGTGTAGTAAAATCAGGTCAGGAAGTTCTTTGGATTCGTGAAATACCTGATGAGTTTGGATTTCCAAAATAATTTTCTTATGTCATATGGTGTGATGATTAGAGTGTTATTTAAATTACACGTAATCCTATTGAACATTAGCGTACAATACACATTGAAATTCATATGCACTTCATCAAGAAATTGATTTAGGGTGATGTTGTTGACTTGAAGTTTGTACCTACAACTGATCAGATAGTGGATATCTTCACTAAACCACTTGCTTCTCCTTGATATCTTCTTCTACGAGAAAATTTGGCATCAAGGAAGTTGTACTCAGGGGGAATTCAACATGAAGTCCCTTATTTCCTTCTTATTTTGTCTTTTTTGTAGCGGGTACCTTATTTGGCATAATAGTAAGGACCCTTTATTATTTTTTCTAGTCCCTTGCATTCGCTTATGGGAGGGTATTAGTGTAAACGTGTTTACACTTGTATTTGTGAACTAGATATTTTGTACCTTAAATAAGCTCATTTGAGAGCATAGGTTATAATTATTTTTTAATCAGTTTATGGGATATTATTGCTTCCCGTAACTTCTTGGAGTTTTTTTAGTTGTTTCCTCCACTCCTTGATTTATGAAGATGTGATTATCTCATTGTTTTAATGTTTCCTCACTATTATTTGGTTGAGGATTAGCATTGTAAACACTATATAATTGTGTGTTCACAGATGTGAAATACATAAGCTTGAATAATATTTCTTTCTTTTTTCTCTACAACTTGCCACCTTATGAAACTATGTGATTGGATTTGTTGCTAAGATCTTTTGTTTCTACCCTTCACACCATGTTTAATGAAATTATAATAGAGAATTTTTATTTATTATTTACATTTTAATTAACTATATGAAAAGTCAATTTTCTAGAGTTATGTGAGAGAAATTAAAATGATATAGAGTTTTCTAAATTTTGGTAGAAGTAGCTCAATCAAAAGTTCATGTCAAAATGAAGATTTCAAAGAAGGAACAAGTTCATAAAAGAATTCAAAACATCACGAGAGGTTGTTTGACTAAGCTATACGTCTTCCTCTCTTACAACACATCCATTTTTCTTTCGAAATTTTAAATCGTGTTCGTTAATTATTGAATTTCTACAATGAATTCAAGGTGATAACAATATCAAGAAATTTTATGTACTATCGACTACTAACATGAAATGCTACATTGAAGTGACATTATTGTAAGATTGAATGATACAAAGGAGACAAATTTGCATTTCTAACAAAAACAAGTCTAATATCTCTCTATCAACCCTCTAAGCTTCAACTTTCATGCAAGAGAATGTTCCCTTTATCAATGGAAATCCTCAAAAAAACATTTTTCATAGGTCAGTAAATTCTCCTTTCCTAAAAAAATATTTTAACTTCCACGTCAGATATGTTAGTGTAAAAATGTATGATTTATATGCTTAAAGCATATATGAAAACCATGATGAAGAGTACAAAAGTGATTATTTGTTTAAATGAATACTTAACATTTTAAGAGTAAATTCAAACATGAAGCATGTACAACATAACTATGTTCATAAAATCTATTAGACGACATTCATATCTCCTAGGCATGTATCAAAAAACTACAGTTGAGATTCCCATAATAGAAACTTTCTTAGATGGTATAGGACATTTGGGAAGGTTTTATTACTTTGGTCCTATTCGTGGGTTTCATTTTATTATTTTTTAATATCATATTAAGATTAGGGTACTTGTAATGATAACGTGAATGGGTGGTATGGGGAATTTAGGGAGGTTATTATATATTAAGTCATGATTCTAGTTTTTCTATGTTTTGGATGATTTTATGAGATAGATATTTTCTATTTGTAAATTACATAGGGAATAGGAAATTTTGAGAGATGTATATATGGAATAAGGAGTGATCTATATGAATGGTATTTTTACTTAGTGTAGTTCTCACATATAGAAATTTCTAGGGGTTAAGGGTTGACTCTGGATAAAATCAATGTCCTCCCTCATGATTAGTCAGATAGGATTAGTTCATTTTCAGGTATGTTGCTAGAATTCATTATGAGTGTGTACCTAGTGTTGTCCTAAGTATTTAGGCTAAAATTATTGATCTGTAATCATAAATAATTTATAAACACATACCAAAATTTCACTAAAAAAATGATTTTTTGGATGAATTTTAACATTACAACTTTTGCATGATTTTAATTATTTTTTAAAATCTACAAGTTGACTATGGAATAAAAAGCATAATAAAATGTAAGTAACAACTACACAATATTTTGATAATGAAGTTTAGCATAAAGCCTACATATCTAGCTTCATTTTAATAGGACCGATATATTAAAATCACCTTAAAAACACTTACAATGGTGTATAAGGCAATTCATACCTTCTCAATCTACAACAGTTTTCCTTCAACAAACTAACCCTAGCCTCCTTTGGAAATTTTCCTCCAAAATGCCTCTAACTCTCAAAAAAACACTATATGCTTACACAGTCCTACTCTAACTCCTATTCAAATATAACACAGCCCCATTTATATTATTTTATCACCACTAATGCATTGGTGGGGTGCATATCTTTTTGTTATCAGGTGTTGATTTCCAGCCTCACCAAGTGCCCCTACTTACTATACTTATAATTCCTTATCCCACATAGTACAAGGAAGAGATATCCTTGGCTGTTTAAAATTCATAAGGTTACAAGTAAGTGTTGGATTTGAGATTCACTTTTACTACTTGGTTGAAACACCTTACTAATTTGAGTGGATGAGTTTGGTATGGAGATATATTGGGTTTGGTGAGAGTTAGGGGATAAGTTGGAATCGGTGGGAGTTAGCAAATGGTGTGGTGAGGTAAGCAGTTAATCTAGCGAGTTAGGTGGATAAGGAAGTGAGGTGGTGGTTTGTTGGCAGTTCAGCTCAGTCGGTCGAGCTAGGATATCAAATCACTGAGTCAGTTGTCACCAAAGGAATCTCAGTTACAACGAAATACATAGCATTTACAATGCATAACATGATATATCCTACATGCACTATCGGATGAATAACAAAAAAAATTATATATAGAATATCTAATATAGTGATATGAAGAAACAGAGGCAAAAACACCCCTTCATAAAAAAAGAGTGTGTTGACCTTGGCCGAGGACCCCTAGAAAGCAAATAGTGTGGCCCAACCATCCGATAATGAGTGTCAAAGACCAGAGGTGCAAAACAAATTTTTCTTCCATAACAAATTTCCACTTGTCACCATTTGATTGGTCCACATGGCAGATGTACATGTGTCTATGTCATCATGAACATGTGTGTTATCATCTGTTTTTGCTAGTTTAAAAAAAAATCAGGATGCAATATCTCCTGTATATGGCCTTTGTTTTCAACGTATAATATACCATCAAAAATATCTCTATCTACTCTATGTAGTGAAACTAATTATAACAATTTCAGAGAAAATCATAGACCAATGTTTTTAGTAAGGATCCTATAGATCACTCCTCCCCACTAAGAAAATTTTGGACCTTCAACATTATTTCATATTTTTAATTAGGTGAGGGTACTTCTCCCTTACCTTTCTTATTTCCATACATTTCTCCTTGTTCAAATGCATTCCCTTCAAACCCAAAAAAAGATATTCAACACCATCACTTTGCAAAGTTCTCACCTTCCTCTCCAAAATTATATCTTCATGTAACTCATAAAATTACTCAAGAGAAAAATCATCAACATAAGGTAGAAAAATATTATCATCATGGTCAATAATCATAAGAGGCTAATACAATTTCTGATTTTCAACATTATTAACTAAATAAATATGCATGTAAGATCTAATTGGAAGGGATTATTACCAAATTTTTCCAAGATTCATAATGGATCGTCCCAAATTAGTTTCAACTTTTTACCTTCACCAATCAGTCTTTCCTTGTTGATGTAAAGCCAAACTGAATCACCCACTTGAAATTGGTGATTAGTTCTATTTTTATCATGCCTAGCCTTGTATTTTTCTTTACTTTTCTCAAATTTTTCTTAGATAAACTAATGGAAAAAATCTATATTTTGCATAAAATTCTTAAATTTTTTAGTATCACTATGTCCATTAGTAACAAATTCTTGTCCAAAAGAGAAATCTAATGGATATTTGGGAAGATAACTAAAATAAGTCTCAAAAGGAGACTTCATGGTATAATAATGGAGTGCATGGTTATAAGCATATAACATATAATACAAATGTTGATTCCACAACTTATGATGTTTACCACAATAACCCCTGAGAAGATGTACCATTATGTGGTTTACAACCTCTGTTTGACCATCAGTATGTGGATGAAAAGAAGTGATTTTATTTAGATTGATTTCCATCAAATCCCACAAAGTTTACCAAAATTCCCCAAGAAACTTGGAATCCCAATCATAAACAATAGAAGTGGGAAAACCAAAATGAACCCATACATATTAAAATAATAAGTGTGTACTCCCTTCACTAGTAATTTATTTAGTACAAGGAATAAACATACACATTTTGCTAAATATGTCTACAACCATATATAAATAGTTGTGTTTCCTTCATGACATGAGTAAAAATCATAAAAAAATCCATGGAAAAACTTTCCCAATGATGTGTAGGGACATTAAGAGGAGTGTAAAATCATAAATTCATGTTGTTAGGATTTCTCATGGCACAAAGAACATATCATTTTATATACATGGTTACATGTTCCTACATACAAGGCAGATAACAATACATATGTAAATGTGTAATTATTTTACCAACACCAAAATGACTAGATATAAGAGAGGTGTGAGCTTCCCTAATGACATGTAATATTTCATCCTATGAAATACAAAGGTTACCAAAATTATGCAAGATTTAATCATGCACAAGATAATCCAATTCTCCTACTTGTTTATCAATCATCAAACCTTCATACACTTCTTTAAAATCAACATTATTAGCATAATGTTCTTTGTAACTTTCATAAACTAGATAACTATGTTGTAAAAGAACATATGCAACAACAACTAGAGGTCTAGATATCATATTCGAAACCTTATTTTATATACCTTTCTTATACTTGATCATGAGATTAAATTGCTATAGGAAACCCATCCAATAGAAGTGTCTAGACTGTTGTATCTTGGTCTATGTTTGGAGATACTAGACATGTTAATGATCTGTATGAATTATTATTTCCTTTCCCATCAAGTAGTGTTTCCATTTCTTTACATTCTACACTAAATAATATGAATATTTATCATAGCTTGGATAGTTTATTACCACACTTGTGATGGTCTTAGAATGGTAACAAACAAGATTTTTTGTTCTGCATCAACACAACCTCCATTGCATATTCAGTAACACCTGTCTCATTCTCAAATGATTGTTGTACATCTAAAATTTATAAGACAAGAGAAGTACTAATTTTCTCTTTTAGTGTATTAGAATATTTTTGATGTTTTCCTTCCCACTAAAAGACTTGTTTAATGTTAGTCAAAGAATGTAAAGAAGATGCAATAATTTTTCTCTAGTACTGAACTACACCAAGAAAGCTTCTAACCTTTGTTATATTATTGGGTTTAGGACAATTAACAATAAATTCAAATTTTATAGGATCAATTTTCAGTTTCACATGTCCCACAACATAACCCAAATAAACTAAATATGTTTTCCCAAATTCACATTTAGACATCTTTACAAATATTTCCTTTCCCAAAGCATCTAAGACTTTTTGAATATGAATTATATGATTATCCCATGATTTAGTGAAAATAAGAATATCATTTAAATATACTATTAAAAAATCATCAATGAATGATATAAAAACATCATTCATCACACACAATAATGTATCTAGTGCATTGCACAACCCAAAAGGCATAATAATCCATTTAAACAAACCTTTTTTTATTTTAAAAAATATTTTTCTAAATATCACCTTCACTTACTATCACATGATGATAACCACTTCATAAGTCTACCTTAGTGAAATAAACAACATTTTTCAATTGATCCAATAAATCATCAATGCGAGGAAGAAGATACTGATTTTTCACCGTGATCTTATTCAAGGCACAAAAATCCACACACATCCAACATGTTCCATATTTCTTAGGCACCAAAATGATTGGAAAACCACAACGGGATGAAATTGGGAGGATAATTCCTTTTTCCAATAGTTTCATCATTTGTTTCTTGATTTCCTTGTTCTCAACCATGAAAAATATATACATATGAATGTTAGGAAGAGTTAAAACCTGGAATAACTATATCTTATGTTGAACTCCTATTTTAGAAGGTAGACCTTGTGGATCCTAAAAAACATAATAATAGTTAGAAACAAGCTTAATCAATTAATTACCATGTTTAGTATCATAATCCTTAAAATCCTTCTCGTGATATTTCTCTTTGGATTTGATCACCATGAGTACAAAATTCTTTCATGAATTTACAAGCATTTTCATCTTCCCTGCAATAACCAAAGAAAGACTTGTTTTCACAAAATGATCTCTAATAATATATTTAATCCCATCTTTAACAAGCAAGTACTTATTCTTTTCCCTATAGAATATTGCTTTATGATAATAAAGATAAGGATTTCTTATGACCATACCGTGATTTTAGAATGGAACAACATTCAAATCAACCTCATCAATGGACTTATAAGTAATGGAAAGTATGAGTTTACAAGTTTTTGCTACCTACAATTTTGCATCATCACAAACCTAGAATAAAGGATAAGGTTTAGGATGTGGTTTGGTTTGGAGGCCCAATTTCTTCACAAACCCTTCTGAAATCATATTATCTTGAGATCCAATATTAAATAGAGTGTCTATTTTGGTATGCTTAGAAATAACTCTAAGGTGGAAAAGATCATTAATTTTCGTCTCATCATGCAAATATTTTTTTTACAAGAAGATGCAACATTAGATGAACTAGTGCTAGAGTAAGAGGAATAATTACTACATTGTAAACCCATGTCCATGATCTTGGTCTCATCACTAGTTAGATTCAAGATATTGCACCACATATTTGAATTTATTCTCTTTTACTTTCTTATTGTTGAACCATTTAGGCTTTAGTTATATATGTAGCTTACAATAATTATATTCATCATAATTCTTTTTATAATGATTGAAAAATGGTTTAACATCTTCTTTCTTAACAGTAGAATTATTCTTTTGCTTACCCTTTCCTTTACCTTATTCTTTTAAACCTTTATCTTGTAGGCCATTGTGTGTTAGTGTCATCATTTTTTTCAAGTGCATTAATGGAAAAGAGTGTCATGAGGTCATGTGAGTCTCTATAAGGTGTCATTAAGTGTCAAGTTTGAAGGTTGATTAGTAGTGACTGAGTTTGGTGAGTTCTATGGTGTCTCAGAGCATGGTTTAGTGAGTATAGTCATGGTTTGAGTACTTCCAATGTGGTTAAATGTTATCATGAGGTATATCATTGTGTATCAACATGATGGAAGTGTATATTACTTGTGTATGATGAGTTTCAGGTCAGAACTTAGAGGTATGATGCATGTATAAGGTCTTTGGGAAACAAATAGGTGAGAACATACAAGAAAGTATGGAAAAATGAGATTAGATGGAGAGTTTTAGACATATATAGGATATATGGTGAGTATGGAGGGTTAGGGAATGTTTTCATGATGCTTCATGACAACTCGTAGGTCAAGTGAAGAAAAAATTACAAAATACTTCAGTTTTGGCAAAACCAAGTTTTCTAGAGTGAAGATTTGAAGTAAAAATGGACCTTCTGATGATCGTTGTGAGTTTTGAAGTTTGAATGGGGAACTAAAATATTTTGAATATCTTGTTGATTCAGTAATGAAAATTTCACAAAAAATAACGAGGTGGTTGTACGCACCCAAAATTACACATGCTATACTATTAGAAAAACAGTTATGAGAACCCCCAATGATGATTTAAAGTCCTTTTGAGAAGGTGTTCGAGCTCCAAAACCCACTTACAGTATATATTTTTATTCTATATAGCCTTACATAGATTTTCCACGCTTTCTTTCATCACCCCGCTTCTTTTTGTGCCTGATTTGGTGTTAAGTGTCTAAACCGCCACCTTGCCTGGGAGGCGGTTTGCAAACCTTCGCCTAGACAGGGTGGCGGTCCTGAAACCACCGCCCTGCATAGGGCGGTGGTCCTGAGTGATTTTTCCAGAATCTTCATGCGTAAAATTGCATGCAACGATTCACTTAAGTTTTCTTTTTGAACGCATCCGTGAGCCGAATTTACTAAAAAAAAGCTTCGTTTGCTTGGTTCTCCTTGCTTCTTCTATTTTTAAATAGATTTAATGAGTGGAACTTCCTCTTCATTACCTTTTGCATGAAGTAATATTATATCCTCAATTCATGCTTGTATTCAAGCAAAAGGCCTGTCAGAGAAATTGGTGTATCTTGTTATTGTTTTGCTGCCATAGTCTTGCTAGGAATTGCATAGCCAAGCTCAGATATCTTGTGCTATCTCTCTTCTACTTGCATGTGTCTAGATTGCTTCCAAGATTCCATTTCTCAAGCGCCATCATCTTGATGTTGTTCTTTGCATTGCCAATCCCTTGGAATCATACAAACACTCAAAGAAAGGAAAGAACTGAGGGGATAGATAACAAACACTACCGGATTTTCCAAAGCTCTTGCTCTTCTAGGTTGGAGTTGTGTAGTTGTTTACTTTGTTTATAAAATTTTCAATTACATATCAAATAGAGTAGAGAAATGATTAATTTCAATTAGTTAGATAATTGCAAGGAGATAAAATCAATAGGAAGCTTTATTTTCAACATTACAAGGGAAGCTGTGGAGAACAATAGCTCTGTGAGGGTTATAATTTGTTCTTCACTTCTTAGGTAGGGTTGAAAGGGTTTTAATTGAGTTAAAATAGGTTTTAGATTTGAAATCACATATCTGCCCAGACAGTTAGCTACATCTGACTAATCGTTTGCATTTATTTTGTTCACTAGATTACATGCATTGTCTAAAAATTTAGAAAAGAACAAAAAAAGTTACTTTCCATAGATTATCTTGCTTTATTGCTTTATTTTGATATATTGAGAAAACAAAAAAAACATAGATTAGATTTCCCTTTTTTAGATAGTTACTTTACTGAAAGAAAATAAATTTATCTTGCATGACCATTAACAATCCCCAACAAGAAAAGAAATACAGTTGTGATCCTTTGGTCCCACAACCGAACGGGCCAGAGTTAATTACTGACATAGAATCAAGTTTACGTTTTACAGTTTTACGCACACCTGAAACATATGCTGAGAAGATAGAAAAAATAGAGACACTAAACATCACTGCCAATCAAGCCTATGATTTCTGGACTGCTCTTGGTAATAGGGTTTGATTGCATGCATGACCATATGAGGGAATTTTCCTCAACAAGTATTTGGTTGTGATCCACAGATCCCACAACCCAACGGTCCTGCTAATCAGTTAGATATTGACACTAGCTTACACACATTACTACTCATATCTTCACCACTTCCACCAAATATAATTACACAACTTTAATTGTTGAACATAGCAGCCGATCAGGCTAAGACTTTCTTGAATAGACCATAGAATCATCCATAGTCCTTCCAGATCCCTAAAACCTTAGGTTCTTTCATTTTCATGACCCTGTCTGTAAATCCATACGAGGCATCTACATGTTACTTTTCACATGTTCCATAACCAATCAATAGAATCTCGATAGAACAAGAAATCAATTAGAGTCTCTGAGTGGATATCATCTCAGACCGTACCATCACACCCCTTCAAGTTAGGAGAGAATCCCTTGTCGTGGATTCACAAATTCCACTATTGCGCATCGAAGACATTAGATTTACCAATTAGCTTGACCATCGCCATCATTATCATTTTCATTTCCATTCCACACCAGCTATCTTGGTACGACCTCGGGAGGTTGGGTGCGAAGAATGTCACGTGTTTATTTTCTGTCGTACAAAATTGGCGAGCCCAACGTGAAGAGCTAGTCTCTAAATGTTTCCACTTTTAACTTCACTTTTCATTCTCCCTTTATTCAGCGGGTATTCTCATACCCCCCAAATATGTTGGGATTCGATGAATATAGTCAGCCAATTCTAGGTTATGACATATATAGTTATCTAGCAGGTGGATAATAGTAGTCCCCCTCGCTTTCAACGTGGGAGGATCAAAGAATGGATGCTCACAATATTCTCCTCCACTCGGTTAATATTGGTTCTTTCGTACATATTCAGGAACTTGATCAAATCCCGCAGACCTACCCCATGAACAGTCCAGTTATAACAATGTGACTTTCACTGGGGAGGCATGTTTGTCTCCATGGGTATTGTTTCGACAACCCATTGGTATGCAATCAGACCAATTCCCGCCTCTAGACGAGGAGTACTTAGCACGATATACTAAAGGTGAATGACACTTATGAGAAATGGATCGCGCTTATGATAGGTGGAAAATACATAATGAAGTCCCACTTTAAAAAATAATACTACCCCTCCCACACATGAAACATTTCCAACGAGGGGTGGCCACATAGTGAACAATTTGTAGTGGGATATCACACTCCACAGTAGCCTCCAAAACTATAGGAGCCTAAGAAAAATAATGCCTCACCAATGATAGATGTTATCTCTACATTAGTGGATAAGGTCAAAGAATTGGAGCTTTCCCAGAATACTCAAAACTCATACACAGGGCAATCAAGACCTCCTCAGTATGTATCAAAGTACGGGCATATACCCATGACTCAAAATCCCTTAAATTTTATGGGCACTCTGATCACTTGAGACTTATTAACTGGGACGGGTACCTTGGGTATGCCTCCTTATGCAACATATGGATATCAACAATAGGCACTAGCCAGAAGTGTGTTCTCAAACTCTATACCAGCCGGAAATGCAACATTCCTTGGCTTTGCGCGTTCAGCCCCATATCAGAGTGGTCCACCCCCTTATATGCACATTTATTCTAAGACACCACAAGGAGATGTGCATGCCTATCCGGGTCCTTATGGTTATCCAAGTAATGTCGTATGCCCCGATGAGTGCTTATTCCATGCCATTTCAGTAGCCAATGTAACCTTTACCTCCCTAACAAGGACCTTCAATGGTTGAAACCTACGCAATGGGAACCTACTCTGAGTACCTAAAGGATCCTCTATACTTATCTATTCGGAAAGTCATGCTCCCAAGGCCATTTCTTGATCTTCCAAAATTTAAAGGGGAAGGTGATCAAAATGCTCATATTAAAGCCTACGCAACTGCCATTCGAGAATTACTCCCATGGGATGTAGATGTTATAAAAATATTCCCTAAGACATTAGAAGGCCTCGCTCTCAACTAGTATTACATGATACCAGAGGCCTCGATACACTCTTTTAAACAAATCAAGTCAGAGTTCATCAAGGCTTTCGATATGAATAAGTTGTTAAGAACGAGGATAAGATAATTATTACATATTAAGCAAGAGCATAACAAGTCTGTAACTCACTTCATTCAGAGGTGGCGACATGTTCTCTACTCCTCCACAAGCACCCCGAACATGGACCAAATAGAGCTTTGTGATTTGTTCCTCCATTATCTTAATAGAGAAACAAAGGAAGAGGTTTAAAAGTTCCCACTTAGGAGCTATGAGGAGGTACTGTAAGGTGCTCTCTGAATCAACCAAGTGGCTATCGACAGTGGCCATAAAACTTATGGTGTTAATGGAAAGTTAGTCACTCCCAGTCAGAACAATCATGGCTATTCTAACAACACAAATAATAATTAAGGACCAAAAATCCTTAACAAGAATCATGGAGTCATGACTGATGGTGTGACTGACCAGCCCAAAAAGCCTAACATTATTAATCCTACTAATGAAAATGTTACAAATAACAATAACAACAATGGAAACAATCAGAAGAGTAATAATTTTTCACCCTTGGTAAACGTTGTGGACTTTAATCATCCACAACAATAACAACAAAAACAACAACCTTAGCAATAGAGGAAAATTCCGACCCCAAACCCTAGTCAATACCCAAGTGGGTACACTAACCAATTCTAACAAACAAACAATAATCATAATTTTAGGCCACAATAAGGAATAAATCAAGGCTTTGCGGGTATGATGCGAGAACATGTTGTGATTGCAACAATTTTTTACAACACTTTCTAGAGGATCAACAAGAGTTATTTGTTGATATGTTTTTGGCAGATCCTACCGCACCAAGAAAAAATGCTTACATGGGGCTAGTATCCCCACAGAACACACTGCTCAGGATTTTTAACGACCCCCTTCCCATGCATCCCAAAGATGGAAGATTAGATCCTAGTGGTTCCAACAAAGGTATTATGATAGGGAATAATGATCGTGAAGCTTCAACCTCATCAAACCCATAGGTCGTGCCTCCTCTTGATGGCTTCCATCAAACTAAGATTATGGGCTTGGTAGAGTTAAACATTGACCATCAAATTAATGTTGCGACAAGAGCCAGGTATTATTCTTCACAACCAATCCTGATTTATCCATAAACATAAGGAAATACTCACGATACGCTCAGTAGGCTGGTAAGGGCTTATGATCTAATCAACAATCTAACCAAGACCTTTTCACACATTTCCTTTTTGGATCTACTGAAGAATTCCCCCGCTCACCGAGCTACACTATTAGAAGAATTAGGTTTAGGACATCTAGTTAACATCACTCCCCCATCGAAAATGCAATTAAATCATACATAATTCAACATTTTCCCTCCATGGCAGCCTGAAAGGGACATTGGGTTTGTGTTTGACATAAGTAAGATTCCTACGGATGTTGAGATAGCTCATAGAGGTGATCTAACCTTGTTTTTGCAAGTTTGGATCTACAAAAACTATGTTAAACATGCAATGGTAGATGATGAGGTAGAAGTTAACATAGTTCCCTTCTCTTTTCTACAGAAGTTAGGGTATGGGGAGACTAACTGCTCCTCGAAAAGAAACATGTTAAGGGGCTATGATAGTCTTAAGGCAACATCAATTAGAACTATAGTATTACCGGTCACCCTTGGGCCTAAGACGTTGCTAGCTGATTTTTATATTATAGATCGGGAAACCAACTATAATATGATCCTTGGTTGTCCTTGGATCCACTGCATGAAGGTAATCCCTTCCACGCTTTTTTAGGAGGTAAGATTCCTACATTTAGGGAAGGTCTTTATGGCACAAGGTGATACGAAACCCTTTGACATACACCTGGATAATTTAAAGAAGAGACCAGGCATTCACTCTGAGTTTGAGCTTCCCAAAAACCAATTAAATAAAATTGTTGGCACAATGTCAGAGGAGAAACTTGTGCCCATGACAGAGTTATAAGTCAGAGGGCTGATTGAGGGCACTCCGTTTATCAAATATAAAACTGTGGTTGCAGAAACAATGTCTCTAGGAACCACAAAAAAAATTGTCAAACTATTAGAGAAGGACTTGCCTATTCTTCTCCCCTTTGATTTCATGGGTATGGGACATACTCTGGGACTTGGGTCCTGTACGATGGAAAAGTGACAAGCAGGCATGGGAATCTACAAGTAACTCTTCCTCACACCTGACCTCCCTAGGTCATGCTGAGACAACCGGTGGGGATGGAATATACATGGGGTATGGGTAAACTAGTTAGGTAATCTTATATCTTCAACACGCACTAATGGAATCTGTGAATCTAAGGCAAAGAAGGCCCTCCTAACCTAAACTGGCATGATAGATCAGTTGGCGAGGATGATTGCTCGAAGGCTCCAATCAATATCAAGCTTTGGTGTGATTTGATCTATAGGTTGTGGGATACAGAGAAAATGACCTGGGATCTCTAGATAGGGTCATAGGATTGATGATGGATATGGTGGATTCTATGGGTGATTCTCTAGCCTACTCCAAAAATCCTTAGCTTCGTTAGCTACTATATCTAACAGGGATAACTTTGTGATGATAATAGGCAGAAGTGGAGTGGATCTGAATACTAATGTGCATAAACCAATGTCAACATCGGATTGACCTCTGGACTCGTTGGGTTGTGGGATTTGTGAATCACAACCATATATTCGTGGTTGTTGTGGACCTTCTATGGTCATGTACGGAATCAGTCTCTAATCCCTAGTATCCAATAGCTATATGCCTTTTCGGCCTCTATGTTCAGAATTAACAGTTGTGTAATCTTTTTAGAGTATCTTACAGGCGTTCTTACAACCTGAATTCTTAATTTAGTGTCTATATCACTGAGAATATCTCCTACGTCTGGCTGTGGGACCAAATGATCACAACTAAATGTTTTATCTCTTTCAAGACCTTCTACAGTCATGGAGATGTTTATCTAGGGTAACCTGTAGTTGGCTGGTTTGACCAGAATATGTGTGCTTGGTCATCTTCTATGTTTAACCATCTTAACTGTGAGCTGATCTGTTGTAAGTCTGTTGTTGTTTGGAAGACTTGAATTCTAAGATTCTGGTCTATATTGGTTATTGCTGTGACAAGATTAGGTTAAGGCACAATAGGCTCGAATATGTATTCTCTGGGCTCCCTAGGTCCCATGATTGTCATGCAAAAGGAAATGATATAAAGCTAATTAATGACAGAATAAATCGAATATGCAAGATATATCTATGTATATTTCTAAATATGATATTTTGATAAACTACTGAACAAAATTTAAAAGAGTAATTATCTAATATATCTAGAAATTCACAACTAAACTAATAACAAAATTAAAACAAACAAAGCAGCCGAGTATAGCTACTTGTCTTTGTAGTTGTGAGTCTATTCTAAGTAACCAGATATTTGATCTAATCTATTTGAAATACTCTCGATCCTACCTCAAAAGTGAGGAGTGAAACATAGTTTCTCAGAAAATATCAATCCCCGCAGCTTCCCTGGCAATATCAAAAGTAAAATTAACTGAAATGATATGATTGAGTACTCTACTTGATATGCTTTTAACTAGAACTTTGAAAGCTTGAACCTGGATTTTACAGAACAGTGGTGAATCCGATGGTGTGTGGCCTTGTCCCCTCAGTGTGATTTCTTCATTCTTTCGTGCTCACGTGGATCCAGAAAAGCATGTAATGATAACATCAGTAGAAGTAGATATGAGACAATGGAAACTTAGGATGCAGACTGAATACAATGCGAGTAGGAGAGGGATAGCGCAAGAGAATAGATCTTGGCTTATGCAATTCCTAGCGGGATTTATTGCAAGTCATACAACATAAAACATCAAGAACATGAAACTATCCTATTTGACGAGCAAAACCTGCAACTTTAATGGCTTCCTACTAAAAATCAAACTATCCTACTCCAATTGATTGGATGAAATAATAACAACACTTGCACAAGGAGAATATGTGGCTTTCTAACAGCTAAACAATACTAACCATGCCTATAACAAACAAAACTATGAATCCTAAGAAAAATTGAAAGGATAAGCTATTGAAATGAGAAATTTAGACACAAATTTGAGGGGCCATTTGCTTGAGCACAAGCCAGATATTTATAGAATCTCATTTACCCAAAGGTGAAAACCAAATTGATCTCTTAAACCATAAACAATGCCAAAACACTATTCCAAGGAACCAGAATCATAAATACAAGCAAAGGCAGTGAAAAAAGCTGGTAAAATTTGAAAATTTACATGAGTCGTGTTACAAAGAGCATTCTGGAAAACACGTGAAGGACCGCCGCCCTTCCTGGGTGGCGGTCACGAGACCGCCACCCAGGCAAGGTGGCGGTTTCGTCACTGAAGATCGAAAGACAAAGAAAAGAGGAGGGAAGGAAAAAGCAAAGCGTGAAGGGGCTACGTGGGGCATGTGGGATGTTAAGGCATACTTGGAGAGCTTTTCTAGATCCCGAACACCTTGCGAGGAGACCTGTATCATCATTGGGGCACATGTAACGTTGTTTCGACGGTGTAGTACCCTACAATTTTGGGTAGGTACATATTGCCCCCTCGGAGAATCATTTTAGCCATGAAGAGGCGTAAAATGGTGGGTCCGAGTATGGCGGTCCTGAAATGGGAAATTACAAGTTATACCTGATACGTCCATGTGTCGAAATGACACCATCCAAAATTCCCGCCACCTACAAAATGAAAAGAGAATTCAAGTGCAGATAGAAAAAATAGATTGAAAAATAAACACTAAAATATTATGAAATGAGGATGTACCATTTGTGCGGGGATAAGAACTTACCTCCGTTGGTGCTCCAAACCTGCGAAAAGGGGCATTCAAAACAAGTCAGGTTGTTATATATGTAAAAGTGGGCCCATTTTCCTATTCATTTACATTTGTCGATTTGGTTGATTTTGAGCTCTAGGACCCATGGTGACGGTTTCTCACGAGAGAATAGTCAAAACATTCAGGACGAGATCATGATCATGCCTCCACAAGCAGAACACCGACCCGTGAGATCATAGGTTAGTTTTTCTCGATTTACCATTTTTGCCCCCAAAATGTGAAAATGGTGAAGTATTTATCATGGGGGGATTATTTTCAAAAATGTTAGTTTTAATAGGGTTAACTAGGGGGGGTGCCTACTGGGTAGGCTTTGTTTGAGTCAAAACGGTCTTTATTTTGTGTTTTTAGCCACTTTTAGGGCACATGACCTGCGTGGGTTTTCGAGACATGACCGCCACCCTAAGCAGGGCGGCAGTTACAAGACCGTCGCCATGATCAGGGCAGTAGTTACAAGACTGCTGCCTTTAAGGCGGTGATTAAAGAACCGCTGCTCTGCTTAGGGTTGTGGTCCTGCACAAAATGTACAAATAATGCTTATTTGAATTCATTTTTGCATTTTTAACATTCTACTTTCATGATTTTTCTAATTTCACTTGGATAATAACTTACTCTATTTTGTGTGTTTTTGGGTATATGCAGGTGAAGGAGGAGTATATCCAATGGATTTGGGAGAGGGAGTGTGATTGGCTTCCGGTAGTAGTGGATGCCCTTTCTCAAGATGAGCAGGACACTCTTCAGAGGGCTGGTATACTGTGCATATCATGGGTCCCACATGTTGCATCATCTAGTCACATACTTTGTGACTTATTTTCATATTGGGATGCAGATCGGGACACTTTCCTATTACCAGGGGTCCAGGGTGAGTGGACCATTAATTTGGAGGACGTTTGCCATATCTTTGGGGTCCTGATTATTGGGAGATGACTCACTCTTGAGACAGTAGGGTCACGGGCTCAGACATCATAGTGGGCCTCATATATGGGAGATACAGTTATCTCCACTGGTTTGAAGAAGGGGGTGAGGGTATGATCTATTCCCAGCCTACCTATCCCCTTGATTTGTTAGGCCATTATGGGGATCCTTGCCTCGAGATTGATCAGGGACAAGGGAGGAGACACATTACTATATTGCTGGTCCCTCATCACTACACAGATTGAGGGGAATGGTCAAATTTATGCCTGGGGAGCTGACATTATTGGGACCACCTATCATGATTTGTATCGGGTGGCCCATTAACATGGGTATTCATTGAGCCACCCAACCCTGGTTATGAGCTGGGTCTATGAGCATATCATCCTTTATGGGAGAGGTGTAGAGGTGGCAGATCACGGAGCTGTGAGGGCAGCCAGATGGACAGACATGTAGGTGCTTAGAGCACCTCACCAGCTAGTCACCTCCTTGACTACTGATGGCATGGAGGCCACACCTTATCAGGCCATGACAGGTTTATGGGGTGAGGAGGCTCTTACTTTGATTTCTTGCTCCACCACAGGGCAGCTTGTTGACAAGATGGGGAGGGTGAAGATACATCTATTTGGTCGAGTGCCCTAGCAGTTTGGCCTTCCGTACGTGGGTATGCTTTCCCCAGTGGTACCACTATATAGATCAGTCCAGGAGGCTAGAGGAGGTCCTAGAGGCCGGGATTGGACAGTTGTTACTCCTGGTGTTCCCATTGCAGCTAGGAGGGTAGTATGATCTCGAGGGAGAGCCGGTGCTCCTCAGACACCCTTGCTTTAGATTGCCACCGGTCCTGCCCACAGCAGCGACGACCCCATTGACATAGACTCTGAGTATGAGGATTTCACCGGGGGGAGATAGAGGAGGAGACCTAGGCTGAGGTTAGTGAGTCAGGCGGAGAGGAGGATAGCGATCCTGAGTGGCATGACACTCAGGATATCTTACAGGAAAAGAGGGCGGAGCAGAGTGCAGAGAGGGTGACTCTGGTTTTAGAGGATCCACTCTCTCAGAGCTTGAGTGGAGAGGATGATTCTGTAGTAGGACGTTATGTGGCCCCAGGCATAGGAGGAGTGCACCAGTTAGCGGTGACATCTATGGTAGGTGCCGACCCTCGAGATCCATCTTGGAGGCCTGGAGATCTGAGTGAGTTATCATCCTTCCTTTTAATATTTGTTTCTAGTTAGAATTGCCTTAGTTGCCATCTCTCCTTTTGTTTACATTTGTTTCTATCTCTTGATTATTTCTAATTAGGTTTTTCTCCTTTGCTTGCAGAGACTGCTGATGAGTGGCGAGACCTGATTCGCCAGGTATGCACTGATACCCTGATGATCCCTATGGAGAAGACTCACGCGGAGCTATCCATGGATGCAGGGGAGGCTTCAACAGCTGGCAGGCATAACCACATTTTTTCCCCTATCTGGCATGTGGCCAGGATGGTGACTTCCCTCTGTACCAAGTTGGCAGGGTACAGGACAATAGAGTGCCTGATGAGGAGTCACTCTCATGGTGAGGCTGCAGCTGCTCCTCAGGACCGTGAGCCCTCTGTGCACTCAGAGTGCCAGCGTAGCCAAAGCCCTAGATGTGGGTGTGCACCCTCAGAGGAATCTCATAGGGGTTGAGAGGCCGTTTGGATCTCTTAGACCTTTTTGTATGATGTATTTATATTTTTCAGGCTCTTTGAGCATTTTGACCATGCTAAGTGCATGATGGCATTGTACAGGAAATTTGACTATATATATATATTTGGGATCAGAATTTTTGCATTAATGTTCTTGTGATTTGCTTTCATATGTAAATTACAATGTTGTTTTTATATGCCTTTCAGAATGTATGCAATGGAGAACAAATTATACAAATGTTTTCTTTCTTTTTGTATTTCGTGATGTTGATGTATGATAATGTAGACACAATGTGATTTTGAACTTTAGTTTCTATAAGCAATTTTTGGTACTTCATTTTTGTTTTTGACAAAATGTGATGATAAACCGGTATGATGATTAGATGAACTTGCCCCATTCCTATCTCCACGTAACTAGTAAGATGCGAGGGCTCATTACCGAGAGCTAGAAAGGGCACAAGTTGTGAAATTTGTTGAATGGTAGTGATGAGAGATAGACAAAGATTTTGTGGAACCAAATTAGGATGCTACAAACCTACTCTACTCAAGTGACTCCATAGTTTAGAATGCTACTTGATTTATGGTTTATCTAGACTTAGATCGGTAGATGGACACATGGTTGACAAAATCTAGTTTCTAAGGTTTTGAACTCTCTTGGAATTTTGGACATCTAATTCATTCGTTTTTTACTCAAGATTTCAAAGGTTCATTTGAATTGTTTCTGACTACCTTCAACATTTATTGTTAAGAGGACCCCCCATACCCTACCCCATGCTACTAGTCAAAAGCGTGGGCTTATCTCCATGGACAAGGTACAGGTGAGTAAGGGCATTCCCATCCTTTCCCAATCCTACGTCACTAGTAAGAGACACAAGCTCATCATTGAAGGTTGGTAGGGAAAGGAAATGTGTAAAAATAAAATTTTCTATTTGATCTATATTTGACTTGTTTATTTGAGAAAAATGTCAGTATGTTCTTACTTCCAAAGAGATATGCACATAGGATAGATGTGACACAATGAAGCTTCTAGAACAGACCATAGGCAAGACACCTATCCTAGGGAGAAACCAAAAGAGAAAACAAGCATGTAGACCTTGGTATGGTTACCGTTAAGACTTTGTCATATCTAGCTTTGTATGGATGAAAGGATTATGAAATGGTGATGATGTTATGAACATGAAGAAGTATGATTTGAAAGCTAATGTCAATATCATCAAAAATTTGTAATGAATTGCTTTGGGAATAAGTTCCTTGATCACAAGATTTGTACGAAACAAGCGGACGAAATGAACCTAACTACATGAAGATGCAATGTAGATATAATTATATAGATAGTGTCGATCACTTAAGGTGTAGGGAATTGATAGTTTCACCAAATTCCTCACCCTCCAATGTGCATAAGAGATATGCACCATTTCCATAGTCCTTCATGACTCGGTATGGGCCCAACCATTTGGGTCAGAATTTCCTCCCTTCATCAGTCTTTTTATCGATCCGATTGTTTAGTCTTAGAACTAGATCACCTTCATATATGTCTCATTCATAGACCTTCTTATTATACTACCGGCACATCCAGTCAGCATAGACTCTGTGCCGCTGTTCAATGTCTATCCTGGCCTCATCTAGGATTTCTAGTTGAGAGAGAGGTGCTTCTCTATAAGCTTCTTCATCTAGAATCCCTTGTAATGAGATGCGGAGACTGGGTATTTCAACCTCAAGTGGGAGAACTGCTTCCGCTTTGAATACCAACGAGAAAGGAGTTTCTTCTATTGGTGTTCTTATTGAGGTTTGGTGGGCCCACAAGGCTGGGTATAATTTTAAATGCCAATATTTTTTGTTTCCTTTCATCGTTTTAAGGAGAATAACTTTTAATGTTTTGTTTGTTGCTTCAGCCTATCCGTTGGCTTGAGGGTAATATAGGGAGGCTGTATGATAGTTTATTTTAAATTTATTACATATTTCATGAACCTCGTCATTCTTAAAAGAAGTCCCATTATCTATGATAACGGTTTATGGGACACCGTACCTACAAATGATCTAGTTCAAAATGAACTTGGCGATCACGAAACCTAGTACAGTGGTGAGAGGCATAGCCTCTACCCATTTAGTAAAATACTTGGTGGCCGTGATTATGAAGTTATGGCTTTCTGTAGATGAGGGAGAGAATTTCCCTATCAAATCTAGCCCCCACGTAGAAAAGGGCCATGGAGTAGCGATTGGTTGTAGAGATTGTGCCAGCATGTGAATCTCGTGGGAGAATTCTTGGCATTTATGACACCTGCGTATAAACTCTACTGCGTCGTGTTCTAGAGTGGGCTAGAAATAGCCCATCTAATGTATTTTGTGAGCGGTGGCATGACCACTAAAGTGGCCTTCACATATTCCACTGTGAGATTCGTGGAGAATCTTCTTGGATTTTTCTATGTCAACACACCTTAGAAGCATTCCATCGAAAGCCTTACGATAGAGAACTTGTTCTATAATAACATATTTAGCTAGGATAATGCGTAACCGCCTTCTTTGTTATGGCGTAGCACTTTCTAGATATGTATGGTTCATGATATAATTAATAATATCAGTATACCAAGGACATTTAGAGATGGGAGGTCTAGTTTCGACGTAATATATGCATTCATCGGGAAAGTCCAAATCAACTAGATCACTTCTGTCTAATGGGTTATCAGCTAACCAATCTTCTATGATTTGTCCCTTAACAGACTTTTGATTTACAAAATTTAATTCAAATTCACCCATTAAGGTCATAAAGCGTCCAGCCTTCTTAGACAAGGACCATTGTGTGAGAAAGGTTCATAAATGGTCTGTTTTTACAATGACCCTTGTTTCTTGATTTGGCATATAATGTCTTAAGCGTTTGGTTGTGAAGACTATGACAAGGCACTCTCATTCTACTTGAGTATAGCATGTTTCATAATCGAGTAACGTGTGGCTTATAAAATAAATCACGCGTTCTCTCTTGTCTGTCATCGTCTTTTTGAGCCAACATATAGGCTAGTGATACATTGGTAGCTCGTGAATTTAAGATTAAAGGGTGATCTGGTTTAGGTGGCATTAGCATGGGTGGTGACAACAGGAAACACTTAACTGCTTCGAAATCCTCCTTACAGTCTTCGGTCCAATCGATACTGTACTCTTTCTTGAGTAGATTGTTGATTGGATTAATGACAAAGCTTAAGTCTGGGATGAATCTTTGGATTGCACTGAGTTTCCCAAGAAACGACCTGATTCCAGATTCATCCGACAGTGGGATCATTTCAAGAACAACATGGATTTTAGCTGGGTCTACATCGATCCCTTGTGACAATATAATTTAACCTAGGAGCTTCCCTCCTATCACACCAAATACACATTTTTCTGGGTTTAGTGTGACTTTGTATTCTATCAAACCTGAAAGAATGATACGGAGAACTTCCGGGTGATCACAACACTTCCTGGCCTTGGCCAACAAGTCATCTACATAGGATTCCATGATCTTGTGAATAAGATCATGAAATATATATGTCATTGCCTGCTAGTATGTGGCGCCAACGTTCTTGAGATCGAATGGCCTAACAGCGTAGCAATAGGCTTCCCAAGGAGTTATAAACATGGTTTTGGCTTGGTCTTGTTCGGATATTCTGATTTGATTGTATCCTAAGAATCTATCCATGAGAGACAAAAGATCAAAGCCAGATGTTGCGTCAATGATGACATCAATGGATGGTAATGGGAAGTCGTCCTTGGGGCATGCTTTTTTAATATCTCAGAAATCTATGCAAATGCGTATCTTCCCATTCTTTTTTAGAATGGGAATGATATTAGATATCCATTGAGAATAATTGAATGGCTTGATGAATCCTACTTAGAGGATTTTCATTACTTCTTCCTTTACCATGAGATCCACCTTAGGTTTCATTGGTCTCGATTTTTTTTTAACTGGATTTGCATCTAATTTGGTGACAAGGTTATGTACCGCGATGTGTGGTGCAACCCCTGTCATTTCTTTATAATTAAATGTGAAAGCCTTCTGATGTTCTTTGAGGATTCGATTGTGTATTTCTATTTCTTCTGGAGTTAACAAAGATCATAGTTTCAAGATCTTTGGGTCTTCCTCCATTCCAATGTTAATATCAATTGTTTCTTTGATTAAAGAAGTGTTACCTTCTTCAAACTTAGGTGGGGCTGGAGGTAATTCCAGATTTTCTCCATTCTCTGTTGTGTACATGCTAAGTTCCTTTTGTAGGGGAAGCTCTATATTGGGATTTCCGAAGTAGGAAGATGAATGTGGGATTAAGGATGAATCTACCTCATGATGGGTGAGATGTAATGTTGCATAGGCATTTAAGTAATCCAGAGTGTCTCTATCACTATCAACGTGGTCTAGGATATTGGAGTTGTTCTCAGCTATGTTTGTTAAAAGAGGGTTTGACATTTTTTTCACTAATGGTTCAGTATGAAGGGATACCACAAAACGGGCATCTTCTAACTCATTGTTTGGGGTGAAGCATGATGCTGAGGTTACTATAGAATCCACAAGAAGATTTTGTTCTCGCGGGATTGCTTCAATGGATATGAAGTTGAATTCTTTGCTCAAAGTTAATACCACTGTTTTGTAGAGCTGTAGGTGTTCAGCTCTGGTTTCATACACCTCAGAGACTTGGTTTGCTACTAATTGAGAGTCTCCTAACACCCTGATGTCGTTAACATTGAGTCTTTTAGCTATGATGAGGCCAAGGAGGAGGGCTTCATACTCCACACCATTGTTTGTACATTCAAAATTTAGTTTAAAGGCGAATGGTAGGATCTTTCCCTCGGGAGAAGTAAAGATCACACTTGCCCCATCCCCATAACAACATCTTTCTCCATCAAAATGGAGAGTCCAATATTTAGTTAGGAAGATGGACATTGGGACATTCGCTGCGTCAATTTCTTCTTCTTTGGTTACCTCTACCATGCAGAGATCCTCTTCTGGAAGGGCACCAACACCTAGGGTATATCCCATACCTATAGAATCAAATGGTAGGAAAATTGGTAGATCTTGTTTTAGTAAGTTGAAAATCTTCGCAGTAGTTCCTAATGATATTGTTTCTACAATGTTAGTCTCATCCTTGAGGGTTGGGATAGTCTTGACTAGGCTCACAGTCTCAAGATCTGTTGTAGGTACCAAATTTTCTTATGATTTGACGTTGGTTGGTTTATTAAGTTGGTTTGTTGGGAGTTCAAACTCAGAGTGAATGCCCGGTCTTTTCTTTAAGTCAGCTAGGTGTATATTGAATGGTTTTGGATCACCTTTGGCTACGAATACCTTTCCTAAGTGCAAGAACCTTACTTCTTGAAATAACATAGAAGGGATTGCCTTCATACGATGTATCCATGGTCGACCGAGGATCATATTATAATTGGTTTCCCGATCTATAATATAAAACTCAATCAGGATTGTTTTGGGTCCTAAGGTAACTGGTAGTATTATAGTTCCAATCGAAGTGGCCTTAAGGCTATCATAGCCTCTTAGCGTATTCTGAGTCATGGAACATTTTGTTTCTCCATACCCTTCATCAACCATTGTGCATTTAACGTAATTTTTATAAACCCACACTTGCAAATGTAAGGCCGGATCACCTCTACGTGCAATCTCAACATCTGTTGGCATTTTGTTTATTTCGAATATAAACTCAGTATCCTTATCTGGCTTCCCTGAAGGGTAGATATCAAAGTCTATATGGTTTACCTGTGTTTTGGGAGGTGGAGTGATGTTAATTAAATGACCTAACCCTAATGCCTCTAAAAGAGTAGCCTTGTGGGTAGAAGAGTTCCTCAGCAAATCCAAAAAGGAGATGTAAGAGAAGGTTTTTGTTAGGTCATTAATCAGATCATAGGCACCTATGGGTTTCACTAATATTTGTTGGATGTTATCTGTCTCTAGCGAGTAACTTGGATTTGGCTGAGAGGAATACTCTCATGTCCTTGTTATGGCTTCCATGGGTAGTTCAGTATCTAATTCTACTAAACTGACTATCTTGGGTCATGGTTGACTTCCTAATTGTGGTACAACAGGTGGATTTAGTGAAGTCGAGGCTTCATAATCATTATTTCCTACCATTACACCTTTGTTCATCCCATTTGGATTTAATTTGTTTTTATTGTGACTTGGGAGTGGATCATTGAAGATATTGAGGGGAGCATTTTGAGGAGAAACTGCCCCTGTAAAAGTATTTGGTGCTGGTGATGCAGGATCTGCCAAGAACATATCTATGAAAAGTTGTCTTTTCTCCTCTGGAAAACATTGCATGAATTTATTATAGTCATAACACGTTCTAGTGTTGTGGCCTCAAATCTTGTGAAAACCACAATACGAGTTAGGATTGTAATTTCTAGGTTGCTAGTTTGGCATATATTATGGTCCAAAACTCTGATCAAACCATTATCTATTAGGATTAAGGTTTTGTATTTATTGTTTTTGGTTTTGGTTCTGATTTTGATATCTAGTTGATTTTTGGCTTGGACCCTGTGTCTGGATCCGCCATTGTTGTTGTTGTTGTTTTGGATGATTAAAATCCACCAAATTGATTGTTAGGGTAAAGTAGTTGTTTCGTTGATTGTTAACCAGTGGTGGAGTATTTAGAAAATTGACCTTTTTAGCTTGGTTAGTTACCCCATCGGTTGTTGTGCCGTGATTTTTGTTAAGGATTTTAGGTCCTTGATTGATGTTTGTGGCAGTAGGGTAAGTCGTAGTATTCTGGTTGGGGGTGATTAACCTCCCATTTTCTCCATACGTCTTGCGACCACTATCTATTGCCACTTGATATATTCGGAGAGCGCTCTCAAGTACTTCATCGTAAGTCCTTAGTAGGAACTTCTGGACTTCTTCCTTCACCTCTCTACTGAGATAATGAAGGAATAAATTACATAGCTCCATTTGGTCCATGTTTGGAGCACTGGCCGAAGAATAAAGGATTGTACGCCATCTCTGGATGAAATGAGTGACATATTCATTGTGCTCTTGTTTAATGTGTAAGAATTCCCTGATTCCTATTCTTAACAGTTTGTTCATGCCAAATGCCTTAATGAACTCTGAAACTAGTTGTTTAAACGAATGGATAGAAACTTCAGGTATTCTGTAATACCAATCGAGGGCGATGCCCTCCAAGGTTTTGGGGAATATTTTGGCAACAACCCCATCCCAAGGAAGCAGTTCTCGAATGGTTGTAGCATAGGCCTTAATGTGTGTATTTGGGTCTCCCTCCCCTTTGTATTTGGGAAAATAGGGAAGAGGTCTCAGGATAATGACGCTTCGTATGGTGAAGTCTAAGGGCTCTTTCAAATACTCTAAGTAATTCCCTATCGCATAGGTTTCGACCATTGATGGTGCCTGTTAAGGGGGAGGAGGTGGAATGGGTTGCTGATGCGGTGTAGTGTATGCATTTGTAGGGGAATAAGGAAGTCCCTGTGGTTGAGAAAGCATGCCGGGAGAGGAGAACATATCTTCTTGTGGCAACTTGGAGTACATGTTTAAGTATGAAGGAGTATTCCCCAAGAGTGGATTGTGTTGTACAAGACCGAGAGGTATCATATTCTCCACCCAAACAGTGTTGGAGGTGGTGGTTCTAGTCGGTGTTTGTTTCAAATACTGAGGAGGCATGCCCAATGTGCCTATTCCTGTGAGGAGGTCTACTTGGATAGGATGATGTGGAGCATTGGAGTTTCCTGCCTGCATTAATTGAGATGTTTGACTTACTTGAGCAAGTTCTAACCCTCTAATTCTTTCTACTAAAGTTGAAATGACTTCATTTGGTGAAGTCACAGTATTTTGCCTGGCTGGCATTTGTTGTATATTCTATGGTTGTGTAGTCATGTGATACCCCGCTATGAATTGATCGTTGCCCTAACAAGTTTCACCGAGGGCATTTCCTATAGGTAGTGGTATGGAGGTGTTTTCTTGAAAAGAGACCTCGGGTCATGTTTGTAAACTTCTTATAGGTGGGTACATACTCCCAGAGTGTTGTTCATTCCTGGCGTAACGCACCAAATGTTCATCATCTAAAACTAGGTATGGATCTAATTGTCTACTAATTTATGGTCTAAGCAGCACCTGAGGAGATGAACCAGATTCTCCTGTGAATGTCATATTTTTCGAGCCTGAAGGCTCTGTTTGTTGCGTTTTCATGAGTTGATCCAACTCCTCTATTTGGAAAGACGAACTATATCTAGTCCTTTGAGGTGGAGCTTCTGTTGATAATTGGTTATTTGAATAGTTGTCACCCCATACCGAGAGCAAGGGAGATGACTGTCTATTCAGTTGAGCATAGTATGCCTCAAGACCTAGGAGAGGTCTGCCATATGTATCGAATCTTGACATATTCGGGGGGTATATGAATACCCACAGAATAATGGGAAAGAGCGGAGGTGGAAGAAAGAGGTAATAAAGAAAAGGGGAAGCACTATGTGTTTCATATTGGGTTCACCAATTTTCTACGATGGAAAAGTGACAAGAGAGCATGGGAATCTACAAGTAACTATTCCTCGTAACCGACCTCCCAAGGTTGTGCCGAGACAACTGGTGAGGATGGACTATACGTGGGGTATGGGTAAATTAGTTAGGCAATCTTATATCTTTGACACGCACTAATGGAATATGTGAATCTAAGGTAAAGAAGGCCCTCCTAACCTGAACTAGTGTGATAGATCGGTTGGCGAGGATGACTGCTTGAAGGCTCCAATCAATATCGAGCTCTTGCATGATTCGATCTATAGGTTGTGGGATACAGGGAAAATGACCTGGGATTGTTTAGTGTATATTTCCAGATAGAGTCATAGGATGGATGATGGATATGGTGGATTATACGGGTGATTCTCTGGCCTAGTCCAGAAATCCTTAGCTTTGTTAGCTACTATATCCAATAGGGATAACTATGTGATGATAATAGGTGAAAGTAGAGTGGATTTGAATACTAATGTGCGTAAACCAACGTCAACGTCGGATTGACCTGTGGACTTGTTGGGTTGTGGGATTTGTGAATCACAACTATAGATTCGTGGTTGTTGTGGAACTGCTATGGTCATGTGTGGAATCAGTCTCTAATCCCTAGTATCCAATAGTCGTATGCCTTTTCGGCCTCTATGTTCATAATTAACATTTGTGCAATCTTTTCAGAGTATCTTACATGCGTTCTTGCAACCTGAATTCTTAAGTTAGTGTCCATATCAGTGAGAATATCTCCTGCATCTAGCTGTGGCACCAAAGGATCAAATACGAATGTTTTCTCTCTTTCAATCCCTTCTACAGTCATGCGGATGTTTATCTAGGGTAACCTATAGTTTGGCTGGTTTGACCAGAATATGTGTGCTTGGTCATCTTCTATGTTTAACCCTCTTAACTATGAGCTGATCTGTTGTAAGTCTGTTGTTGTTTGGGAGAATTGAATTCTAAGATTCTGGTCTATATCACTTATTGCTGTGACAAGATTGGGTTGAGGCATGATAGGCTTGAATACGTATTCTCTGGGCTCCCTAGGTCCTGTGATTGTCATGCAAAAGGAAATGATATAAAGCTAATTAATGACAGAATAAATTGACTACGCAAGATATATCTATGTATATTCCTAAATCTGATATTTTGATAAACTAATGAATAGAATTTAAAAGAGCAATTATCTAATATATCTAGAAATTCACAACTAAACTAATAACAAAATTAAAACAAACAAAGTGGCTGAGTATAGCTACTTTTCTATGTAGTTGTGAATCTATTCTAAGTAACCAGATAACTGATCTAATCTATTTGAAAGACTCTCAATCCTACCTCAGAAGTGAGGAGTGAATCATAGTTTCTTAGAAACTATCAATCCCCATGGTTTCCATGGCAATATCAAAAGTAAAATTAACTAAAATGAAATGATTGAATACTCTACTTGATGTGCTTTTAACTAGAACTTTGAAAGCTTCAACCTGGGTTTTGCAGAACAGTGGTGAATCCGATGGTGTGTGGCCATGTCCCCTCAGTGTGATTTCTTCATTCTTTCGTGCTCACGTGGATCCAGAAAAGCATGTAATGATAGCATCAGTAGAAGTAGATATGAGACAATGGAAACTTAAGATGCAGACTGAATACAATGCGAGTAGGAGAGGGATAGTGCAAGAGAACAGATCTTGGCTTATGCAATTCCTAGTGGGATTTATTGTGAGTCATGCAACATAAAACGTCCAGAACCTGAAACTATCCTATTTGACGAGCAGAACCCGTAACTTTAATGGCTTCCTACTAAAAATCAAACTATCCTACTCCAATTGATTGGATGAAATAATAACAACACTTGCACAAGGAGAATATGTGGCTTTCTAATAGCTAAAAAATACTAACCATGCCTATAACAAATGAAACTATGAATCCTAAGCAAAATTGAAAGGCTAAGCTATTGAAATGAGAAATTCAGAGGCAAATTTGAGGGGCCATTTGCTTGAGCACAAGCCAGCTATTTATAGAATCTCATTTACCCAAAGGTGAAAACCAAATTGATCTCTTAAACCATAAACAATGCCAAAACACTATTCCAGGGAACCAAAATCATAAATACAAGCAAAGGCGGTGAAAAAAGTTGGTAAATGTTGAAAATTTACACGAGTCACGTTAAAAAGAGCATTCTAGAAAACACGTGAAGGACCACTACTGTAACATCCTCATTTTAGTACATTAGAACAAGAATTTTTTTTTCTTGATTAGTGTTTTCTAGTTCTAAATACATAATTTAGAACTCGCAGATCATAACAATCATTCTTATAACAGATAACCATATGCAGCTGTAATGACTCAGTGTACCACCGATCTATTCATTCCATAGCTCGGTGAACTACTGATCTATTCATGTGTATCATAGAGTGGGCGTTTTCATCTGAACACTTCACTCTTGTGGTTCTCTTCCCTAATCCGGGATTTCAGAATGCTCTGTCCAAGGAACCTATCTAAATAATTGTTACCATTATTCATCAGCATCACGTCCCTTAGACTAGGTGACATAGGACAACACAATCAGCCGCTTGCGATACTTTGGCCAAAGATTTGAAACATACTATTCATGTCTTATATTCCTTGACGGCATACTCGTCAATCCAGAATACGTCCTTCACCCCACTCCGATGTTATATAGATCGTCTTATACTGACTTCTTTCAGTCCCCTTGTCCCTAGTTTTCACTCTGGAACGGGTTAATATCATACACATGTTATAAGGATGTCCTTGAAGACTAGGGTAAGCTGACATACAGGATCAACCACTGTTGACCCCGTGTGTCAAGGTACCCTGAGTCCCAAAGGGCTGCCTCATAACATGTTTATGGTCCTATCTAGTCCCAAAGAAAAATCTTCATCAAGTTTCGGGTGTAAATCTTAATGATCAATGCAAAAGGGTGTTGCCAAATGTCACCTGCATTGTTGTATCCGTGAGAAGATCCTAATCTTCTTAAAGGTAAAACCCTACAGTTAACATGTGTCAACATCCTATGATACAGCCTTGGAAAGATGTACTTACCCCCAAGAATTCAATTAAGTTGAGTTACTTAAGCAATTAGGTTCAGTTTCACAGAGAAAGGTTTCTAATAAGATTGAGATCTTGTCAAGGTGCCAATCGGTTCCTAATAACATTATTTCCTCATAATAGGGCAATAGCCCTAATTTCTCCCATAAGGAAGATAACTAAACTAGTAAGGGTTCGTATCAACCCCGAAGACTGAAATATATCAAACTTATTTCTATAAGACATGATTATTTAAAGCCATCAATTACATTGCTTTGACTTAGATCATTGTTAGGGAGTAATAGAATACTCTTCCTGTTTTAGCTACATATCAAGGCATAGTTTAACCTCAACTTCCCTACAAATGCAGTGGTCTAATTTCCAATTTAGTCTTATTCATAATATATAAGAATTACTAGTCAAACATGAAGTATTCAGTCACATAATTTTACAAGGCTTACTTAGGGAATCCATCTAGATCCCATGGCATATAATAATAAGAATGCATTCTCATTCATTCAGACGCGAGAAGATCAATTCAACAAATAAGAACACAGCCATGTAGGTAGCATTTCTCCATTTCATTAAATATCAACCTATACAATTACAACATATGCACTACGACATATTTTAATACAATAAACATCAACAAAAGAGTAAATTTCTTCTTATAGTACAATTAGAGAGATCCTGTCGTAATTCATCATAAAAATCAGATTAAACAATCTGAGCATCATATCAGATTTGCATGCCTTTACCACTTACGATGACAATCTGCAAAAATTGCTAGCACAAGTTAGTTCCGTGAATTGAGCATGATAAGCACTAATTCTTAAAACAATTGAATTCCACCAATTGTTTCCATTAAACAACCTGTTTAAATGAAATCATTTCATCAAATCCATAAACATGAATCATGCTAATTATCTTTCTACCATTCTAATATGACTTTATAACATAACTCATATTATAGCTACCATTTCAACTTAAATCTTTTCGGATGATTCATCTTATATTAGAGAATAAGAAGAAACAAAATGAATCTTAAATACCTAGCCATCCGAAAACCAAGGGCAGTATCAATCCTAATATAATTACTCCATTCAAGGAATGAAATATTACCAATGCATGTATCCAACAGATTTGCATATAAAAAATTCAAACAAATACAGATTATAGCCTCAAGAAAGTTCAACTGATGGATTTCCTTTATACTTTCTGTATCATTTCATAAACATTGATAAGTATACAAAATTTTACTACAATACTACTTTTATACAAGTAGATAACTGAATTACTCAAACAGGGTAATAATATAGCTAAAGATAAGGAAAGGAGACTTCTGTCAAGATTCAACACTTACCACTCTCTCCATGTAACTTTAACAGTCTATTCAACTCATGCCCATGCTGAAAAGTTCATATAGAAAATTCTAAAGAAGGGATTACTCATAACTTCCAGAAAGAGAGAGAGAGAGAGAAAGAGAGTACCTTTGCACTTCAAAACTTATAAATACTATCTTCCTTTACCTAGACTAAGGAGCAGAGAAATTCTGATCGTTATCCTACCTGAAATCAGGTCTGTACAACTTCCATGAAGTAATATACATATACTCTAATCCTATCAGGAGAAATGAGGGCAAGTAAAGCAATACGTACGTTTAGACTCAGGCTTAGATCAAATAGAATCACCTTCATATTTGCCATTAGATCATTGCGATCTACAACTATACATTTAACAAATGCCAACAATGTCTCCTTTACATAAAATGTAAAAAAAAACGATCTAATCTCAGACCTTCATTCTATTCAAAAGCAATAGTCTACATTTCTTTCTTTCTCGTACCATTAGGTCTAAGAGTTAGGATAATCTTCCATTATCTATTTATTATTAGCAGATCAAACTACATTATTTCTACTATTGCATAGATAAGTCGTTAAATCATTCCAAGGTATTAAACTAGAAATGCCTGTATAGAGTCAATAATAGGATTCCAAATGCATATTCATCAAGCCTCAAAATCCAAACTACCTATACCATAGTAATTATCCATGCTTTAACTGTACGGAATAAATAAATCAATCTGTGGTGTATGGATCATTTCAACCCAAATCCCTACTACAGATAGGAAAAGCATTTGTTGAACTTAAATAAACTTGACGACGTTGAAGTCGTTGTTTTACTTATATAAAAGAATTCCTGACATTGTAAAAGGTGGCGTTAACAGAAGAGTTCGTAGTCATTTCAGGGTATACACAACCATAACTCAACCACACTTATTACCTAACTCTTACTATGGCGGGTCCTGGATTAACCTGCGGAATTTCCAGGAGATACAAAGATTATCCCAATAGATTTTCTCTTCTTTTGTTCATGTAAAATTTACAAAATCAACAGTTTAATCAAACACTTTTATACTCACAAAACTCTGTATACTTAGGAAAATTCACACTTCTTTAAAATAAAGAAATAGACTTAGAATTCAAACATATTTCCAACTCATGCGACTAAACCAGTCGAGCTTTACCTTCAGACCCTTATCTAATAAAGGTACAGGCTTAATATTCAATCATATTCCCTACTCGTGTGACTGAACTAGTCGAGCTTTATAGGATGGAACTAACAGTTTCACCACAAATCCAACTATAAATTTTCCTAAAGCTGTCAAGTAATAGAAGAGCTCATACAACTAAGCAACAATCAAATAAACCAACCAAATTTGACACAACAGTTCATTCTGTGTTATCTTCAAACATGAAATCATCAAGTACGACATCCATCATGGTGCCAGTTTGGAAATTCAATACCTCAGTCAGACAAAGAGACATAAAACACTTCTACATAAGTCAAACCCATATTGTATTCACAGCAAGGAGAGAAGATAAAAGAAGTAGATTTCATCAAGGTATACGTATAACCAGGGATTCCCAAATCAACAAGAAAAGAAGAAAACCAATACATTGCTACCAGCTAGGCCAACTGTACAAAAATCATCTAAACAGAGTTGTTCTAACGAAAGCATTTAAAGGAAAGCAAGATTTTTAAAAGTTAGGGCCTATCATGCCTGATAGTGTCACTAAAATTCGAAGAAGACCTTTGAATGTGCTCGCACCTTCTCTTCTTCTTCCATGAAAGATTAAACAACAGAGAAGGAAGCTAGAAACTCTCAAAGTTTCCATGCAACACAAAGTAGACAGCTGGTTCGAAGAACCAGTGCTCATACAGAGTGAAAAATAGAATGCATGGAAAACAAAACAACTAAACAAAATTCCACTTGCATGCCTTCCCAAATAATCCGAGCTTGAGGACCAAGGCTTGTTAATTTCATTTACTCCCATTCTCCCGCCTATTTTCCATTGCCACTGACTGCCAAAGTTGGTGATAGCCATGACACAATAAACAAACATTCCCATCCTTAGAGATACTGCCACGTAAGACTATATTGGTAGTTTTTATCCTCCGCCAAACCTGACTGCATTCCATGTCCTTCAACCTTATCTCCCTCTTAAATGCCATGGAAACCATTGCCCATGACTCATGACCCTCCTTAGTCCCCCCTTCCTAGCATTAGTTAAGGTAGGTTAGAGACTTAGGTTAGATCATAGGTTATGACATTAGTCTCATTCCCATAGCGCTAGGTGTAGTTAACCCTTGAGTATTAAGCTCAAAGTTTAGGGCTAGGTTAGATTAGAAATTATTTTAACCATTAGGTTATACTTTAGGTTAATATATTAACCTTAATGAATCTAGTCTAGGTCCCCAAAATAGGACCAATCAGTGTTAGAGTCCATACCGGATTAAACATTCCTGTAAAGGATTCCATTTGGCATCAATAAATTAAGCTTTAGGTATAAAACATAAACATCTTACCTGGCCTAAGGTCCAAGCCTCTCTTGATGTTACGATATCTGGAACCAAATTCCATTTATCCTGATCAGCCTAAGTTAACCTCTGGGTTTGATCATTCAAAGCTCAGTCATACTTTGTAACTTTCGTAAAGTCAATAAAATTTGTTCATCCTGAATAAACTTAAAACATTCCTTGGATCAATGCAACTGATCCAAGGCTGAGTCATAAAGGTGGATAAATCCACAATTCATCCAAAAATTAGGTTGAACTCAAGTGTAAGAATGAAAGAAATGAAAGCGTCTAATCATATTCTGTTTCAATCAAAGATCTTCAAGAGCAGAGAGGATACAATCCATATCAAGCATGACTTCCCAAAAGCAAAGGAACATGTCCTTATATAGAAGAAATCATTTATCAATACTTGAATGCTCTGGAGAAAGTAACAACAGTTTAGGGTGTTACAGCTGCCCTAAGCAGGGTGGTGGTTACAGGACCGCCGCCCTGCCTGGGCGGCAGTCACGAGACCGCCACCTAGGTAGGGTGGTGGTTTCATCACTGAAGACCGAAAAGCAAAGAAAAGAGGGGGGAAGGAAAAAGAAAAGCACGCAGGGGCTAAGCAGGGCATGTGGGATGTTAACCCATACTAGGAGAGATTTTTTTGGATCCTGAACACCTTGTGAGGAGACCTTAATCATCATTGGGGCATGTGTAACATTGTTCCAGTGGTGCAGTACCCTATAATTTTGGGTACGTACAGTTCCCTCCCAACAGAGGATATTTTTATGGTTGAAGTGACCGAGGTGAAGGGGGAAAGTTTGAAAGATGATCCAATGTCCATTTTTCCAAGTAGTCATTGGACTCTCCATTTTGATGGAGCCAAGTGTCATTTTGGTGTCGGGGCAAGTGTGATCCTTGATTCGCCTGAAGGAAGGATTCTACCTTTCACCTTCAAACTAGACTTTAAATGTACAAATAATGGTGCTAAATATGAGGCTCTCCTATTAGGTCTCATTATTTCTAAGATAATGGGTATCATCAATATTAGGGTGTTGGCTTATTCACAACTAGTTACAAATCAAATATCTGAGGTATACGAGACCAGAGCTAAACATCTACAACTCTACAAAATGGATTTCTTAGGCCTAACAAAGGGTTTTGATTTTATATCAATCGAAGCAGTTCCACGTAAACAAAATCTTCTTGTGGATTTAATAATAACTTCTGCTTCACGTTTCACCCCAAGTAGTGACCTAGAGGACACAAAATTCACGGTCTCAATTCACACTGAACCCTTGATTCGTAAAGCGCCAATGACACTAATGCTGACATATGTGGAGGATGAGGGTCATATCGACCCTTCAAACCCCATCAATAATAATGAAATAACTTTGAGATACTTAAATGCTTTCACAAAATTGCATCTTACCTGTCATGAAATAGACCTGTCTATAATCCAGCGTTCCTCTTCCTATTTTGGGAATCCCATGGTTGAGACCTTTTTGAGAAAGGTTCTTGAGATTTATGACGTAGAAGAAGAAGGGGACTTGGAGCTACCTCCATCCCCATAAAAATTTGAGGAAGTCAATGCTTCCCTAATTAAAGGAACAATCGACATAAACATCAGAATGGAGGAGGAGCCAAAGATCCTTAAACTTGGGTCCTCCTTAACTCCGGAGGAAGTAGAAATACATACCTGAATTCTCAAGGAGCATAAAAAATCCTTCATGTTTAGCTATAAGGAAATTATGGGGATTGCCACATAGATCACAGTTCATAAGCTCGTCACTAGACCCGATGCTAAACCAATTAAGTAGAAATCAAGACCTATGAAGCCAAAGGTGGCCCTTATGGTGAAAGAGGAAGTAATGAACCTTCTCTAGGTAGGATTCATTAAGTTTGTCGATTATTCACAATTGGTTTCAAATATCATCCCTGTTCTAAAAAATAATGGGAAAATACATATTTGCATAGACTTCCGAGATATCAACAAGGCTTGTCCCAAGGATGACTTCCCATAACCATCCATTGATGTTATTATTGATGCAACAACTGGGTTTGAGTTGTCTCTCATGGATGGGTTTTCTGGATACAACCAAATCAGAATTTTTGATGAGGATCAAGCTAAGACTACATTCACAACTCCTTGGGGAACTTACTAATATGTTGTCATGTTGTTCGGCCTTAAGAATGCTAGGGATACATACCAACGAGAAATGACTTATATATTTCATGACCTTATCCATTAGATTGTGGAATCCTATGTTGATGACCTTCTGGATAAAGCTAGGAAGTGTTGTGATCACTTGGAGGTTCTTCGTGTCATTCTTTCTTGATTAATCGAGTATGGTGTCACATTGAACCCAGAGACATTTGTATTCGGTGTGACAGGAGGCAAGCTTATGGGTTACATTATATCTTCACGAGGGATTGATGTTGACTTAGCCAAAATATGAGCTATGCTATAAATGGTTCCATCATCAGATGAGTCTAGAATAATATCTTTCCTAGGGAAACTTGGTGCAATCTGAAGGTTTATCCCTGACTTAAATTTTTCTATTCATTTAATCAACAATCTACTGAAGAAAGATTATTACATCGATTGGATGGAGAAGTGCAATGAAGTGTTCAATTCGGTTAAATGATTCTTATTATCTCCTCCCACACTCATGCCACCTACATCGGATTGTCCCCTAATTCTATATTCGCGATCTACTGATGTCTCACTAGCTTATATGTTGTCTCAAGAGGATGACGATAAATGAATCGTAGTTTATTTCATTAGTCAAACGTTACTTGATTATGAGACACACTGCACACAGGGAGAGAAGGAGTGCCTTTCTATATTATTTACAACAAAACTCTTAAGGCATTACATGCTAAACCAAGAAACAAGGGTTATTGTTAAAACTAATCACCTACCAACGTTCTTCACACAAGGGTCCTTATCTAAAAAATCAGGACGTTTCATAGGCCTAATGGGTGAGTTTGAACTAAATTTTGTTAATCAAAAGTTTGTTAAGGGACAAATCAATGCAGACTAGTTGGATGATAACCCATTAGATGTAGGTGATCCCATGGATTTATACCTTCCTGATGAGTGTGTGTATTATGTCGAAACTAGGCCCCCAATCTCTGCATGTACTTGGTACAATGACATTGTCAACTTCCTTGTAGATCATACATACCTAGAAGGGGCAATGCCACAACAAAGAATGTACTTACATTTCATCACTACTAAGTACGTTATTATAGAACAAGTGATCTATCTTAGAGCCTTTGATGGAATACTATTGGGGTGCATTGACATGGAGGAATCTAAAAATATTCTTCACGAGTCACATAGCAGGGTATATGGAGCTCACTTTGGTGGCCATGCCACCGCTTGGAAAATACATCAGATGGGTTATTTATGGACCACGCTAGAGCATGATGTAGTAGAATTCATGCACAGATGCCATAAATGTCAGGAGTTCTCCCATGAGATCGAGATACCTATACAAGCTCTACAACCGATCACGACTCCATGGCCCTTTTTCACATGGGGCCTGGATTTGATAGGGAAAATCTCCCCCTCATCTACTGACGACCATAAATTCATAATCATGGCCATAGATTATTTTACCAAGTGGTTATAAATCACGCCTCTTACCACCGTACCTGGCTCCGTAATTGCTAAGTTCATTTTAAACCAAATCATTTGTAGGTACAGGGTCCCGTAAGTAATTATTTCCGATAAGGGCACGTCATTCAAAAATGATGAGGTACATGAGATATGTGAGAAGTTCAAGATAAGTCATCATACGACTTCTCTCTACTATCCCTAGGCTAATGGACAAGCTAAAGCTACCAATAAGACGTTAAAATCCAGGCTCCTAACAATTGTTAAGGAAAACAAATGAGATTGGCATTTGAAGCTCTTCCCGGCCTTATGGGCCTATCAAACATCGGTTAGAACATTAACACGGGAAACCCCCTTTTCTTTGGTGTTTGGTGTTGAAGTGGTTTTACCACTTTAATTTTAAATAACCAGTCTCTGTATTTCTCTACAAGGGATCCTAGGAGAAGAGGGTTATCGAGAAGCACCACTCTATCAAATAGAAAGTCTTGATGAAAATAGACTCAATGTTGTGCAACGAAACAATGTTTACACTGACCGGATGGCCCAGAAATATAAAAAGAAATTCTATGAATGTGAAATATATGAGGGAGACTTGGTCTTAAGACTTGATAGCCGGATAGACAAGAAAATCGACGAAGGAAGGAAATTCAGACCTAAGTGGTTGGGTCCATATCGAGTAGTAGAGGACTACAAAAATGGGGCATTTCACCTGTGTACACTAGAAGGTGAAGATTTTAGTGAATACGTGAACTCTCTTCACTTAAAAATATATTATGCATAATCCATCAACATTTTCATATGTACATTACTGCATCTGCATTGCATTTTGATCCATTAGTCATTTTGTAGAAATTGTGATCAAGGGACTTGTTCTTATAGCAATTACTAAAAAATTATGAAAACATTTTCAAAATAATCAAATCATATCTCTTCAAGCTCTCATGACATCATCCATTACTTCTGAATTAGTTTATCAAGCTAAGCAAGATAAGACAGAGTTTTGACAATAACCATACCAAGGCATGTATACTTGGTTCTACTTTTGGTCTCTTTCTAGGTTAGGTGTCTTTGCCCATGGTCTGTTCTAGAAGCTTCATGGTGTCACATCTATCCTGTATACACCTCTTTGGAAATAAGAACATTCTAAACATTTTTCTCAAATAAGTAGATCAATTACAAATCCACATAAAATTTTATTTTTGCACATTTCTTTTTCCTACCAACCTTCATTGTTGAACTTGTGTCTCTTACTAGTGACATAGGGATGGGAAAGGAGGGAAATTCCCTTACTCACCTACGTCTTGTCCATGGTGATAAGCCCATGCTTCCTACTGGTAGCATAGGGCAAGGTTCAGGGGGTCTATTTGACAAGCTTGAAAGTCAAACAATTAATTCAAATATTATGAAATCATAAGTCAAAAATGAAGTGAATTAGATGTCCAAAATTCCAAGAGAGTTCAAAACCATAAAATCAGATTTTCTAAACCAAGTTGCCATCTACGGATCCAAGTCTAGATAAAATACAAAGAAATTCACATGCTAAACTATGAAGTAGCTTGAGGAGGGTAAAGTTGTAGCATTGCAATTTGGTTTTTCCAAACCTTCATATGTCTCTGATCATTTCCATTTAACAAATTCTTATAGCTTGTGTCCTTTCTAACTCTCGGTGTTGATCCATCACATCTTACTAGTTGTGTGGTGTTAGGAGTGGGGAAAGTACATCTACTCATCATACCATCTTGTCATCACGTCTTGTAAAAATAATACAAAGTACTGAAAATTGCTAAAGAAGCTAAGTTTAAAATCACATTGTGTTTGTGTCATCATATATCAGCATCATAAAATACAAAAAGAAATCATTCTGTTGTCATTCATATCCATTGCATACATTTTGAAAATCATTGAAAAATGGAGATTCTAAACATCTATAGTACACGAGTGAAATACGAAAAGAAGTCAACTCAGATACAATGGAATACCAAACCGAAAAGAGGATCTATATATATAGTGGGTCAAGTTTATATATAATGCCATCATACACTAGGCATGGTCAAAATGCTCGCAGTGAGCCCAAAATATACAAAAAAAACAATCATACAAATGTCAAAATTTTAGCAAAATAATGAAGGATCAATAGCCTGTCAGTCCTTGTGGGACACCTCAGATGGTACACGACTGCATTTAGGGCTTTTGATGTAGCTACGATGGCAATAGGAATGGAACAAATTATGCAAGTGCTCGTGATGGCACCCACTACCCGTAGTATCTCTCTGTGAGTGACTGCACCTCATTAGATGCTCAGTAGTGTCGTACCTAGCAACTTGAGTATGCAGAGAAGTCACTATCTATGTCACCTTCTAGATAGGGGCGAAGATGTCAGTGTGTTGGCTGGTGGCCAAAGGTTTCCCTCAGTCTGCAGTCAACTCAGCTTGAGTCTTCCCTAAGGATATAAGCAAGGTATAAATGCACACCTGAAAAATGAGCTCTCGCCACTTCTACACAGATGCTGCAAAAGAAAGAACATGAAAGGTTAGGAAATTGCAGAACATGAATCAAAGGAAGGATGCTAAAATAGCACACACTAAGCTAACATCAATAAACAAGATAGAGTCAGGAAGTGTTAAACTTACTTATGTCTCTGGGAATCCATGTAGGATTGACTAACTACTATTGTAGGTACTATGCTGGCTGAGTGGGGGACTCTCCAAAATGGACGTGATGATGTCCCATCATGGACTCATCATCCTCCTCTCCAAAGAAAGGAATCATCATCTCTAAGACTAATGTCTCTTGCTCTGCACTTGCCTCCTCCTAGGCAGCTCTAAGAATCTCCTGAGTATCATACCACTCAGGGTCGCTCTCCTCTCCCTACAAAGGGATTACCTCCTTGTCATCCTCCCCAGTCTCTTTTCTGGTAGAATCCCCCTCCATGTCATCCCTTGCATACTCCTCAGAATCAGATTCCACACTGATCGGATCACTCTCCTCCCCGCTGTGAGTGGGAGTGGCTGCAATCCTAAGTAAGGGTGTTCAAGGAACACTAGCTGCTGTCCAAGCCTGGACCACACATCTGACTGTGATGGGAATGCCATGAGTGACCACTACCCATCCAAGATCCCCTCTAGGACCCCTCTGAGCCTCCTGAATAGTCCAGTAAACCGGTATGACTGGAGGTAGCATATCAACATAATACAGGATGAACTGCTGAGGTACTTGGTCAAAGGGGTGGGTCTCTAGTCTCCCAGCCCTGTCCATCAACTGACTCATAGAGGAGCATGCCACTATAGTCATAACCTCCTCTTCCCATAACCCTACCATGTCCGAGTAGGGAGTGGAAATCATATCAACAGTAATAAGTGATGCCATGAGATGATGTGGCATCCGCAAAACTGACATCCCTATCCACCTATCTGCCCGAACAGCCCCTGGATCTAGCACCGGAATATATCTATTGTAGGGGGTAATTTTCTCATACACCAAACTCATGAAAAGAGTAGGGTGGCTCAATGACTGCCCCTGTAATCTGACAACCCTGTATAAATTGTGGTACGTGGTCCCCAAGATATCAACAACTAAGGCATACTTCCGACCTTGCCCCTCAATTTGTGTAATAATAGGGGACCAACAGTATAAAAATGTGTCTCCTCCCTTATCCCCGATCATCCTCGAGGAAAGGATTCCCATAATCACCCTCCGAAGGACAAGGATGGGAGCAGTAGCAATAGATTTGACCCTGATTCCCTTCTTCATTCTAGAAGAAATTGCAACATCCCCAAAATAGGTGGCCCACTGTGCCATCTATGTAGAAGATTCGAAGGTCTTCAGATTCAGTCGTCTCTCAAGAACTGGGAGCCCAAGGATGTGGAATACATCCTCCAAAGTAATAGTCCACTCACCTCTGTAACATGGAAACCGGAAGGTGTTCCTATTTGCATCCTAGTATGAGAACAAGTCATAAAGAATGTGACTGGCAGGAGTAACATGGGGTACCCAGGATATCCACCAAATACCTTCTCATTGTAGTAGATCCATGTCATCCTATGTAAGTTGATCTAAAACCCCAGGGAGCCAATCACACTCCCTCTCATGACTCCATCAGATATACTCTTCCTTCTTCTGCGTTCACCAAAACATGAGAAAAAAGAATGTTAGAAAAGTACATCACATAATAAGGTCTTCAAAAACATAATAAAACATAAAAAATACAAAAGAAAGTCAAATTTTGAGTGATTTTTGACATTCTATCTAGAACCACCACCCAGTGCAGAGCGGTAGTTCCAGGACCACCACCCTGCTTTGGGTGGTGATCTTGGGCCGATTTTTAAAATATGCCCTTAACCCTAAAAAATGACCAAAAATGCTAAAATTGACCATTTTCGACGAAATAAAAACATGCCCTATGGGCGCCCCCCTAAAGACTCATTCAAGACAAGAAATTTTGAAAATGTCCCACCCTAGGTGAACTTTTCAACATTTCTAACTTTAGGGCATAAAAATACAAAAGAGGAAATAGCTAACCTGAGAACGTGCTGGTCGAACTCCCGCTCGTGGAGGCATGGTCATGATCTTGGTGTAGATGTATCGGCTGTAATCTCATCAAGAACAGTCACCGTCAATCCAGAGCTCCAAATCAATCAAATCAACCAAATCAACAATGCGTGAATGAATTAAAAAACGAGTTTGTTTTTATATATAAATGTTATTTTTAACTTTTTTTTAGTGCGTTTGTCTACAGGGTTGGAGTGTTAGCATAGGTATATTCCTACATCCCCGCACAAATGGTAAGTCCTTTTTTCATTTTGATTTAGTGTTTATTTTCTGATATTTTATCTATTTGCACTTGAGTCTTTTCTCCCTTTTGCAGGTAGCGGGAATTTAGACGGCAAATTTTTGACACAAGGGTGTGTCAAGTATAGCTTCTAACTCCCCATTTCGATAATTCCATACTTGGAATCTACGTTTTATGCCTATTCATGGCTAATACGCTTCTCCGAGGGGGAAATATATACGCACCCAAAATTTCATGTGTTGTACTATCGGCAAAACGGTTATGAGAACCCCCAATGATGATTCAAATTCCTTTTGAGAAGGTGTTTGAGCTCCAAAACCCACTTGCAGTATATATTTATAGCCTAGATATCTTTACATATCTTTTCCATGATTTCTTTCATCTCACTTCTTCTTTCTATGCTTGATTTGGTGTTAAGTGTCTAAACCACCACCCTTCCTAGGCAGTGGTTTACAAACCACCACCTTGCCTGGGTGGCGGTCCTGAAACCGCCACTCTGCTTGGGTGGTAGTCCTGAAACTGCCACCTTGTGCAGGGCAGTGGTCCTGAACAATTTTTCCATAATTTTCATGGACAAAATTGCATGCGATGATTCACTTAAGTTTGCTTTAAGAACACATCCATGATCCAAATTTGCTAAAAATAGCTTCGTTTGCTTGGTTCTCCTTGCTTCTTCTATTTTTAAATAGATTTAATGAGTGGAACTACATTTTCATTGCTTTATACATGAATTAATATTTTATCCTCCATTCCTATATATTCCATGCTTGTATTCAAGCAAAAGGCCTATCAGAGAAATTGGTGTATCTTGTTCTTGTTTTTCTATCATATTCTTCCTAGGAAATACATAGCCAAGCTCAGATCTCTTGTGCTATCTCTCTTCTACTTGCATGCATTCAGATTGCTTCCAGGATGTCATTGCTCAAGCACCATCATCTTGTTGTTGTTCTTTACATTCCCAACCCCTTGGACTCATACAAACACCCAAAGAAAGGAAAGAACTGAGGGGACAAATATCGAATACTACTAGATTTGCCAAAGCTCTTGCTCTTCCAAGTTGGATTTGTATATTTGTTTGCTTTGTTTATAAAATTATCAATTACATATAAAATAGAGTAGAGAAATGATTCATTTCAATTAGCTAGATAATTATAAGTAGATCAAATCAATAAGAAGCTTTCTTTTCAACATTTCCAAGGAAGCTGTGGAGAACAATAGCTCTATGAGGGTTATTATTTGTTCTTCACTTATGAGGTAGGGTTGAAAGGGTTTTAATTGAGTTAGAATAGGTTTTAGTTTTGAAATCACATATCTGCACAGACATTTAGCTACATCTAGGTAATCATTTTTCTCTAGTTTGTTCACTAGATTACATGCATTATTTGAAAATTTAGAAAAGAACAAAAACATTTACTTTCCATAGATTAGCTTGCTTTATTGCTTTATTATGATATATTGAGAAAAACAAAAAAAAACATAGGTTAGATTTCCCTTGATTAGATAGTTCATTTATTGAAAGTAAATCAATTTATCTTGCATGACCATCAACGGTCCTCAAAAGGAAAATACATACAATTGTGATCCTTTGGTCCCACAACCCAATGGGCCAAGTTAATAATTGACATAGACTCAAGTTTACGTTTAACATTTTTACGCACATCTGCAACATATGCTAAGAAGATAGAAAAATTAGAGACACTAAACATCGCTTCCGATCAAGCCTATGACTTTTGGAATGCTCCTGGTAATAGGGTTTGATTGCTTGCATGACCATATAAGGGCCTCAGCCTCAATGAGTCTTTGGTTGTGATCCATAGGTCCCACAACCTAACGGGCCTGTTAATCAGTTAGATATTAACACTAGCTTATGCACATTAGTAATCATATTTTCACCACTTTCACCAAATATCATTACACAACTTTCAATGTTGAACATAGCATCTGATTAGGCTAAGACTTTATGTACTAGACCAAAGAATTGTCCATAGTCCTTGCAGCTCCCTAACACCTTAGGTGCTTTCATTTTCATGACCCTGTCTAGAAATCCATACGAGGAACCTGCAGGTTACTTTCCACGTGTTCCAAAACCAATCAATAACATCTTGGTAGAACAAGACATCGATTGGAGTCTCTGAGTGGCTATCATCTCAGACTGTACCATCACACCCCTTCAGGTTAGGAGAGCATCCCTTGCCCTGGATTCACAAATTCCACTATTGTGCATCAAAGACATTAGATTTCCCAATTAGCTTGACCATCGCTATCATTATCATTTCCATTTCCATTCCACACTGGCTATCTTGGCACGACCTCGGGAGGTTGGGTACGAAGAAGGTCACATGTTGATTTTCTGTCGTACAGTGGTTTGATCATCACATTTTTCATAAATGATCGTTAAAAAGGCAAGTTGGTTTTTAACCCTAGCAAAACCCTAGCTCAAAATTACTTCGAGAAAAAGAGGTATATTGAGTCTATCTTGACTAATTTTACCACATTTATTATTATATGTTGAATAGGAATCTTCTAGATTTGTAGAAAGGTAAGGTAGTGGTTGTGATAGTATGTGGGCTCCACCTGAAAAGGAAAGTTTCCAAATAATTTTATGTTAAGGGAAAGTTCTCAAAAGAAGTTGAAAAATAAATTTACATATTTTTTTAGCCCTATAGTTGTTATAAATTTCCATTATATATTCAAATAATGGTTTGAGGTAAAAAATTACAAAGTGTACCCTATTTAATAGGACTTGTTTTTGGGGCAGTTTGGAGAAGATTTGAGTGAAAGTGGAATTGCATGAGCTACAGGAAGAGTTAGGAATCCATTCATTTTTTTATTGTGGTTTGTAGATATTTATATTGGTATATGAAACTTGAGTTTTGGAAATGGTATGAACAAGTTATGATATGTTCTTTGAGGGTCAAGTTTGAAGAATGCATGGTCTAACAAGGTGCTAAGTGGCTTCAAGAGGTAAAATGGTGTTTTTGAGTTGTTATTTTTTGGTGAAGGCTTATGATCGGAATCATGCATACATGTTTTCTATTATTATTTCAATATTGGAATTGAGTTTTTGGGTGATGGATCAAGTTGAGCTCAAGGCTATTTCTTGAGCCTTAGAAGGCTTAAGAAGTAGTTTGCAAAGATTATCCTAGTTGAAGACCTTCCACTTGAATTTGGAAGGAGTTACAATATGTTATAGAAATAATATTCACAGTGATTTCAAGTAGTATATGGTTTGTCTCATGATGATGATATTAAATGGGTCTTTAAGGTCACTTTGTGAGGAAGAAGGTATGTTGATTTTCAAGACATGTTTTCTTAGGCTGAAAGATAGAGGTGATTGAGAAATAAGATATATTATTCAATGTTTTATATCTCATGGAGATTGAATAGGGATGAAATTTTATCCTATTTAATTCATTTTAAGGTCTTGTAAGTGAAAAAAGGGTGCAAACTAGTTGTGTTTCTAAAAATGATATCTAGGAAGCTTGATTTGGTGAAACGAAAAGTTGTCTTGGTTTTAAAACATGGATGTTTTAGGAAGTATAGATTGCATGTATGTGATATATAGGTCATAAGGATTCCATAGAGTGGTTACATGCCATAGTTTATTTTATTATTTTAAGGTCTTGATTCCCAAAGGTGAAGACAAGGTGTTGAAAACAACTCTTTGTTGAAGGTTTTGAGCCTTTTGAGTTAAGTTATGAATTTTTTCATTAGTAATAGATAATTAAATACCATTTTAATGTTTTTTAATGTAATATTATATAGTTATGGTGAATTTTGGATCTTTAATAATCATGTTATTAGTATTTGTGGTTTTAACACATCTAAGTGATGGGGTTTTCATCTTATTTTGTGCAAGTTTGATGGTTTTGGGCATGGCCGACCTATATGGGTCATATGTGAATGTTTTAATGAATTTTTATGGATATTAAGTTTTTTGGTCTAAATTATGATGTATTACCAACCTCCCTTATTTTTTAAAGATATAAATCATATATAAGTGGTGTTTTGAGTTCATTTTTGAACTAGTGCTCTTTGAGGAAAAATGTGACCCATTTTTGAGAGTGTAACAAGTTGGAATGCATGATTTAAAGGATGATTAAGTGTGTTACAGGTTGAGAAAGGATATATATTATGTGAGTAAGGTTTAAGAGCCAATACAAGTCCAAGAAGAAGAAGATAGAGCGATCTAGAGGAATGAGGGTTTGATTGTGATTGCATGAGATAAATTAGATATCTCCACAAGTTGCGGTAGAAAAAAATTCAGATATCATAATATTCATGCGGTTTAGTTGGTGCTTTATCATATTAGGGAGTTTTATCCTCCTTTTGGAGTAGGTGCTTCACTAAATTAGGGGATGGTGTTCCTTGTAGGGTTGGTGCTCTACTAAACTAGGGATTGGTGCCTCACCATATTTGAAACATCAGAATATAATGTTTTTGTTTCAGTGGGTTTTCTTCACCTTTAGGGTATCCCACTTATATTTGGTGTTCTTTTGTACTCTCTTACTCTTTCTCTTGTGTATGTTTATTAATTTTTTTGAGTAAAAAAATGTATGGTTCATGGTTGTAGAAATGATAATGAATGATAAATGGTAAATGGAGTAAATTTTTGTAGAACTTATTCACCCGCAGTGTATTTTTCTTCCAACAATTGGTATCAGAGCAGGTCCTTGTGACACAAGTATAACAACTTGAAGGAGATCCTAAAAGCAAAAATGGGTAAGCCTGTTGATATTTGGAGGAGAAAGTATGAAATTTTCGAGTCTTTGGTGTTTGTATTGAAAGAAAAAATTAGTGATATGGATAAAGATCATGATCAATCCACCAAGGGTTTTGAATCTCAAGTAGAGAGTAATGCTAAAGTTTTAAAGGATAAGAAGACATTTGTTCCATGTATGAAGAGAGATTTAAATATTTTGAATTTGATTTTGAAGATGCTTCCAATAGGTTAAATATGTATGGGAAGTTAGAGAATATATCTAAAGATCTTGATGGGATTTTATAAGGTCAAAGATCTACAAATGACAATATTGGCCTAGGGTTCAAGATAAAGCAAAAGGAAAGTGATGGTGAATTTTTTCCATGTTCTAAATTTTATGAGAAGATGACCAAGAAGATTGATTTGAGAAGTTATAACCCAGTTATACAACTTAATGCTATGAGGTATGGTACTTCCTTTAATGGATATTATTTAATCTCTCATGATTTTGGTCATAGAGCTAGAGATTGCAAAAGGAGGTCTCATATTAATGATGTAGGTATCTTCAAAGGTGAATGATTTTCATGTTGTGAGTTTGGTCATAAGGCCAAGGATTATGGATGGAATATAAGTGTTTATGAGCCAAGAATAAATAAGGATGTTGTTTGCTTCAACTGTCAAAAATTGATGTAGGTATCAAATTATTCATCAATGTAGGGAGAGCATTGTTCACTCCTTGATAAAGGTACATAGGATTAAAATGAGTCTTTTCAGGTCTTCAAGTAAGTTAAGAAGTTTGTTTGATACCATTCCAAGTGTAATTTCATAGAGAAACATGGCATACATAAGATTATCAATGGATCAAGAAGTATTTTTGTGTCAATAGATGACTTATAAAGGTGTATTATAATTTTTTTTTTTTATGTGGTCAAGTTATTTAATAGTCTTGAAAGATCCCAATCTGTAATGTATTAATAGTTAAGGCATAATTTAGTCCATCAATGTGTCAAGACAATATGTGTGTTCTCAGTCAAGATTTGGTGTTCCACAAAGAAGAAGATATTATAAGAAGTGAAGGTGGTTGTGATTAAAGTGTGTCTTTGAGATAATCTTTGTTTCCTTCAAGAATATCATCATGAAGCCTAGTTTATTCTTACACATCTATGTTTAAGTTGTTATCAACTTATGTATGAAAATTATTCATTCCTAGCGGGAGTCAAGTGGTAATGAAGAAAGTATACAAATGGCTAAGCTAATTGTGTTGAGATCTAATGTTGGAAATTCAAGAAGACAACATTTCAAATAAAGTAGAATGTGTAAGTGAAAGAAAAAGCTACGAAGAATCAACAAGGTTAGAGAGGTTAGTATTCCAAAGAATAAGAAGTTAAAGATATTACAGTAGTTTCCGGTAAATATGATCCTTTCCTATGTAAGAATGTCTTTTATTTTCCTTATTCCTTACTGCATTAGGTACTTCTTGGTGAATTCTGGAATACTACGGACTGTGAGGAAGAATAATTTAGACTCTAATGATCTAGGATTGGTTTCTAAGATAGGGCAAGTGATTAAAAAATCAAATTAAGATCTTTTTGGTCACTCTATGTGATAAGTCTATGTAGAGGTGGTTTAATTCTACGGTTCAACATGAAGACTATGAAATAAAGGGTGATAAGGATAGTGAAGCAAGAAGAGTAGTTATGTGTATCAGATATAAGTAGTTCAAATAATTACCAGATGCAACTCTCAAGTAAATGCCACTTATTAAAGTTGTGTAAGTATACTTCAAGTCTTAAAGGTGTCACTGTGATCCATTTCATATTCTCGGTTTGAAAACTAAAAATCCCAAAATTACTTAGGATTATGTAGAAAGGTTTAAATAACATGTACATTGAATTTTGTATGTATAGTAGGACTGTGATTGTATCCTAAAGGTGTTCCTAGATGGTGGAGTAGTAAGAGTGATGGATCTATGAAAATGTTCAAATGAGGAGTACTTTATTACGTCTGAGATGTGAAGAAAGGATATGTAGGCTACATGATATATATGGGTGAGGGAACATAATTATACAGATCTAAGAATGCATTTTTGAGGACTGTTATGGGGTTTTCAGGTAAGAGGTGTCTATAGCCTGCCTAATAGTTGAAATAAGTACAAATCATCTTGTGAAGTGTTGAAGAGTGTTCTAAAGCATGTCTAGACCATGAAATCATGATAAGACAATCTACATGTGTATGGTGAATCCTCAGGGAAGTATCATAGGTAAATAAGATGATCATTAGTATTCTCAATCTGAAATAGACTTCAAGATAAAATTGTGTGGATATATTGTAAGTATGTGTGACCCTATATGGGAAGAATGTGATATTTTCTAAGTATCAGGAAGTCTACAAGGCTTATCAGACATGAAGTCATAAAGAAGGTAGTGCATCTAATTTGTAATAGAGGATCTATGAGTTCTTAAAAGTCTACAAGTTGTGAACATGCGTATTGAAGGAAATTGTGAATTTCTTAAGTCTTTAAGGTATAATTCTTTGTTTTTTTCAATATTGATAAGTATGAGTAAGGTCAGGGTCCTATAGGAACATGTGGATTCAAGTATGTCCTTTAAATATGATTCAAGCAATTTGTGTAAGAAAATTCTGAAATAGATGGCTGATTTCAAGTTTTTAATAGGAGTTTAAGGGAGAGTTTGAAGTCTTATCAATCCAAAGAAGTCAAGAATAAAAATGTATGAAATAAAAAGGGTCAATGACAGTGTTAATAATATAGGCAGATGTTGTTGTTGGCATCAAAATGAAGTTTGTAGGTTCAATGAAGGTTATCAAAGAAAGAAGAGTTCCTCTTGACCATCAATCAATAATGAAAGATGTTAAGAAGATAGAAAAATGAGTGAGTGTTTCAAATAAAGTAAGTCAAGTAACCCAAGTGACCTCATCTTCTCATAAAAAATTTAAAATGATTGAAATGTTTCTTTAGGATAAAGGCAATATGATGGATTCATACTCTAGGCATGCAAAAAAGGTAAGAAGCTTAAATTGTGTATTTTTCAGTTGACTATGATGGTACATTTCCAGGGGAGCCATAGGTTGATGATTATGAGTTGTGTGTGTTTATATGACATGAAGAAGTTATTATGAAAATCATTGAAAGAATTGTTTAGGGATAAGTAGCCCTAAAGTCAATCATGATTGATTTGGAGGAAAAATGGTGGCTTTGAGCTTGAAAAGACCTAGATAAATATGATTTAGCATGATTGAAGGAAAATTAATGAGTGTACACATTCAGGGAGAGCCATTTGCATGGTGTTTATAGGTCCCTGAAACTTCATATGCTACTGAAGGAGTCAAAGAAGACCAAGTTCAGTACCAATGGGAGATATTTCAAAAGTCAGTTAGTTTTTACACTATTTTAATTTTATTTAGTCTTGTGTTTTCATTTTCCATGTAGTGTAAAGATTTTATCCTTTGTCATAGATGTCAAAGGGGGAGATAAGCATTAAAAACATGGGAAAGAGGTCATGTAGGTGTGTTGTTTTTGTTGCTTGCTATTAATGAAAAAGGGGGAGATAGTTGGCCATTTTGTGTTAGTGTTGCCATTAATGTAAAGTTCATTTATGTAAAAGGGTGTCATGAGGTCATGCGAGTATCCATGCGGTGTCATTCAGTGTCAAGTATGAAGATTGACTGTTAGTGACATAGTTTTGTGAGTTCTATAGTGTCCTGGAGCATGATTTTGTGAATATAGTCATGGTTTGAGTCCTCCCAAGGTGGTCAAAGGTTACCATGAGGTATAACATAGTAACAACATGATGGAAGTGTATATGAGTTGTATGGTGAGTTTCAAGTAAGAACTTAGAGGTATGATGCATGTATGAGGTCCTTGAGATGTAAGTAGATGAAAACAAGTAAGAAAGCATGGGTAAATGGGATTAGATGGAGATTTATATAGATAGTTTGGCTATGTGGTGAGTATGCATAGTTAGGTAATGTTATCTTGATGATTCATGACAAGTTTCAGGTCAAATTTAAGAAGGAATCACAATATACTTCAGTTTTGAATACAATTGGGTTTACTAGAGTGAAGATTTGAAGTAAAAATGGACCTTTTGATGCTCATTATGAGTTGTGTGCTTTGCATGGGTACCTGAGATATTTGGAATAGATTCTTAGGTCAGTAATGAAGGTTTCAGAAAAATAATGAGGTGGTTTGATTGTCGTGTTTTTATGAACGATCGTTAAGAAGGTAAGTTGGTTTGAAACCCTAGCTAAACCCTAGCTCAAAGTGACTTGGCAAAAAAGAGGTATAATGAGATTGTATTGATTGAATTTTCAAAATTGATGATTGGATGTTATAGATGAATTTTCCAGGTTTCTATAAAGGTAAAATAGTGGTTGTGACAATATGCGAGCACCACCTAAAAAGCCATGTTTTTAAAGGAGTTCAGTTTAAGTTAAAGTTCTCCAAAGAAGTTGAAACATAAATGGAATTTTTTTAATATCCGGTTTTTTTAAACATGTACATGATAGTTTCAGATCATGGTTGAGCTGAAAAAGGGAAAATTTATCCTTATTTACGAGGACTAGTTTTTGGGGCAGTTTTGAGTAGCTTGCATTAAAAGTGGAATTACAAGGGCTACAAGAAGAGTAAGGAATACATTCAATTTTTTTTTTTGATCTTGGTTAAGATATATTTTCATTAGTATTTCAAAATTGAAATTTTATATGGTATGAATAAGTTATGATATGTTCTTTGACGGTCATGTTTGAAGGATGCCTAGTCTAGTAGGGTGTTAAGTGGCTTTAAGATTTAAAGTGATTTTTCTGAGTTGTTATTGCTTGGTGAAGGTTTTTGAGTGCTTATATATCATGTATAATTGTGTTATATTATTTTCTCAATATGTAAAGTGAGTTTTGGTGTGATGGAGCAAGTTGAGCTTAAGGTGAGTTCCTGAGCCCTAGAAGGATTAATAAAATGTTTGTAGAGATTATCTTGGTTGAAGGCCTTCCACTTGAATTTGGAAGGAGTTACAATATGTCATGGAAATAGTTTTTTGATGTTTTTTATATTTGTATATGGTGTGTCTCATGATGATGATATTTTATGGGTCTTTCATATCAGTTTGTGAGGAAGAAGGTATGTTGACTTCCATGATAGGTTTTCTTAGGATGAAAGAACGAGGTGATTGAGGAATGAGATGGATTATTTGATGTTTGATATCTCATGGAGAGTGAGGGAAGATAAAAAAAATTCATAGTGAGGTCCTTTGGAGGTCTTAGAAGTGACACAAAGGGCACAATATAGTTGTGTTTACTAAACTATTTTCTAGGTAGCTTGATTCGGTAAAGAGAAAATTTGTTGTTGTTTAAACATATGGTTTTTTGAATAAGTATATTATGCATGGATGTGATATAAATGTCTTGAGGATTCTATAGAATGGTTAAATTTCATATTTTATTTGTTCTTTAATGGTCTTGATGCCCAAAGTTGAAAACATGGTGTTGGAAATAACTATTTGGTGAAGGTTTTGAGCCTTTTGAGTTATGTTATGATTTTTTTGATTGGTAAAAGCTAATTAATGACCATGGTTGATTTTTATGTCATATTACACACGTATGTTGAATTTGGGATCTTTAATAATCATGGTTTTTGTATTTGTGGTTTTATCTCATCCAGGTGATGGGGTTTTAAGCTTGTTTTATGCAAGTTTGATGTTTTTGGGTATGGATAATGTATATGTGTCATATATTAATGTATTGGGATTATTTAAGTTTTTTTGGTTTAAATTATTATATATGATCTACCTCCCTTTTGTTTGAAATATAGAAAGGATATATAAAGTGGTATTTTGAGTTCATTTTTGAACTAGTGCACTTGGAGGGAAAAATATGACCCATATGTGAGAGTGTAATAGGTTTGAATGCATGATTTGAAGTCTAAGGAATTTTGTTATAGGTTTAGGAAGGATAGAGAGTATGTGAGAAAGTTTCTAGAGCCAAGAAAAGTCCAAGAAGAAGAAGGCACAATTAGCTAGATGAATGAGAGTTTGATTGTGATTGTCTGAGCTAAATCAGATATCTCCATTATTTTTGGAAACAAAATAATTTAGTGATAATCATATTTAGGTGGTTTATTTGTTGTTTGATCATATTAGGGATTTTTATCCTCCTTTGTGGAGTGGGTTCTTCACTATATTATGGGTTATTTCTCCTTGCAGGGTTGGTGCTCTACTAAACTAGGGGTTGGTGATCCTTATGGGGTTGGTGCCTCACTAAATTTGAAACATGGAAATATAATGTTTGTGTCTCAATATTTTTTCTTCCCCTTGAGGGTTTCCCACTTATATTTGGTGTTTTTTTTACTCTCTTGTTCTTTCTCTTATGTATGGTTGTTTCTTTGCTTAAGTAAACACAAATATGTTTCATGGTTGATTGAATGGTTGTAAAAATGATAATGAATGATGAATGGTAAATGGACATAATTTTTTGTAGAAATAATTCACCCCTCAGTCTATTGTTCTTCCAACATTTCTTTACTATCATATTTTTTGTTCTTGTGTTTCAATGAGGAAGATACTTTGCACATTATCCCTCTTACCTCCAAATGAGTAGCTTGCACACCCACCACATTAAGGTTAGTAGGATTAAGCATGAGAATCAGATGTCTAAAATAACTATGCAATCTACCAATATATTTTAGTAGTGTTTCTTGTTTATGGAGATAAATACCCAAAATTAGAGCCCTCTTTCTAAATTACTATTATAATCTTGAACATTTTTTCCCTTTGTTAACCTTAAAATTTTCCAATCCATCATATCTTGTTACATATAACTGAAAGGATAAGTTTGTTGTCTTAAATCAGAAACAAAATCAGTCCAAGAAGAGATTACTTTACCTTTTTTCTCATAAATTTCTTAAAGGTTACTCTCCCACCAGATGAGTGTTGTGCCACCCATTCAAAGATTTTCTAGATGATTTTTTTCTTCATCATCAATTTTTTTTAACCCTACAATAGACTTCAATCTATTTGATCTAATTATCTAGCTTCTCTGCATTAAGCTTTCCATTATACATTGGAAATTCAAACTTAATATCCATTTTTAATGAAAGAAGAAAATTATATTTTCTTTTAACACTTTTCGAAGAAGGAGAACCAAATTCAAATGAAGAAGAAGACTCTTTTTTTTTGGTTTTTTACCTTTCTTAACTTCTCTTTCTATCTTTCTTGTCCTATCCTCATACAATTCCTCCACCACATATTTCATTTACATGAACAATTTTTGAAATTATTCTTCTCTATCCTCATCTATCTCTTTGCTTCCTGACCATCTCAATCTAGTTTTGAGATCAACACTTGTTAATTATCCTTCACCTTTTCTCGAGTGGGACCTTGTCAAAATTCAACAAAAACTTACAATCCAAAGTAAATGTTAAACTGATCATAGACCATATATGATACCAAATGATCTATAAGAGCATAATAAATTTAAAGATAAAAACCAACATCACTTTCAAAAAGATGATTTTTTAGAAGAATTTTAACATTACAAAATTTCCATAATTTTAATTATTATTTAAAATATTCAATTTGACTATGGAATTAGTAAAAAAAACTAGAATAAAATGCAAGGAAAAATGAAATAATATATTGATAATAGATTTCAACATAAAGCCTACATCTTTGAGTCCATTTAAATGGGACTAATCTATTAAAATCACCTTTAAAAAAAACTTATAATGGTGTATAAGGAAATTTAGACCTTCTCAATTTGGTAGAATATTCCTTCAACAAAAATAAACCTAGTCTCCTTTGGAAATTTTCCTCCAAAATTACTCTAACTCTTTAAAAAACATTATATGCTCACATAGTCCTCCTCTAACTCCTATTCAAATACAACATAGCCCCTTTTATATTGTTTGATCCTTATAGGTGCATTGGTAGGGTGATTATATATTTTTTACTAGGTGTTGAGTAAGAGCCTAAAAAATTATCCCTACTTGCTATGCTTAGAATTCCTCATCCCACATACCTGGGGAGGAGATATCCTTAGTTGTTTAATAGCTATAAGGTGACAAGTAAGTGTTTGCTTTGAGATTTTTTGTCTTTGGTTGGTCGAAATACCCTACTAAGCTAGGCAGATGATTTTGGTGTGAACTATGTTAGGTTTGGTGAGAGTTGGAAGATGAGTTAGAGTTGGTGAGAGTTGGTGAGTGGTGCGGCAAGGTAAGCGGTTGAGTTGATAGGTTAGGTGGATAAGGAAGTTAGTAGATGGTTGGGTGGAAGGTTGGCTAAGTCACCTGAGGTAGGAGCTCAACTCATTGAGTCAGGCTGTCACCAAAGGCAACTCAATTATAATGCAATACATATCATTTACTATACATAACATAATATATCCTATATGCACTATGGGATGAATAACAAACAAAATTATATACAAAATCTCTAATATAGTGATATGAAGAGACAAAGGTAAAGAAACCCCTCTGTAAAAAAAGTGTGTCAACCTTGGTTGAGGGCCCCCAACAAGCAAATAGAGGGGCCCACCCATCCGATAATGAATGTCAAATACCAGCAGAAAAAAACACATTTTTATTCCATACCACATTGCAACTTGTCACCGTTTGATTGGTCCACATAGTAGATGTGTAGGAATCTATGTCATCATGAACCTATGCGTAGTCCTTTATTTTTACTAGTTTTCCAAAAATTTCTACGTGCAATATCTTTTGCATACTGCCTTATTTTCAGCGTATAATATACTACCAAAAATCTCTCGATCTAATCTGCATAGTGCAACTAATTGTAAAGAATTAAGATAAAATCATAGACCAACATTCCTCAGTAAGTATCCTCTAGATAAAGCATATTCATTACTATTAATATTTTTAGAATGTTATTATCCTACCCTATTCATAAGCTTATCAATTTTTGGTGATTGCACTACACATGGTTCTCTCTCTTACCTTATTTATTAATCACATATTCCTTATCACGAAGGGTAGGGGCATTCTCATTTTATAAAATGTTTTGAGGAACCTGTAAGGTTATTAGTTAGAGTTAAAATACTTTGATGATACCCTTTCTCTCATTAGAAATTTTGGCATAAAGATGAATCTTTGGAAAAATGACAAGTGTCAGATAATGTAGTTGTGATGTATTGTATTGACAACATGAAATGAATTATATATTGCTCGAGAAGTGAAATTTTAAACCTTGTAAATTCAGAACCTACTATAAATTCAAATACGTATTTTGATGTAAATAATTATAAGTTGAAAAATCATGTATATTGAAACATGTATATTATATGGATTATTAAATTTTTATAAATATATTTATCATTGTAAACCTTACTATGGAATTATAATTCATGGAGTAACTTATAAAGGTTATATGGATGCATTATGAACTATGTACAAAATGAATCATTGTATGGAATTACACTTGTCATGTTATTATTAATTATTTATTAGAATTTCTGAAAATGGAATGCACGTGTTAATGAACTAACCATAATTTCCTTAGTGTAATTAGATGCACAATTATATGTGAAATCATATAGGTAATTATATTTTATGTTATACACATTGTTAATTCATTTCTTAACTTCGATGGAAGAAAATTATATGAGTTAATATTAATGACACAACTATATATACTATGTAAAATCAACTCTAATTACTTTTATTACAATTGTATTACTACATATATGTGTTTGTTTTTTAAACATAGGACTAGGAAATCAAGAGGCATTCTTTTCCATACATGGTTGTGTAAGGTTGATTTAAAATTTTGGTTTAAAATAAACTTTGGTATGTTTTTTTGGTCACCCACCAATGGATCGCTACAAACATATGTGCGTAAAACTTTACCCAATACTTAAAAGTCTTGTGATTTTCTCGATAGTGACGCTAAATTGGGGGGAAATCTTGGTGATTATGCTAGTAAATTAGGTTTATTATACCTATCTACTTGTATGCATGATAAGATTAGCTATGTTAATAAACAAGAAACTAACTAAGTAGTTTCATGATCTAACTAAACATATCATAAACATCAAGATGAGTGCTAAACAAGATAACTTCTACAATAATGAATTAATCTCAAACACTGTCATTTTATCTCTAACTACTCTATAATTACTTAAAACATAAATTGAACCTAGTTAAAACTATGAGAAATCAAATTAAATTTGTTGTTTGCTTCAATGGAGGTGAAGAGGTCTCTCTAAAATAGATACAAGGACAAGTTAGATACCCTCTTACTAACCTACTATAAAGGTATGGATGAAAGATGGAGGAGATTCAAAAATGGAGGATATCTAAGATACAAGGGCTTATTAGCTTGGCTAATGAAAATGAAGTCTAATTCCTTTCCAAAGTGTTTGAGATATTTTGTTATGTAAACAAGGTGTGTATTTTAGAGGGATGGGTGACCCTTCTATTTATAGTTTTCCAAATGAGAGAATGTTGAAATTTAGGTGCATGTGGGACTAAAGCTCAAAAATAAATTTTAGATTAGATTAGGATAAACATGCTTTAATATTAGTTAAGCTAGGATTAGGATAGTTAAACTTGATTAGAAAAATATTAGAGACTCATTGAGAGTTGCGAGGGGTCTGGTTAATCAATTGTGACCGATAGATAGCCTATGAAGCATGCAGAAGTGGTTCAGAGAGAACTAGGGAGGTTCTAAATGGTTGAAAGGAGGAATGTTTAGCTAATAAGAGACATATTATCCCAATTAGCCGATTATAAGAATAATACAACCAAGAAGGTGTCGTAAATGGGCGTCTGAGAATGGAGCAAAGAGTAGCTAATTGAAAAAGTGTTGTTAATTGAGTAAATTGGAGGAAATGCTAAGTATAAGCATACTTTAGGTGTCTAAATTTTCCCCTCTTTGGGGTGGCATAAGTGATGCCACTTCAAAGATAGTATACAAGCATAAACAAGTAGAAAATTTTGAAGGGATAAAAGAAAAATGAGCAAAATGAAGGATGCCCTCTCGATTATCGATGGGGTGATAGAAGAAATCGATTGACGATAAAAAAGATGATAGAAAGAGAACATAAGAAAGAATAGTGTGAATAAGAAGAAAGGGAATATAGAAGAAAAGGAGTATGAAGAACGGGGAATGAGCTAAGATCCATCCAGTGCCTTTTAAACAACTTTATTTGTCATCATATTTCTAGTGATCTTCATCGTCGATCCTTATTAAAAATATTGAACAAAAGTGTAGTATGAAATTAAAATCCATATATGAACAAATTTCCATTGCTTAAAAACACCAACTCCATGTAACATACAAAATCCAATGCAATATGAGAAAGTAAAAGATGCCTAACTCCATGCAACATACATAATGCAATGAAATATGAGAAATTAAAAAATCTAACCTAACAGAGAATCATAATGTAATGTTTTTGTTATCAAGATTCAGCTCCAACCTATTCAAATTAATGACAAGGGTTAATGATGATGCCCTAAGAAAATTGTACATGCGAGGGGAATAACGGAGGACACCTTGATCTGATGACAAAATAATTGTGCACTATGAAAAAGTACCAGGAAACTCGTTATTCCCTAGAGTATAAACATAGTAAGAACCTTATATTTTGTTGATGGAGGTAGATCAAGATGATTTGCGAGTTGCGCACATGAATAGGTGAGAACCAAAGAGCGACGTTTTGTAGGATGATTTATATTATTTTTGATGTTTGTTGATACATATTTGAATTTTTTTTATTATTTTTCTACCATATTTGAATGGGGTAAGTGCACAAAGTTCGGGGGCCAAAAAGTGGACAAAACCTGAAAATTAACTAAATGTGATTACGTTTTTCAATAACACGATCGCGTTATGTTTTCCTAGGATCAAGAATTCACGAACCTAAAATGTGTACGCGTTATAATGCACTTACGATATAACATGTACTCATTTCTATGAACACAAAATACGTACGCATTTTTCTGTATATAAAGTTTGTAGGGGCTAGAAGGAGCCATATTTAGTAAAATAAATGTTAAGTATAAGATTTCTTTTATTATTACTTTATACTTTTATTATTTCTTATACTTTAAAGTAATAATAAAAGAAATATTATACTTTAAATTTATTTTAGTGAATATAATAAATTAGGGTCACTATGCACCTAATGGAATTGGTCCCGTAGTTCTAACAATGATAATCTAGAAGATAGTTTTTCAAAATCTAATCTGGTCAGTACTTACTCATTTTTAGAATTTTAGTAATGACATAAAAATTCAAGCCATATATATTGTAGTCGGTCTTTGTTTTGTTAAAACATATAGTCGTTTTGTAATTTTTTTGTCCTTTTGGATTAGATTTTAGCCCTAACACTGCTTCAATTGGTACTAATTTTGAAATTTGGTCCATAATTAACTTTAGTGACCACAAATCAGCTCTATGATGTTTGTCTACTTCTTACTAAATTGAGATCCTTACTAAAACGATGTTTAGGGTTTAGGGTTTAGTGTTTATAATTCAAGGTTTAGGTTTTAGGGCTCAATATTTAGGGTTTAGGGTTTAGGGTTTAAGGTTTAGGGAAAGGGTTTAGGGTTTAGGGTTTATTTTTTTGTCTCATAGTTCAGGGTTTATGGTTTAGGGTTCAGAGCTCATGGTTCAATTTTTAGGGTTTATGGTTTAGGGCGTAGGGTTTAGGGTTTAGGGCTTAGGGATTAGGGTTAAATGTTTAAGTGTTAGGGTTTAAGGTTTAGGGCTCACAGTTTAGGGTTTTAAGTTTAGGGTTTAGGATTTAGGTTTCAAGGTTTCAGGTTCACGGTTACGGGTTTTAGGTTTCATATTTTAGAGTTTATGGTTTAGTGTTTAGAATTTAAGGTTTATGGTTTAGGGTTTAAGGTTTAGATTTTAGGGATCAGTATTTAAGGTTTAGGGTTTAGGGTTTAGGGCTAAGGGTTTAGGGTTTAGGGCTAAGGGTTTAGGGTTTAGTGTTTATGGTTTATGGTTTAGGTTTTTTGGCTTAGGGTTTAGGTTTTAGGGCTTAGGGTTTAAGTTTTAGAGCTCATGGTTTATTTTTTAGGGTTTAGGGCTCAGGGTTTAGGCTTTAGGATTTAGGGCTCAGGATAAGGGGTTTAGGTGTTAGGGTTTAGGGTTCAGGGTTTAGGGCTCAAGGTTTAGGGTTTATTTTTTAGGATTTAGGGTTTTGGGCTTAGGGTTTAGGGTTTAGTGTTTAGAATTTAAGGTTTAGGGTTTAAGGATTAGGTTTTAGGGCTCAATATTTAGGGTTTGGGTTTTAGTGTTTAGGGTTTAGGGCTAAAGTTTTAGGGTTTAAGGTTTAGGTCTCATGGCTCAGGGTAAAGAAATATTAACCAATACAACTATCTTCTTTTGCCCATCCCATGGGAAATATTTCACTTGAATTGTTATCTTCTGTGTCTTACCCATTATTTTTAGTAATTGACAAAGAGTATTCAACTGAAAGGGGTTCAACGAATTCGTAGGCAGAACATTCAAAGAGAGTCATCACAATTTGATGTCTTTCATCTGTTGATATTTTGAAGGAGGGAAATGTTTGAGGGTTAGGGTTTAGGGTTTAGGGATCACGATTTAGGGTTTCGTGTTTAGGTTTTAGTGTTTAGGGTTTAGGATTTAGGTTTCAAGGTTTTAGGTTCACGGTTATGGGTTTAGGTTTCATATTTTAGAGTTTATGGTTTAGTGTTTAGAATTTAAGGTTTATGGTTTATGGATTCTATGTTTAGGGTTCAGGGTTTAGGGATCAAGGTTTAGGGTTTATTTTTTAGGATTTAGGGTTTTGGGCTTAGGGTTTAGGGTTTAGTGTTTAGAATTTAAGGTTTAGGGTTTAAGGATTAGGTTTTAGGGCTCAATATTTAGGGTTTGGGTTTTAGTGTTTAGGGTTTAGGGCTAAAGTTTTAGGGTTTAAGGTTTAGGGTGCATGGCTCACGGTAAAGAAATATTAACCAATACAACTATCTTCTTTTGCCCATCCCATGGGAAATATTTCACTTGAATTGTTATCTTCTGTGTCTTACCCATTATTTTTAGTAATTGACAAAGAGTATTCAACTGAAAGGGGTTCAACGAATTCGTAGGCAGAACATTCAAAGAGAGTCATCACAATTTGATGTCTTTCATCTGTTGATATTTTGAAGGAGGGAAATGTCAGATTCCTGAATGTCCAATCCTTCTATAGACCCCAATATTCCTCAATCCTTGGATGTACAGGGAGACACTGTTACTTGGCTTCCATTTATAATGATAGAGATATTTGTAAATTCATGTTATGACCCCTAAATCTATATGAATTTCAATTTTCTTGGAAATCACATCACACACTTCACTAGGATTGATGACTACCCCTATCTATTCTTTTGAAAACATTCATGGGTTTATCATATGAGGAATTATGAATGAATGTAAGGTCACTAAGTCGTAGGCCAGGTGACTCCCATGTAGAACTAGACAAGAAATATTTACTAGGTGATTGATAACCTCTTTTTTTTCTTAGCCATTCCCCTATTTCCATGCTTATTTTGAACACTTCAGGAAGTTCTATCAAATTTACTATCCATTCCATTGGAGCAAGAAATTTATATTTCTCCAAAGGAGAGGATACTGCAGGAAATTCAATCATGATCCTACACCTCCACATTGGTATATTATATATGTTTCTTTTGTTTCCTTTAAGATTAATTTTTGTGTTATGATGGTTATTTTTTCCAGCTTCCAATGGGTCATCCTGGCTTGCATAATACTATGCATGGAAATATGAGAAATGTGAAATTTTTTTCAGAGTGTGAATAAATTTAAATTCAAGAGTGCAAGTATATGTGGGAAGAAACAAGTTTGGAAGATATGTGTAATATGCATTGTAAGGCACAAGGTATATGTCACATCCATTTAGTTACTTGTCCCACCTCTCATAAACAAGGTAGTTCTAAAAGCAGATTCAATGATGGTTCTAAGTACGAGACTAGGAAATATTGATGAATTATGGTTCGGGGTTTAGGGTTTATGTTTTAGGGTTCAGGGTTCAAGGTTTAAGGTTTAGGGTTTAAGGTTCAGGGTTATGGATTAGGATTTAGGGTTTAGGTTTAGGGTTTAGGGTTTAGGTTTTAGTGTTTATGGTTAGGGTTTACAGATCGGGGTTAAAGATTTAGGGTTTAAGGTTTATGGTTTAGGGTGTAGGGTTAAATATTTAGTGTTTAGGGATTAGGGTTTATGGTTTATAGTTAAAGGTTAATGGTTTATGAATCAGGGTTTAGGGTTTAGGATTTAATGTTTAGGGCTTAAGGTTTAGGGTTTATGGTTTAGGGCTTCGGGTATATGGTCTAGGGTTTACGATTTATATTTTAGGGCTTAGGGTTAAAAATATAGGGTTTAGGGTTTATGGTTTAGGATTTAGTGTTTAAGGTTTATGGTTTAGGGGTCAAGGGTCAAGGTTTAGGATTTAGTTTTTACAGTTTAGGGTTTAGGGCTTAGCGCTTAAGGCTCATGGGTAAGGGGTGAATATTTAAGGTTTAGGGTTTAGGGATTAGGGTTTACGTTTTAGGTTTTAAGGTCTAGGGATCATGGTTTAAGGTTTAGGGTTTAGTTTTATCACCTAGGGTTTAGTGTTTCGATTGTAGACGTTAAACATTAAAAGCTTTAGACTGAATGCTGAAATCTTGAAAATTACCTATGTACTAACCAAATTATACTATAAAAAACTATCTCCTAAACCGTGACTCATGGAACTGTGGGACTAATTCCACAAGGTGCAGAGTGACCCTAATTTCTTATATTTACAAAAATAAATTTAAAGTATAAGAAATAATAATAAAATAATAATAATAAATAATAACAAATGAAAAATTTAAACATTTATTTTTGTTAATAGAATCATGCCAAATTCATATACAATGCTCATACTATACAGAACATGTATGCGGTATAGTACGTACACGTTATAACGTGTATGCATTTTGTATTTTCACTTTTTCCAAGCCATGCCTCAAGGCTTGGGATCCGGTTTGGATCCCCAAGCCTGAGGCATGGACCTGCACAAACACAACAAACAACATGTTTTTGCGGGAAAATGAAAAAATGTCACTTCATCTATGATAAATCAATATAAAACAATAGACTCGTTTAAAAAATATATACCACAATGTAGAGTAGAGTTTCTTCTTTCTAAAAATATAAATTTTCAAATTTTCTGACTACTATAAGGTTTCCAAATTATTTATTTTCTAACTATGCCTTTTTATAGATATTTTTTGAATTTTGATGCAGCCTAGAATTCACAGATATAACCTAAACGGGTTAGCACATCACTTTGCACAGGTTGAGCGCTCACCTGAAGCGCGCAAAGGCACCACGCAAATTGACGACATATTGTCAATATCGCTCATCTTCTCTTCCATTGTCATTAATTGATTACATTACGCTAATTAATTAAGTCTCCTATCTAACACATACCCTAATTAACGACCCTTCGTTAATCAAACACCTTCTATCTAGTCTAATTAATTATTATTAATTAATTAGCCTCCCTTCTCATTAAATCAATAAATTACTATTTAATTGATTTAATCATCTTCTATAGTCTAAAACATACTAATATTCCTCCAAAAGCTTATAAAAGCTTGCACATCTATTAATTAATCATCTTGATTAATTAATACACCCCCTTTATCCACATGAGCCACTAAAGGACAAGATAAACCCTCCTAAAGTTAACTCAACCCTATCTAAACCCCCCTTATCCATAACTAACTCTACATCTCCATTAGTCCCACATTCAAGAGGATGTGTTGAATCCTTTATCCTTTGGGCTATATAAAGAACCCTCCCTCTACTTCTACACCTACACCTAAATCTCTCAAGAGACAAAAGAAAGCACATAGTTTTATACTAATAGCCTTTTTTCATTCTTGAGCCCTCCATCATCCATCTTGAAGAGCTAAGCCTCACACCCAAGCATCCATTGAAGGATCAAGCAAGCAATATTGTTGATTGTCCATTGGACTACATAGGTTCATTTGATTTTAATTAGGCAATTTAGAATAATAGAGTTCATTCTTTGCATTATGTTTTGATCTCATTATTTCAAAGTTATAATGCTAAGTGTAGGATGTGTTTATTTCTTCATCTTGATGGTACTATTTCTTGTTTCTAGTTAGATTAAGGAACTATTTTAGGTGGTAGTTTCTTGCTTTAAATCTAGCTTAAGAAAAAGAATACATGTACACATTTGGCATGCTCGGTGGGACCATTGTCCCTAGGCATTTTAGTTCAATTCATGTTGTTTTTGACATACTCCTCCTTATGTACATAGGCAATTTGTAAGTATTGTGTTAATTTGGATGCTTTTGGAAGAGTTATTGTTGTTATTGGACTAATATGATAACTTTTGATACATTTTGTGCTAGTTTATGTCATTTACACAACATTTGACGTCATAAAATGGAGTACAACCTTTTTTGTAGGGAAACGCGCAGAATGCTAATGTACACACATGCGTGCTACACCACGCACAGGCACCATTCCCCGCACACATGCACACTAATATCATACAATGTACTTTCAGGTTTAGCACAAGCATCATTATATGAGCGTAAGCACTCTGTCTTTTATTGCTAGCACATATGCCAAAACATTAGCGCACACACTCCAATGTTGGCGCATACACCTCTCGGTTGGCGCACACGCTTTGTGTAAATTTTTAGTTCTATTTTACCTGATAGTGCATATGCTATACCCTTGGTGCACCCTTTGCTTTATTTCTAGTGCACACATCTCTTGGCTAGCGTAGGTGTCCTGGGTATTTTCCGGCAACTTTTCCCATTAGCGCACATGCTTTACCAGTGGCGCACATGCTTTTCTAGTAGCACAGGCATCTTATCCTTATTGCAGGTGCATTTCTCTCTTTCGGTGTCGTTTATCACTCCATTGGTGCACACGCATATGACTTAGCACACACGTCATATTGTTGGCGCACACGCCTCTCAGGATGGTGCAAGCGCACTGTCAGTTTTCAAAGCATACAGGCGTGCACACATCCTAACCCGCATGCACACGTCCTACCCTGCGCGTATGCACCTTAGTGAAAATTTCACATGCTAGTTTTAGGATTTGCAAGTTTTATATGCTTGGTTACTAACTTTTCTTGTAGGTTTTATCTGATTATTGCTTGTTTCTGCTTAATATTTGCATGTTTTTGTTAAAAATGATGAGTTTTTGCATGCTTTTTTGAAAGGAGTAAGGTCACGTATGCTCTTCCTTCACATCCTTTGGGATGATCTTGGGAATCAAAAATGATCCTTAGTTCCTTTTAATGTTTTTGAAATGTTGACATGCTCATATTGAAATACATTGATGAAATTGAAGCTTTCCATTTGATATTTACATTGATTAATAAGCAAACACCAAATATGCTCTTCTCTTGCATCCTTGGATGATCTTGAGAATCAGAAATGATGTTTGTTCCTTGTATGGAAAACTACTAATCTTGTTGCATAGGACCTAACGCTTGTCAAAGAAAGGTGGAATCAAAACGAAGTGCAAAACTTCTAATACACGTGTTTTTGTAGATTACCAAATGGTGTGCCACTTTGAAACCACATTAAGTTAAAAAGATAAAAAACACACCACATTCAAAACACTGTATTTGCAGGTTTCAGAAAAGGGTACGTCCCTCTCCACTCAACTGGAATGTAACCCCTTTGGCATAATTCCTTAAGCTATAACAATGGGGGTGGCACCAGGAACCCTAAAGTAGTCCACTGCTGAGAAACCTCGTGGATGAAATAGGAAGCACCTCGCTTACCCACCTGACTAGTATGCCTTGTGAGTTAGCGTTACAAAGTTGTTTGTATGGAGACCCCAGGAAGAGCACATGTGGATGCACTAGTTTCCCTTTGTGCTTGGAGGGGGTAAAGTAAAGCCGAGATACTCCTAGATATAGTCATTGCGACTTGGGAAAATCGATCTCTCTTAAGATGGCTTTGTAACACCTAGTTGAGAGAACTTATTAAGGAGACCATTTTTCTGGAGGCCCACTTTACTAGTCCATTCATGTCATTTTCCATCACGAAGTGATAACTTGTTTGGATTCAGCACCTTGTTTGTTAAACACGGTAACGAATCCATTCTAAGTTGGATCTAAGTGTTTTTCATCACGAGATTAGATGAAATTATTACTTAGCTTAGCTTCCTTCTCATTTTTTGAATGAGGTGAAGCTCTGCCAAAGTGAAACTGAGTTTATTTTCACACATTCTTGATATATACCCATGCATTCGTGCTGCCCATGTTGGAAGTCAGATAGAGGCATACCTTACACATGTGTCTTATCAGGGATAGTGCTGGCTACTTTTTTGTACGTTTACACTCATCCATGTTTGCGGCTGGGGTGTTAAATGACTAAAGCGAGTGGGTGCATTTTCACATCTTTGACAGTCCTTCGATCTTGACTTCAAGATCATCATCATTGTTACGGGTCTGTTTCACCTTCTGTCTCTTCCCTATTTTATCGGTTTTTGCTTGCATTCTGGTCATTCAGTCTTGGTATTTACATTACATTTCCCATTCTTTGGGAATGTAGTATAAATCCCTTTATTGCGCGGTTACGCTGCTTGCATTATCGTAGACTTCTTTTTATACTCGAGGCTTGAATTTAGTTTAGACGTAGTCTGGGTCTTTTGACGAGTGTTGATACTGCGTTATATATATTGCCATAATGTTGTCTTGATATTCGACACCTTGCTTGCTTGGTTGAGATATCGGGATAGCGTTGTTACGCTATATCTAGTTGCAGCGTCCACTTTTCAAAACACTTGGCTTTCATTGACACTCGAATTAGTTCTGAGTATACCTTGTGTGGAGGTTGTGATTAGCTTCTTGTTTTTACTTACGCCTTGTTCATATTCTTGAACTTGACATAAGTAGGGACGTGTTGTTGGTCTTATCTTTGGTCATTGTCTGTGATCTTGGTACCCAGACCAGGATCACTCTTATAGTTAGGTTTGGTTCGTCACCTTGATTCTCCTTAGAGTGGTTATCTTCTGTATATCATCTCACTATGATTGTGATATTCACGTCTTGTTTCTTGTAAATGTGACCTGAATATCCCCATTGTAAGGTTACGCTATACACATCTTGACAATTCTTAGGTGTACTGGATGCCTAGGTCTGATTCCAATTATTACCTTGTTTTTGAAAAGTGTGTAGTGTTACTGCTTGTGTGTGTTACATCAATATCATCTCGATATTGTTACCCTACTTTCTTGCAAAGGTGGGTCACATATCTTGGTGACATTGTGTGTCACCCACAAATTGTAACTAGCACTTTTCATAGTATAGGTTTTGGACAGGTTAGAGCTTGCTTCTTTTATACTTTGTTAGGAGGTCATATTAGCCTTTTGTTATTACTTATGACTTGTTCATATTTTTGAACTTGACATAAGTAGGGAAATCTTGCTAATCATCTTGTGATACTGGTTACCTTTTTGAAAGCAAACATAGGAAGTATCTTATTGATTTGGTTGACTTGTTATTGAAAGTATCATCATTGTTAAAATCTTGCATTTTTAGGCAATTATTGTATCACATTGATATTTGGAGTATTCATTACTCTCATTTATATTCTTGAACATTCTTGTACATTTTCACTTAGGTTTGATATAAAAATTGTTTAAACACATTTGTAAACACCTTAGTGAACATTGTTGCACCTCATGGCTCCCAAAACGACATTAGGGCTAAAGAGACAAGCCTTAGAGGTAGAACAAATGAAGAATTGGGAGGCCTCGAACTTACAAGGGTCAAATCCCTTCATGGGCCATGATCTTGGGCCTTTGTTCTCCACCAAGAAATAAGGTGATGAGCAACAATCCCCACTTGCAGAATTTGATCTTGATCCTATCTTGTTAGACGAGCTCCTTTTTAGGAACAAGGATAGGGTGCTAGCGCATGTGGTGGAGTTAGGGGATAAATTTCCCATTGACCAGGAAATCATCCCACCTACTAATGATACAAATGAGGAAGAATGCCCCCTCATAAACATGGATGATATCCTTACGCATGGACAGGATTTGACCTCAAATGTGGTAAACAACAACATTGTAGGACGTAGAATACCTCTTCTTAGAATGCCACATCGGGTTAGAGTAGAACATGAAAATGTCAATGAACCCCCTCAAGAAGAAGAAGAAGAAGAAGAGGAACCTCTAGAAGAAGAGAAAATGATCCAACAACAAATTACTAACCTTAGCAAACAATTGGCCTTGCTAACCTCACATGTACATAAAGGTACAAGCAATAATGTACAAAAGATGAAATCTAAGGTTAGGATCAGTGAACTTCAGAGGGAAAACCCGGGAGGAGATGACACCGATTACAGCTGGGTTTATATTCCCGCTTCCCCCACCAAAGAACAACTACTCGCACAAGAAGTTCAATCTATGAAAGTAGCACTTGCAAGCCTCCAGGAGAGTAGTGTGGGAAGCATCAGAAAGTACCAATATGAGGAGTTATGTCCTCATCCATTTGAAAAAACAATGACACTGTTACCTTTTCCCAAGAAATTTGACATGCCTAAGTTTGACAAATATAGGGGGAAAGGTGATCCAAGAGATCATGTAAAGGATATTTACAGTGTTTTACATGTTAAGAAGTGTCTTATAGTGATAACTACCTCATATGAACTTTTCCCAAAAAATCTAGGAGGTCAAGCCTTGGAGTGGTTTACATGCTTACCTCGGGGGTCCATTTTCTCTTGGCCATAATTGGTAGAAAGGTTTGTGCGACACTTCTCCTACAACATTGAAAGTGATGTCACCATGGCAGACTTGTGTGGCACCAAGCAATGTCCCAATGAGACATTCTCTAGCTTCCTACAAATATGGAGAGGGATAGCTAGTTTCTTCCCTTATGCATTTCCTAAGAAACAGTTCGTTAGTATCTTTGTGCCTAATCTGAACCCAGACATCACCTTTCACCTTCAAATGCATTGTGTTCACACTTTTGAGGAGGTCATTGAGAAAGGTGTTCAGATAGAGAAAGCCCTTATTGCTAAAGGGACTATTAAAACAAACTCTAAAGATAATCAAAGTATCAAACCTACGGAGAAGCTGAAAATATTCAACAAAAACAAGAATGTCATAGGATATGGAATTACATATTCCAAGCGTGTGTAAGTGGTTCAATCTGGTCAACCTTTTAAACTAGACCAAAGGACCCATTCAGCCACCACCCAAGTGTCGTATTTTCACTCCGCTCAATGAGTCATTGTCTACCATAATGAAACAACTTGAGGTGGCTCATATGGTAACATACCCGGTGACACATCCCTTTGATGAAAATGTTCCTAAACCTACATGGTACAAAGACCACGAATATTGTGATATGCATCGTGTCAAAGGGCACAAAACTAATAAATGCCTATGACTTCACCATTACATTTAGGACCTCATTGATAATGGGGAAATTGAAGTCGATAGCCCAGAGAAAACCCAAACCCCAAATGAAAAAATGGGGATCTACAAGGAACCTTTCCCTAAACATGGAAAGGCAGAGGAGAAAAATTCGGATCGAGGAGAGTCATCCAAGAGTTATAAGGTGGCCAATTATTTATATACTAATACTGATAATCACCACTATGACTCACTCATTGGGTGTATTCGTTCTCCTCATGACCATATCAATACCATCTGGATCAAAGGGAAGGATTGTGTTGTAGTAACAAGGTGCGCTCATCTCATGATCCCTGAACCCTCTCCAGTGACCACACAAGATGGTAGATATAACCTCCTAGATCAACTTGATAAGATGTCTGCCAAGATTTCTATCTTGGATCTTCTCAAGATATCCACGGTCCATAAGGACATCTTGTATAAAACCCTTCAAGGGTCAGGAGTACCATTAGAAGTAGATCCTTCACATCTGAAGGCCATGGTGGCAAACATTGCACCGACTGCATTTATATCCTTTAGTCATCAGGAACTTCCTAGTGAGGATCCCAGGCATAATCTTCCCTTGTACATCGAAGTATTTGTTACCCGTAAGAAGATCAAATGAGTGCTTGTGGACAATGGGTCGGGTCTCAATATTTACACATTAAAGTTTATCAAAAAATTGAGACATACAGAGGAAGACCTAGAGGCTCAGATCATTACCATAACCACTTACGACAACGCGGAAAGGGAGTCAATAGGCATAATCACATTACCTATGGAAGTTGGGCCTACTTGTTATAATACGCAGTTTCATGTCTTGGACTTGGAACTTCCGTACAATATGCTTCTCAGTCGCCCATGGATTCATGTCATGCAGGTCGTACCTTCCACATTTCATCAGTGCATCAAGCTGAAGCATGAGGGACATACCGTCACAATACGGGGAGACCCAAAACCTTTTGCTCATTGCAGATCCCTTAACAGCTTTACTCGCAGAGGTACATATGCATGCCCCTCAGCCGATATTACAATTCCTCTTCAGTCTGAGGCCATAGACTCACGAGTGGATTCTGATTCTCTTAGTTCTTGTACTCAAGACGTTTCCACATCTACCTCCCCATTTGACTCTTGGGAGATGAAAGTCTTAGAATACGGTTATGGAGAGTACAATGTTCAACAGGCTCTTCTAGTTTTTGACTTATCCTTATCACCAAAAACCAGAGGATGACCCAACTACCATTTCAGATGGCCTCGAGATGAGCAGACTATAGGGTCATTCCTACCTGGAGGATTACTAGCAGAAGAGAAATTGTTAGACCCACCTAAAACTTGGGTTTTAGAGGATACCCAGCCTACTTGCTACCGGATTCTCGGATATGAGAAGTCTAGCCGCATGATGTATTCTATGGGCTACAAAGGTTTAGGATGTAGAAAAAATGAACATGGGTAGAGGGAACCAGTTCCTCTCCCACACTTCAAAACAGAGAGGTAAAACATTGGAATTAGACCCTACGGGGCACATCCTAATGATCAAGATGCTACCTGTTCTGAATGCGAGGATAGCTCTGACTATCTGGACAATGATACAGATTCCCATTGTAGCCTATACGAGGACCTTGCCTCCACAAACCTATTTGCTAATACCATTGTCCTTACCATAACACCTGCGGAACCTACCATTGACCTTGTCTACCCTTGCCTAGTCGAATGGGACCAACAACGTCACATACCGCTGGATATATTTGAAAATGATGAAGCTATTGCAGATTTTATGGGTGTAAGAGATTCAATTCCTATTGGAGACCATAAAAAGGGGTTTTACATTGACCTGGACACCTGTGCCTACTTCGGGGAGGAAGCTGAGCTTCGTGGTCAGAAAAACTTAAGAAAACGTGAGGGTAAAAGTTCTAAAGAAAAGCCTCAGAAAAATTCAAAGTCTAGGTCGCATAGTGAAAACCTCTTTGAGGCACTGGCAAACCAATAGGTGGAAAAGACAATGGACAATCAAAGTGACCATGCTGAGGATGAAAATATCATGTAGACATCCTTGGCCAAAGACCTCAACCTTCCTCTCGATCCTACATGTATGGAGGACTTGTCAAAAATGTTGGTTGAAGAAACCATTGATGTGAACATCGGTACAGAAGAAGACCCTAAGATTGTTAAACTGGGAGCTTCGCTCTCAGCACATAAGCAGAAAACATTTACAATGTTGCTATGGGAATTCATAGATGTATTTGCATGGTCCTATAAGGACATGCCAGGCTTGGATCCAACTTTGGTGGTGCACAATTTAGTTGTGCATGTAGACGCTAAGCCTATCAAATAGAAGCTCAGGAAAATGCACCCAAGAGTGGCCCTCTTGGTCAAAGAAGAGCTGGAAAAATTACTAGCAGCTGGATTTATTCGACCCATTGACTACTCAGAGTGGATTTCAAACATTGTTCCTGTGCAGAAGAAACCTGTGGGATCTGCATTTGTACAGATTTCTGGGACATAAACAAAGCATGTCCTAAGGATGATTTCCCATTACCAAATATTGATATGATCGTTGATTCAACCGCAGGGTATGAAATGCTATCTCTTATGGATGGATTTTCAGGCTATAACCAAATCAAGATAGCTGACGAGGATCAACATAAGACAACTTTCACAACACCTTGGGGTACCTTCTATTATCAAGTGATGTCATTTGGTATCAAAAATGTAGGAGCTACATATCAAAGAGCAATGAAAGTGATCTTTCACGATATGATCCATGACATCATGGAGGATTATGTGGATGATATCTTGGGGAAATCCAAGACACGGGAAGATCACCCTGCCATCTTGCAGCATATTTTTGAATGCCTTCGGGAATACAAGGTTCATTTGAACCCCAAGAAGTGTGTATTTGGTGTCCTATCAGGAAAATTTCTTGGGTTCATTATCTCATGGAGAGGGATCGAGGTAGACCCTGCTAAAGTGTCTGCTATCACTGAGATGCCTCCTCCTAAGAACATCAAGCAGCTGCGCATCTTACAAGGGAAAATACATGCTATACGTCACTTCATCTCTTAGCTAGCCGATAAGTGCCACTCATTCACTCACATGTTGAAAAAAGATGTCACCTTTGTTTGGGGACTAGAGAAACAGCAGGCCTTCACCCTGCTCAAGCAATATTTGGCTAATCTGCCTATCCTCATGCCACCAACTCCTGGTGAGCCTCTCCTTCTGTATATCTCTGCCACTCAATTTTCTATTGGTGAGCTGCTCGCCCAATATGACCTTAGTCACAAAGAAAAGGAAGTTTATTACCTCAGCCGTACTCTCATTGCCTATGAGCTTAATTACCCTCAAATTGAAAAGGCATGTTTGGCTGTCATTTTTACTTTTCAAAAACTTCACCATTACTTGCTAAATACAAAAACTAAGCTCATATCTAAAGTTGACCCGCTGAAATATCTGTTTTCTAAACCCGCCCTCACTGGCAGAATGGCTAATTGGATCATTCTGCTAAGTGAGTTTGACATTGAGTTTGTACATCAGAAGTCAGTCAAGGGGTAGGTCTTGGCCGATTAGTTAGCTAAAGCACAATTGCAAGGGACTGAACCATTGAATCTGGATTTACTAGATGCTTCGTTACTATATATTGAGGAGTCCATCATATGGCAGGTACACTTTGATGGGTCCTTTACTTTTCATGGTTCAGGAGTAGGTGTGGTGCTCATTACTCCTTCTAGGGATCCTATACCATAGGCTTTCCACCTAGGATTCCCTTGCATGAACAACATTGTGGAGTATGAAGCACTCATCGCTGGGATGAAGCTTGCTATAAAATGGGACATCCATCATGTCAAGATTGTTGGTGATTCACAACTGATTATCAAACAAGTCAACAATGAATATAAAGTTAAAGATGAGAAACTCATCCCATATAAGAAGCTGGTGGAAACATTGAAAGAATATTTTATGTGCATCACCTTTGAGAAAATTCCAAGGGCACAAAACAGAGCGGCTGATGCTATGGAAAGCATGGGTTCCATGTTATGCATTCCTCTGGAAAGCAATGAAATGCCCTTCTTTGTGGAGAATCTACCTCAGCCTGCGTATGACATGTCAGAGTCTTTCCTGGCTTGTGAAGTTGTTGGTCCCCATTCCCCTTGGTATGAACCTATTTTCACCTACCTTAAAGACAAAATGTTTCCCCCTGACATATCCCACACTGAGAAACAAAGCCTTATTCACCAAATAGCCTGTTATACTCTCTTAGGAGGTACACTTTATCATCATGGATATAATGGGAATCTATTACGTTGTCTAGATGTGACGGAGTCGGTCCAAGCTATTAAGGAGGTACATGAAGGAGTGTGCAGATCCCATACAAATGGGATGGTGTTGGATAAGAAATTGTTGAGAGTGAGCTACTATTGGCCCACCATGGAAACTGACTGCTACAACTATGTTATAAAATGTGTCTTGTGTTAGAAGTATGGAAATTTCATCCATGCTCCTTCGCAGCCATTGCAACCCATCACCACCCCATGGCCTTTTTCCAAATGGGGACTAGATTTGATAGGAAAGCTTACTCCCACTTCATCTGATGGTCATACTCACATCATCACAGCTACAGAATACTTTACTAAGTGGGTAGAAGTTGTTCCTTTGACATATGTTACAGGTGCTCAAATCTCAAAGTTTATCATGAATCAATTTATCTGTTGGTATGGCATTCTTGTAGCTATTTTAACCGACAACGGAAAATCCTTTAAGAAAAAAATAGTGAAAGACCTTTGTCATAGGTTTCAGATAAGGTTGAAGTGGTCCACACCCTATTACCCTCAAGGTAATGGACAGGCAGAAGCTACAAACAAAACCTTGGTCCGCATCATGGAGAAGATGGTGAGTAAAATAGGTCGTAACTGGCATTTGTAGATTCACCCAGCCCTGTGGGCTTATAGGACCTCTATTCACACTCCTACAGGTACAACACCATATTCCTTGGTGTTTGGAATAGAATCCATCATCCCATTGGAAATTGAACTTCCTTCCCTAAGAGTCTCTCTTAGAGATTATTTAGATAAAGATGAGGATTACAGAGTAGCTAGGCTTGCAGAACTGGAGCTACTAGATGAGAAGCGCATTCATGCCCTGAATCACCTCAAAGTGTATCAGAACAGAGTCTCTCACAGTTACAAAAAATGGATCATACCTCGTCAATTTGAGGTTGGTGATTTGGTTATGAAAGAGAATCAGTTCAACACACGAGCAGAAAGAGAGAAGAAGGGTAAGTTCGAACCACATTGGTTAGGACCATATGTCATTGTGGCCAAGTATGGCACATGAGCATATAAACTTTCCCATCCTAATGGTGATGAGCTTCAGGATCCTATGTATGCCATGCACCTTAAGCGGTTCTATGCTTAAGCATGTTGCGAAGTTGTTAAAAACATGAAAATAAAATATAAAAAAATTAAAAACATCAGAAAAAGAAAAAGAGAAAACAGGTCATCCATTTGTGAAAACCACGCAATGGTGGCACTATGGGTAAGTCCTTGGGTGAAAACCAGTTTCCGGCACCTTGGGAGGACTCATTGTTCACAAGCATCTTGCATCTCAGGGGTACTGTTACTTAGCCTAGGGTTAGTCCTGCATCTGCATCCAAGGTTTCCTTGTGTGGCTCGTTCTTTCCAAGCCCTGATCCAGCTTTTTCCCTTCTGTTGATTTGTGAAGGGTTGGTCTTTGTTTATCTCCCATCTAACGCTAGGGGCATTTCTACAAACTTCACCTTCTTGTTTATATTCACGTGGCATCTACCCTTGTATATTCCCTACCTAATGCTAGGGGCATCCACATTTCTCAAATACCTTAGAAAACTCAAAAACATTCAAATATGTTGGAAAAACACAAAAACATTCAAATATGTTGAAAATCAAAAAAATATTCCAAAACATGTCAAAAGCCTAAACAATAGAAAATTGTTTCATGTGAAAAGACTAAACAATAGAAAACTGTTGCACAAAAGGAATCTTGCAAAAACATAGCTTTAGTTTACTTGTTTTGTTTCCTGCTTTGCTTATTTGCTTGTGTGGTTATTTCATGTTATTTGCTTATGTTGTTAGTTGTTTGGACATACTTTTGTAGGTTTTATCTTGTCTTGCTTAGATTAGATTCTTTCTTACTTATGCATTTTTGGAGTGTGTTTTCTGCATGCTGGTGAATGAAGTGTTTCTTTGTTATGTTGATTCTTTGTTTTCTGTTGCTTAGATTGGTTAGTGCATTACTTGTGTTTGTTTGTTGCATGTGTATTGTTGTGTCATCACATCATCATATATCCATCAATATCATCACATCTAACATCATCTATACATCATATATAAACAAAAATGCTAAGTTTTACATCATGCATGTATACTAAGCTAATCATCACATATTGTATCATCAAATGGGGGCAAGAGGGGTTGCGCATGATCAAAAATCTACCCCCCCCCCTCACCAATATCATCATATCATCCCATTTGGTATGCATCAACAAATCATCACATGAGTAATACATTTGATATCATTTAAGGATCTATCATCTACAAAGCAAAACACATATGTATACATCAAACATCAAGATAACATACATGCAAGTGCTAAATCAAATGACATCCAAAGTACATCCATAAGTACTGAATCAAATCAAAACAATGTACATCATCTCATAAACACATGTCTCAATCCAAAAGGTAATCATCTATATATACATGTGTGTCATATACATCTATATCATCAAAACAATGGTATACATAAGTGATATATATAAAGAACCCTTCATCAGAGGCATACATCAAAATTGCCTTCATCTGAGGCATAAAAAAGAAAAGGTCTATACATCGCTCATAAGTACAATTTCCTTCATTAGAGGCTTATATCAAAGAATGATATGAATAAAAGAATAATCTGTACACGGGTAATTGTTATACATCAAAAATGATACTATGTGCCTTCATCAAGAGGCCAATAACAAAACTGAATGTAAATACATCAGGGCTGACTCGAGCCCTCTGAAGGACTGGCTGATCTACTGCATGGGGGAAACATGGCATGTCCTTAGCTAGGTCTGACAGGTGGCCCTCGCGGCTGCTCAACTGAAGCCTGTGGTCCCTCTGACCTCTCAATCTAGCTTTGATCTAGCTGACCTACTAGACTGCTGACTATAGGAAGTGATGCCTCTGAGCTTGGGAGGAACTGCCCTTGATAATATAGGTCCTGTAGTAGGAGGCCCAGCCATCTGTAGTGGCTAGATCATGAATGACCCATGGTGTAACTGCCATCCCATCTATGCATCTGAATGAGGAAGCTATCTCTGCTGTGACCCTGGAAAAAGCTCTGCCTACCCAACAACCCACTCTGCCCTGAGCCTATCCTCTCTATGTAACAACAGGCTGAGAACTATACCTGTAGTTGCTGGTGCATACTCACAACCTGGGCCATCTGGGCTACCAGCTTCTGTATCTGCATGTTGTAAATGTGTGATGCCCATCACCAGTCCCTGGTATAGGCCTGGATCCCTCTCCGCCATCACAGGGCCAGAAATCACCTGTGCACGGGCCTTGTCCCGCTCTACTATCAAGGACCCTACATGAGCTTGAGCCTGATCTCACTCGACTGTCATATACTATAACTACTGTTGTAACATAGCTATCTGTGTCCTGGTCTTGAGACTGCACCTGTGACTGTATCTATGTAGTCCCAAGACCAGATCTGTAATAAAGAGAGCCCCCACCGTCTTCTGAAGGTGGTATGGAGGCTGGGGCTGTGCAGGTGCCTCCACCTATGCCTCTACCTGTATGTACCCATGAATGGGTACCTGAGCCTTTGCCTGTACCTCAGGATACCCCGGTACATGTGCTGCATCCTGTCCATCATGGGGTAGCCCATCAAAAGGATCATGCTGGCTGTGAGCCTCCTGCATCACCCTCCTCATCTGGACCAAGACGCTCGTGGGTATCTCTAACTCTTGCTGACCCATGCTGCCTCTGCAATGGTGCCTCGACAGGTGTTTGGTAAAACTGTGGTTACCACTCCCAGTAATCGCATGCTATGTTGGCTACCTGATCTTGTCTAGCTGGATCCCATGGTTGTGGGGCCACCTGTAGAAAACCAGCCCTGGCGCGTGCCACTCTGTATACATGGCCCAAAATCTAGGACTACTCACGATCGCGGCGTGCATACCACATATCACCGGCTTGTGGTACTCCCTGTACTCGTCCTAACTGCCATTGGCATCTAAGAGATCAACTCTATACATCGTCAATGGAAAATATATCTCTTGACTGCCTATGATAAAACACTCAACTATAGGTTGAGCTCAATTTTTGCATCCTCCGCCCAATGAATATGTTGTATGGCCTCTATATAGCCACATCCCTATCGATCAGGTCATCAAAATCGCATCTGTAGGGGTACACACTACCCAAATGATCTCGTGGCATCCCCACTAACTGGGGCCCATGCCATGAAACTTCAGTCTCCTCTGGGAGATGCAAGTGTGTAAGTGTGCCTAAGGGGATGCCCAATAGCTATTCTGGTCCCATGACCAGATCTGCAACAAAGAGGTCGGACCCACCGTCTTCTGAATGTGATAAAGTGTAGATCCCAGTATAATGAGCATGCATACCACTGTTCATCCAAGTATGCTAGTGGCATACCAAATAGAGTCCTAGTATAGTGCCTAACTGATAGTTTCCCAGTACTGGCATCCCTGTCAACTATGGGCATTAGGCTCCATCAGAAATGATGTCCCTGTCTTTGTTTTTTTTAATTACGAGTTTAGTGAGTAGAAACCCCTGATAAGACACATAACGTAGAGGGGATCCTGATGTAATGAGCGGTCAGCTATGCACCCATGCAGATCAACTGTCATACCCTTGTGTGGCATCTCCTCTGATCAAATAACTCACTCAGCGCTATATGAGTAGTCCACGGTCACTTCTATATAATCGATCAATGTGCCTACGATGGGTCACATGCGTAAAATCCTCCAAACATCCTCTAAAGTGATTATCATCTCCAAGATTGTCAGGATGGACCAAGTCAGAAGCAATGGCTCTCGCTATGCCACCAGTGGGGATCGATCAAGGCGGTCAGGAGTCCGTGATCTAATGTGATCGACTAGGCATCCAGGAGATGGGGCCTAAGCCTACCGCCTCCAGAAGAATGATCATCAGGATTTAATCACGCCGGTGCATACTCCCCTCTAGCTCCGCAATACGGGAGTGATGCTCTCACGTCTGCAACATGATGGAAAACATCTCTCGCACAAGTCAATCAAAAAGTTATCTTCTAAGCATCTAGTCTGATGACATCCCTATGGACTCGTATGGGTTGTGAGCAAAAAAAGTGGGACCCCAGTCCCTAATGAATAGTATCCGCTAGTTCTTCTAAGTCCTACCTATCCCTTTTGTTTGGATTCACCCAAACATCTGGATTTTTCTTCTAAATGTCATTTCTTTGGCATTTTTCCAAAGTCATTCTTCTACTCTAACGTGCCTGCACCCATTTGGGCATGTGTGCCTTTGTTTCCATGTGCGCGCATGTGCACTTTGATGCCTGCACACGCAAGATCCTCCATGTTCCTCTAAAGCTACTGTCATCTGCGCAGAAGCATTGGCTCTTTTGTGCCACATCAAGGTGGTGAGGAGTTCGTGGTCTAATGTGCATGCCGCATGCCTCTAGAAGTACTTGTCATGACATTGATCACCATGCATTAACTCCGCATGTGATGCTCTTACGCTGCATGTGCACAAGTCAATAAAAAATTCAGCTTACTAGAAAATTCTTGTAAGTGCATTTCTGTTGGTATTTTTGCATTGTGAGTGTGCACCTATGCACCCATTTGACGCATGTGCGCTTGCGCGCGTGCATACGCCTAAGGGTGTGCATGCACCTGCACCATCATGTCGCATATGCACTTTTCCACACTTGCGCTGCAAGTGCAGAGTGTGTGTGTGCACCGTCAAATTGACACATGCGCGTGCACAATGGCCTAAGGGTGTGTGCATGTGCAATGTTTTTTTTATTTACGTGACATGTGCGCATACGCTCCAAGGGCCTTGCGCATGAAAATGCGCTTGCTATGCATGCCTACGCTAACCTAACCCTAATTACTACGTGTTTTGACATTAAATACATGCATCAATGACTAATTGACAAGAAAGGTCAAGGTACTCACAAAATGTCCATCGTTCGGCATACTCGTAGGTACTCGCGGACTCGATCAGTGCATCTCCGGCATGCTCGTGCTCTCACCATCATCCTCGTCACTATCAAGGGCCCACAATAAAAATTTAGTAGAGCTCGGTAACAAATGATTTGGTCGCGGTGATTTACCCCACCTCGGGAGGGGTATATTAACCCATTTTCACTCGTCATGATGCCTGGAAGCTCACGGTGATCACTAGGATCACTCTAATTCTTCTTCTATCCACCGTGAATGATTATTTTATTTTAAAATGATTATTTTTCTCTCCTTTTTCATCGTACTGGGGCATTTTTGTCACCTAGTACCCCTTTCTTCTCCCTAGGGCATTTTTCTTGCTCCTAGGTGATTTTCTTCCTCTCCACACTACATCGGATAATTATTTTTGACTAAATAATTATTTTGTTAAATTTTTCATCCAGCAGGGGCATTATTTGTCACTTTCTCTCTCTTTCTTCCCCCGGGGCATTTTCCTTGCATCTGGGCACTTCACTTCAATTCTTCTACTTTCTTCTACGCATTCACCATCCACCAAAAATTGAGAAAACAAAAAACAAAAACAATATATATCCATATCAAAATCCAAAAACAAAGCAAAAATCCCTACAAAAATCCTAAAAATTGTAAAAACCTACAAAAATAGGTAAACCTTGCTTATTGCAGTTGAAACTTGTGTCCAACGCATGGTATTCTTTCCATATCCTGCTGGCTTGTTTTGCATCTTCACCGATAGAACAACTTGCGGATCATCAGATTAACAAAACATCACAAAGCTAGTTGCTTGCTTCGTCTATACTCTGGGGCACATTTGGTTGCCTGGTGTTGTTTCGTTGCGCACAAAGCTTTCTTGGACCCCGTGTCCATCATCATTTCCCCTTGAATGTATCCTTGCTCGGGGCATCATTTTTAACCCTTGTCGTCAATCACGAACATGTGGATATCTTCAGCTTGATTAACAAAACATTTGTACAACCGTCTTGACCGTTGTTGGTTGGAATATGTGTGTTGGTACTTGTTTTCCCTGTTAAATGAGTTTGTTTTCCTTCTCGTATTGCATTGCATTCTGTATGTTGCATTGAGTTGGTACTTTGAGCAATGGACAATTGTTTGTAGTCTGGATTTTCATGTCATTCTACTTTTGTCGTATGCTTACATTTTTAATAAGGACCAATGACGTAGTTCTTTTGGCAATATGATGACACAGAAGTTGTTCCAATGCAAGGCTGAGCCTAGTTCTTCTCCCCTTTCTCCGTGTTTCTTCTACATCACATCTCCTACAACACTATTCTTCTAGTTCACCTGGGGCATCCTGCCCCTCCCTATTCTTCTATCCATTTCTCACCTTTTTCGATCGTCGATCGTCTTCCTTCATCACCCCATCGACACTCGAGGGGGCATCTCTCCCTCCTACTAATTTTTCTTCCACTCCTTCAAAATTTTCATCTGTCTACTATCTTTGAAGTGGCATCACTTACGCCACCCCAAAGAGGGGAAAATGTAGACACCTATAATTACGCTCGAGCAATTTAAATACTTAAATTGCACTAATTATCTCCTTTCCCACAAATTGACGACATATCGTCAATAGCACTCATCTTCTCTTCCATTGTCGTTAATTGATTACATTACGCTAATTAATTAAGTCACCTATCCAACACATACCCTAATTAATGACCCTTCATTAATCAACACCTTCTATCTAGTCTAATTAATTATTATTAATTAATTAGCCTCCCTTCTCATTAAATCAATAAATCACTATTTAATTGATTTAATCCCTTCCTAATGGTCCAAATCATACAAATATTCCTCTTAAAGCTTATAAAAGTTTGCACATCTATTAATTAATCATCTTGATTAATTAATACACCCCCTTTATCCACATGAGCCACTAAAGGACAAACTAAACCCTCCTAAAGTTAACTCAACCCTATCTAAACCCCCCTTATCCATAACTAACTCTACATCTCCATTAGTCCCACATTCAAGAGGATGTGTTGAATCCTTTATCCTTTGGGCTATATAAAGAACCCTCCCTCTACTTCTACACACACACCTAAATCTCTTAAGAGACAAAAGAAAGCACATAGTTTTATACTAATAGCCTTTTGTTATTCTTGAGCCCTCCATCATCCATCTTGAAGAGCTAAGCCTCACACCCAAGCATCCTTGAAGGATCAAAGCAAGAAATATAGTTGATTGCCATTGGACTACATAGGTTCATTTGATTTAATTAGGCAATTTTAGAAGAATAGAGTTCATGATTTGCATTATGTTTTGATCTCATTATTTCAAAGTTATAATGTTAAGTGTAGGCCTAGTTCATTTCTTCATCTTGATGGTACTATTTCTTGTTTCTAGTTAGATTAAGGAACTATTTTAGGTGGTAGTTTCTTGCTTTCATGCTCCAAAAACGGCTAAGTACTAAACTTGTCTTCCATGCGCAGGTTATTCATATCCTTTCAAACCTTTGAATCTAGCCTGGTTTCCCACGTGAACTTTCTCTGTGAGTTCTACTAAGTATTTTCTCTTATCAACATTACCCCACACTAAATCACATTATCACTCTGACAATTGTTATGTCCAAAATTGAATAAAGAATGATGAATAAAGAATTTTGAATAATACACAAATAATTGGAAAGAATAAAAGAATGTTTCAGGCTTCAAGATCTTCTACTCCAGTCTAAAGTATCATTTTTGGATACTCTTCTCTTATTTCAGCCTCTAATGTTTGCCAATCGGTGAGTGCCTTTCCCTGCTTTTTCTGGTGTACCCACCACAATAGAATCCAATTCCTCTTGGGTCACATCATCTTTTTCATTCTTCAATACCAACATAATGGTAGACATTGAAGTATGCACTTCCTATCCAGTACATCCATACTCTAAGAAATGAGTTTGTAAGCCTCCAACAACCTCTCCTTGTGTGGATGTTGTGCTACTACCAAGGCCTTGCACTTTTTTTTACCACCGTTAATCTTTCAGTGTGGCCTAAGGTCTCATCTTTCATGGAATTTTGCACTTTGTTGTCTTCATCCATGGTTTTTACCTGAATTCAGTGCTTTCAGGGTTGTGCAAATATTCAATGCATGGTCTGCCTTTTTCAACTCTTCTTGGAGTGCTTACAATAGGCCCTCATATGCTTCAATTTTTCTTGCCACTGACTACCTTAGCCCTTTCTGCAACCTCCTCAGACATTATTTTGTTTTAGTATTCTTACATGGTTTCATCTTCTAATACCAGTTTCACCAAAGCATGTTGACATAGTGGCATTGCTGAATGAAAATATTCTAGCACTCTTGACTCCAAATGCGGGTGTGCTTTCAACACATAGTCCCCAATTTATTCCACCATACTTATGAAAGTATCATACTTTCACTAGGTGCAAGTCCTTCTCTTGTTGTAGGCGTGCTATTTCTTTATCTTTTTCCTTCAAATCTTTCACGCAGCACTCTGATCGTGGTGGCCTTATCTATATTTCACCTTTCCAACTCTGATTAATACTTTTACAAGTGTGTTACTCACCTGTTCATCTAACATAATAGTTGGTTTTACTGTTATGTGCCTAACTTGTGGCACTGTCTTCCTCAATTTCCTTGACATGCAGGATTCATCGCACACATCAAAATCAGGCTCATTCATGTGGGTGTGCATTAACCAAGATAGTTTCTTTCTCGTATGCACCTGTTGCCACTGTCTTCATCCATGAGCTCCCAACCATATAAATCTTTTTACGCGACTGTGCTCTGAAAGTCGGGCTTAGGAAAATCTTGTCTTTATCCTCTGCATATCCCAATCAATGGTGCACTATATTCCTCATGTGCTCTACTTGTCCTTGGCCCTTTTGGTACTCTGGCCTCAAGGTTAGGAGCCTGTGTGGTATCAAGTGTTTGTTTCAGACTTTTCCTTATCTCCTTATTCATTCCTTGTCTCTTCATTCTTGGTGTCCTCTTGCTACTCTTCTCCCATTTATTCTACGGCTCCTGCTCTGTTTCATGCTGATTTGGAGATGCATGTGCGCTCTCCCCTGACTCCTCTTCCTCCTCATCTAGCCTTAGATTTCTTCGTATCTTTCTTCCTAGGAAGGTTCATGTGTTGGTGAGAGGTGTGGTGACTTTCTCACTGGTCTAAGGAGTTTGCGTCCTTTTGTGCATTTAAACACATTTCTTTAATATTTGAACTTCTTATCTCCTCCTCAGTGTCTTCCGGTTCATCCTCCTTCCTTGGTGGAGTACCCACACGCTCAGCCTATTTCTTGCCAGTCGGCTTCCTTCTCCTCCGCACTAAGCCTCCACTGTCTTCATGCTCATCCTCTTCATCATCAACCTAAATAGAATTTGATGGCTTTGGTGCTTGTATGTTCTCCATTGTGTGTGTTCCTCTTGGTGGCCTTAGGAGCGCAAACTCACTCTCCACATACTTATAATTCTCCATCTTGGGCTTCAACTGAATATATACAAGCACTGCCCCTACGTGGTCCCATGGCTTAGACTTACCAGCTTGATGCTCAATACACTTCTAAAAGAATAGTCTCATTATATGCGCTCTGCCCTGGATATACATACTTTTTCCGCAGACGTGTGGTAGTCACAGTCTACCTTGTCTACATTGAATATTAATCTCTTTGTATCCTTGAACCTATCCATGGAGGCCTGAAAGTACCTTGCTATGAAGGCATAAGGTAGTTTGCACCATGGGCTCCATGCTCCATCTATCATTGGGAAGTGTGCGATGCAAAAATGTGGATAGACAACAAATTGAACCTGACTTTCCCAAGTACTGAAGGTAATTCCTTGGGTATGCACCACTTTTCCTTGAAGGTCACACGGAGCCTATCATACCTCATATCTACCCTTTGTTTCTCATCATATTCCATTGATCCTTTGCATAAGTACTTGTCAAACCTTTCAGATGGAGATTTATTCTCCATAGGGTACTCCCATATGTTCTCCTTGGGTCCGTCTGGTACCCCGATCTCCATAAACACCAAAAATATAGTAGGACAACGCCAAAGCTGATATTTTTCCCCGTGTACGCTTCCTCTACAATCTCCTATACAATGGAGCCTGCAATATTATATACAAATCATTCTGACATGCACCTTGCTACATGTAACCACATGGTGTTTACCTGTGACCATCTATCTTGGTCATTCAGCTTCATGACCAAGTGTGCTGCTGCCTTCACTATTGGGTAGTTGTTTAACTTTCCAATGTCCATTCCATGCGGACCCTTCATGTACCCCAACGCATGATGGGTCTCCAAGATAGAAGCTTTATCTACTAATTCATTCTTTATATCCTCTCCTAAGGCCTTTAGTCCTATAACTAATGATATGAGCGAGAATGAAATTCTTACCCTTCATCCTACAAAGTAGAAGAAGTCCTCATGGATTCTTCTCATCAGCCATCTATATAAGGGTTCATACTTCCCAAAATATAGAAGCTTGTAGAGTTGATATACTCCAGTCCTCCTTAACAACTTCTCCCCTGCATCATCATATACCAACATATTATCCGTCGTGCAATTGTTTTTCCTTGTTGTGAGCAGGGCATCAAGTTCCTTTTTATTATCAAAGGTCCTGTGATTGTATTCACTTACTTTTCTCTTCCTTATGTGTGATTCCCACTCTTTCCCGATAATAACCCGTTCTAGATACTACATTTCTGAAAAATTACTTTCGAGGGCCATCTCTTCTTCCTCCTCAACTACTACTTTCTTCTTTCCTTTTTTTCCTACTGCTACAGCCTTCTTGGGAGCCATTTATAGCTTGTAATTTGTCTACTAAACACCTTTTCTGTAATCGTTAATGGCTGAATTGAAACCCTAGTTCGATGCAAGTGTTCCCTAAACCAAATCGCTAAACCACATGCCCTATCTATCCTCTGTATTCTCTACTTCCTTTAAACCCTTCCTTACCCAGGGATCCAAGCTCTTAACCACACAAATCTACCTCTCACGTCTAGTTTCATGCTCTTCGCACCTTGAATTGATCACTCAGATTTTTGCACTTAACTCTTTTTCGAATACTCACAATTGTAAATGGTAAAAATGAACTCGCATCCCATGCTTATATAAATTTTCAAATTTTGATACATTAATTACTCCTCTACCTACCAAATATTCCCTCATTTATTGTTCAAATTTTTCATTTCTATGCAGTACATCTTCACACCACAACTATAATCTTCTAGCATGCGTTCCTACCTTCTGGTCATAGAATTCTCTTCAGCACGTGCTCTAGCACCCGAGTACCTCGTCACTGCACCTTCTCCTGGTAGTTATCATGGCCATTGCTTACCTCGCATTATACTTTTCTTCCATTCATCTCCATCCTTGGTCACTTTTGAGAAGTAATATTTTGTGAATCACCCTTAGCAACTTACTTCCTCAACATCTAAAGCATTAGAGCTTCTAATCTCCACAGCATTATACTTGGGTATCACCAACAATCACCCCACACTAAAAGTATGTGCAGTCCTCTGCACATCAACATGCTACATATGGTAGTTAGCTTCATGCACGCAAGCGCACTTATTACACAAAAACAAGAACTAAATTGAAAAATCATAGCAACGATGAAATAAATACATTAAGGAAATGAAAAAATGGAAACCTAATCTATCTGGCAATACTACCTTATTACAAACACCAAGAAGACTTATTTATAGTAGGGCTTCAACCTACTCCCGTTAAAGTAACTGGGCAGCAGTGTTCCATCAAGTGCTTCTAACTGGAAAGCACTTGACTCAAGTATGTGAGTAATAACATACGGCAAAAACTTAGAGTCATAAAGAAATATTTTTTTTCCAACATCAAGCTTCTTATCCCTTATATGTCTATCATGCCATGCTTTCTACCGTGCCTTTTCTTTCTTCTGACTCCAATGTGTGATTTTCATTGCTCATCCAGTTGAACCATTTTCTCAATCCACTCTTCCAAAGCTTTCTCATCAGCTAGACCTCCAACGCATGTAATGCACAAAGAAGGTAACATGAATTCTATAGGAAGAACAACTTCCACACCAAACACCAACTGAAAGGGTGTGGTTTTGATCAATCTATTATATGTCATTTTGTAAGCCCAAAGAACAGCTGATACCTTATCATCCTAATATTTTCTTCCAACATCACATATCTTAGTCAATGTTTGGCTCAGAATCTTGTTGAAAGCCTCAGCAGTTTCCATTTTCCTGAGGGTGATAGGGTGTAGTCTTATGGTGTGCAACCATAAACTCATCTAACAGAATCCTGATTGTCTCATTCAAAAAATGTGTGCCCCTATCACTTGTCAAACTTAAAGGACATCCATACCTTGTAAGAACATTCTCCCATAAAAACCTAGCTGTTGTAGCCCCTTTACAATCCTTCATAGGTGCTACTTCTGCCCATCTTGTAAGATAATCTGTACAAGTAATGATATAGCGTGATCCAGTCCTACGCGTGGCTGGAGAAATAGGCCCTACAAAGTCAATAGCCCATTTCTCAAATGGTTCTACACTTGTAATTGGTCATAAAGGCATCTCATCCCTCTGTCCTGGTCGACCTAGACACTGACAATGGTCACATGCCTTGCAATACTCTTTACAATCCTTATACAATGTTTCCCACCATAAACCAGCAAGTAAGATCTTTCGTACATTGTAGCATCACCTGCATAGTGGCCACTTGCAATACCACCATGTGCTTCCTCCATTATATCCTTGCATTCATGCTCTAATACACAACAAGGCATAACACTTCATCTCTGCCTAACTTGTATAAGTCACCACTAATTAACATGAATGGTGTCACGCGCGTATAATAAGTTGTTTCTTTTCTAAAGCCTTCATGCCTACTGGTGCTATACCAGTCCTTAAAAAGATAGAAATGTCCTCTAATTCTGATAGTGTGTGTTGTAACCTATAAAAATGTGCATCAGGCATGCTCTCTTCTATCATTTGTGCTTCTTCACCTGCTTCAATTCTAGATAAGTGGTCCGGTCCAGAATTACTTTTTCCTGGTTTCACCACAACTGTAAAGTCAAACTCTTGGAATAAGAGTATCCATCTACATATGTGCCCCTATAAGATGGGCTTGTTCACCAAATACTTCAATGCCATGTGATCTGTATAAAAAAAATGGTGTGGCTAACAGATACTGTCAGAATTTGTGCAAGGCATATATCATGGACAAAGCTTCACGCTCTGTAGTGGTATAATTCTGTTCAACAGGGGTCAGCTTTCTACTAGCAAAACAAATGGGATGATCTACTATACCTTCTCTAGGTTGAGCTAACACAGCACCAATGGCCATGCCAGAGGTGTCCACATGTACATGAAAAGGTTTATCCCATGAAGGAAATCGTAAGATAGGCGTGGTAGTAAGCTTCTCCTTCAATATCTCAAATGCGTGCTACTACGATTATCCCCAATAGAACATACCTTTCCCCTTGAGTAACTCTTCCAAAGGTGTGGCAACTTTGGCATACCCTTTGATGAATGTTTCTATAATACCCTGTGTGACCCAAAAATCCACGCACCTCACTTTGACTGGCAGGCGCGTTCAGGCCTAAAATGACTGCAACTTTAGCTGGATCAACCAACATCCCTTCCTTGTAGATTATGTGCCCTAACAATATTCCAAAAGATGTTACAAAGATGCACTTCTTGATATTCAATGAGATACTCAATTGTCTACATCTTTCAAAAATTAAGCGTAGATTTTCACAGTGATCTTTAATAAGCCCATATACTATCCAATCATCTAAGATAGACCTGTAAGAAGTTGTGAATAAAATCCTTGAATGCTTGAACAACTATTCGTGAGAATACATCAGGTGCATTTTTCAACCCAAACGGCATCACAGTATAGGCAAAACTTTCCCCATTCAGTAGTAAAGGTTGTCTTTTCTTGATCTTCCGGAGCAATCCTAACTTGATGATACCTTGAGAACCCATCTGTAAATGAATATATCTCGCGCCTGGCCACTCCTTCTAATATCTCTTCTGTGAAAGGCATAGGAAAAGGATCTGTAACACATGCTGCATTCAACTCCCTATAATCTACACAAATTTGAATCCTACCATCCTTCTTGATACTTATCACCATAGGACTAACCCATTCTGACTCATCCAAGGGTCGAATGATTCCAGATTTCAACATCTTATCAATTTCTTCCTTCACTTTCTCGTGCAAATTCGGATTCATTCAATAAGGTCTCTTTCTAATAGGGCGCACACCTTCCCTAATCTTTATCTTAATTTCTCCAAGTGATTTATGCATGCATTTAAGTTCATGGTACCCTCTTGGAAATAATTCCTCATAGTATCTAAGTAACTCTATGATCTTTGCCACTTCTGATTCTGACCAGTAGTCTCCAATGATCACTTCCTTAGGTTCTGATTCCGTTCCAATGTTTACTTTCTTTGTCTTCATTGGTTCATGATATGTGCGTGTATCTACATCTGCACTGTCTAAGACCTCATGTACTCCATTTGAATGATCAACATCCAAGTTCTCAACTTCCTCATCATCAATTATGTAAACCATCTTCCCTTTTTCTTTCTCAAGTAAAGTGCATTCAAGTAGTATGGAGTCATCTTCTTCTTCTTCTTCAAAATGTGCTCATGTCTCTATCTCACCAAATAATTCTTGAATAAGCTCCTCCGCTTTCCCACTATCTCCCATAGTTAAGCACTTGATAAAGCTCAATGCTTTGTCCACTAGTGGTTTGGTCGAGAAGTAGTCAAAAGTTTGGATCATCCCTTCAGTCAAATCTTGCCAATTTCTAGTTTCTCTATGTAGTTCAACATATATACGTACCAAGTGCGTGCGCAACCTTGTAGAGTAGAATATAACCGATGCACCCAAAGTGAAGGTGGTAATGCTTCCTGTCCTACTGTCCAGAGTCTCTCACACTGTTGAATGTGATGCTGAACAAGTTGATCACCATGATAAGAGAAAATCTTTGTAGGTGCATTGTTCCTTAAAAACCTGGTAGATAAGGCGGTTACAATCGCTTCCCATTCCAGAAGATTACCCTGTGAACTACCCACCAACGTGTTGCCATCCCACGTAAGGTATATGATAAGATATCTCTTCGTGTAACCTGGTTTGCCCATTTTACCTCCATGGCTTGTAAGAATACAGTCAAATCTTCAGCTCTAGTATACAGGGTACTAAGTGACCTATACATCTGACAGAGAAGGAAACCCTTCTTACAAGAAACCGCATGTGCTTCACCTCGCGCCCCACCAGTTCATAAGTACCATGAGCCCAATTATCACAAGCAATACTTGTAGTATCACTTATAGACTAAGAATCCTCCCAGTGCAGGATTCCTTCCTTTGATGGCTCATTGACCTTTGGGTCATGAATAGCGCATATATAGATTCTGTCCAAGTCCTCTTCACTCAAAGGTTCCACATATGGTAAAAACTTCCCATTTTTCAAGGGTATGACAACCCACTCCTCCTTGTTCTCAAAATTGATATATCCCTTGTTAAATCTCAAATCAACATTGTTTGCATAACACCAAGGGTGCCCAAGCAAAGCTGGAAAGTTGTCTGCTTCCGTGAGTTCCAATACTTCAAAATCTCCTGTGAACTTGGCCCCTTGTATAGTTATAGATGCATCTTTCAGAACTCCTATGGGAGTAGCCTTAGTTGTGTTTGCCATAAATAATACATTAGATGATGGCTGCAATGGAGGTCTCCCCATTTGTACCCATGCATCCAATGTGAGTACATTTACTTCTGCACATGTATCAATCAAAATGTTATTCAGTAACCAACCATCCACAACAACATTCAAAGTGATTTCCTTATCATAGTCAATGCTATCAGGAGGGAGATTTGCATGTAGTATTTGTCTTCCATAGTCTCAGTTCCTACGTGTGGAGTATTCCCATTAAACCAATCTCCCAATCAAAGGAATAATATTCTCTTGGCACAACATTCTACATACCTCTTTGACATCATCAATATCAGAAGGGGCCTTTTATGTATCCTTCTTAAGCTCTATTTTCCTAGAATTCTCTTTTAAACATTGTATCTCACCTTGAATATTCCTAAGAACCTCCATGGTCTCTTGATAGACTTCCTTCTGATGAGTTGGATCTGGATACCTAGCATGCAAAACCTCCTCCCTAGTGATTGTTGGCTTCTGGTGCAATGCCTCTTTCACGCGTGCCGCTTCAGCTCGTGTGGTAATCTTCACTGTTACTACCTCGGGTTCTGGTGTTAACTTGGGACATCCATTGATTCTCTACCGCGCACGCTGGATCCTAACCATCCTCTGCACCTTTTTTCTCTTACTCTTGCTACTTACTGAGATGCTCATACAAGTCTGAAAACTCCTCATAACTATGTCCCTTTCCACAAAATGAACAAGAGATATTCTACGGGCATTTGTGCCTATAGTGGTCAGGTGATCCACATGTATAACATGTCCCATGAGGGAACTCACCTCTTCCTCCACCTCGGCCTCGTCCTCCATATCCACCTTGATACCCCCATCCTCTTCCACGACCTCCTTCAAATCACCCATCATTCCTATCATAGTGCGCTTGATTATAATCCTGATCCTGGTGCTCATTCTTTCCTTTAGAATTATCCATCACACTTATTTTTCGAACCCCAATATCAATGGCATCATGGATTTGGCTAATCAATCTAAAATCCTCAGTATCATGGGTTGTGGATCGAAATTTTTTACAAAAGGAAGATACATTCTTCCTAATCGCATGCTACAGTAAAGGACAGTGACTAGCGTCACGATTCAAATGAAAGATCTCAGAGTCTAATAGCAATGAACATATAGATATGTGAGGACAACTATCCTTGGTGTGACCTTCCACTTCACAATCTTTACACCAAATCCCTGAGCGTGTTTCATGAGCTAAATTTACTGATAGTTTCTCTAACTTCTTTGCCATAGCTGTTATTTGTGCCTCTAAGAATGGGTTAACACCAGTACCAATACTCCCAACTACCTCAACATGCAAAGCTGCTTCTAATGCTTCACGTGGATCTGTATATGTCTTATGTGACAACACCCTTTGAAATGGTGTAATTAATCCTCCAACAAGCCATTGTGCATGTTGGCGTGCATGTATATCATAAGAGAGCCTTGATAAAAATGTCTTAAAATGGGCATCATACTCACGTACACTTTTAGTAGTGCCTTTCTTAATATCCTTTAGTTCACTTATACTCTTCTACTCAAGCTCTGGGATATGGAATTCTTTCAGAAAGGCATCCCTTAATGCCACATAATCAATATAGGTTTGATTGTGATCAAACTTCCTATACCAGCTATGCGCGTGCACCTATAATGTAGTAGAAAATTGACTTGCCTTGTGCTCTGAATCGGTGATACCTTTCGCTCCACAAGATTTCACACATATGAACATGTTCAGCAGCATCCTCGATACCTCTGTACTATGGGAGATGAAGAGACATCTCCATATAAATATTCTGAGGTTGTTGTAGGCCTTGTCCACCCGATCCATAACCTCTTATATTTCCTTTACCTCTAGAACCACCACATCCACTAGAACTAGAACCACTTATACCTCCTAATCCTCCACTTGAAGTTGGGATAGGGTCTGTAGACGTACTCCCCTATGCTCCAACAGTAGTACTATGCTGAACTCCTACATTCTGTGAATTAGTTCCACTTCCAGAGGTGAATCCAATGTTTTGCGCACTCATATTTTGTGTAGATGATGTGCCTAAACATGTACCCCCAAATAATAGTGAAGTTGTTTGTCCTACCATCGATGTACTTGCTTTTTGACTTACTCCCTCTCTCTTACTTCCTAAGTGAAAGTTTTGTCCACCTGTTGTACTAGATACTGGAAAACACAACGTAAGGGCTAGGTCATTAGGTAGGTTCAAATGTGCACCCATGGCCCAGGTCATATCTACTGGTGTGCTTTCATGTGAGGCTGTGGAGGGTTCTCTGTCATGCTTTCCTAGATGGGGGAGTTCCTGATGCTCTAGCTCCATGTCTTCTTCACGAGCTTCAAATCCTTCACGAGCCATCTCTCTCCTCAACACCATCCATTATGTAATCTCTTGTTACTTCCATAAATCCCTCTCATGCCTCATCATACTTCATCTGCCTCTCTTCCCTCTGCCTTGCTGCCGCCAGGTCTACCATCTTTCACCAGTCTTGTTCCTACCCCCGCACATGGAGGTTTTTAGCTAGCCATAGGTTTATCTTCCAAGTTCAATGTTACCATCAATATCTTGATCACCAGTGGAATACCTTGCAAATATGTCCCTCTAGGATACCAAAAAAACTGGAACTCAGCTACCTCTGGGCATGAATACTTTGATATTGAATACTCCAGAATATAGTTGTTTAGAACACCGTGAAACCACATATCCACCACATGAGTCCAAATCAAGTCAGTATCATACAGTGCTTGAAATTCCTCATATGTCTAAACAAGTGTGTGATATCTCCAATTCTGGTTAGATGCATATGTAGTCAGCCATTCATACAAATCTACTGGAAAGATAGCAAAGAAGCTCTCATACAAACTATCATACAATTTTCTCTACCCAAGTGCGTGCGCTAAATCCAGATCCAGTGTTAAACCTTCATGTGCGTATTCTTCCTCTAGATCATGAATCCATTCTTCAATGCTTGCCAAATTTAATCAGGTATGTCTTCATCGCGAACCATCCTGGAAACAATTGAAAAAGAGGTCCCAACAACGGAACCAATGATGTAGCCTAGAAATTCACAGATATAACCTAGACGCATTGGCACATCACTCAGCATAGGCTAAGTACACACCTAAAGCACGCAAAGGCACCAAGTCCCTCTTTAGGGTTACTATAGAAGGATGTTAGCATGATGAAGTAACAAAGATATACACTTTCGTACTAATTCATCATCACACAGTGCATATCAAAACTAGATCTATGAATGAATATACTTAAGCATTAATCATAAAATAATAAATACTATGCAATGATCAGAACATATGGAATAACACTTTGGTTTGGTCAATATTCTTCATATATTAATCATAGTAATAATACAGAAGCTTCATACAATAACAGTAGTCATGCGCGCATGGATCTGATACAATTATCCAGCCGCATACACACATATCAATCTCTAACTCACACATACATTCTTCTGAATCTCTCTATATATCCCAACTAAGTAATTCAACTTATATATAGGGTGGGGACTTGCCCTTCACCACTTAACTACTCCAGAAATAGGTCACATGCTAACAGTAGCCAAGTGCCTTTTACAAACATTGCCACACATGCAAGCGTGCTATCTATAGATCTCTGATAGTTAACTAGGGTGCTAAATCTATTCTTGAATCACCTTCATGCAAAAGCACTTCGATCCAACCCTCTAAGGATAGACAATGTGTGGCGTGCAAGTCTCGGCATTGTTTGTGTGTTCTGCACACCAGCTCTTAAAAATAGACTTCATGCTCCAAAAATGGCTAAGTACGGAACTTTCCTTCCGTGCCTTTGAATCTAGCCTACTTTCCCACGTGAACTTTCTCTGTGAGTTCTGCTAAGTATGTTCTCTGATCAAAAAATTTTAAATATGTCTATCTTTCATTGTGTATCTTTTTTTTGGGTCATCCAAATTGAAGAAAACTTATACTAGCACAAACTAGGCATAATTCTTTACATATTAAAAAAATCTAATTTTTGATATTTTTTGAGGTAGTAAGGGGGCGGGGGCATGGTTGGAGCTCCGTTATTTTCAAAAAGTAAAAGTTTTTTACTATAAAAATCATAAAATAAATAAATACTTGCTAAAAAAATAAAATAAAAATTCTAGCAAAAACTAGATGCTCCTAGTTATCTTTCAAAACTACCAAAGGGTTTTCAAAACTACTAAATGGTGCTCAAAAAATGGTGGGGGGCACGAAATTCACTTTGTTATGTTTTTTTAACAAAAATAGGATCCCCTATGGTATTTTATTTATTTGACCCACTTAAACTTATCCATTTTAAATAAAATTTAGTATCTTAAAAAATAGAATCAAAATGCTATCATTCATGTTTATACAACATCTTCCAATTTATTTTAAAAAACTCATACAAGTTGAAGTTTTTTATTTTTCAGAAAAATGGGTCCACTTAAGGCCCCCTTTTGGCCCCCCAATTTAGTGCACTTACCCAATGTTTTGGTGATTTTTAAATTTCTCTAAAGCCATGTACATGAAGATGATGAAACATGGATGCCCCTAGCGATAAATGGGATGTACAAGGGAGCAAGTCCACGTGTGTGCGAGAAAGGTGAATATGCAAAAATGCCCCAGTGATTAGGTGGGATTATTCAAAGGAAAAATCTTCATGCAAAGAAGTGGGACCTAAGGCCATTATGGATAGGTTCAACATGATGATGAACGTAAACCAATGAAGTTCTGGGAAGAAGCAAGGATGCCCCCAATGTAAGTCGGCCTAAAAGAACATGATAGAAAGGAAGGAGGTGATTATTTTTGTGAAAGGGGATAAAGGTGTCTGAAAACATGGAAAAAATGAAGTCTTATACACATGGATGTTATGAATGAAGTAGAAGGATGATGTGAATGATATGAATATAGCTTAGAATCCTCGTGATGAGGAAGTGATTAGACAAAGGCACAAATTGTGATATGAGATAAGTACTGAGGTAAGAGTCTAAACAAGGTAAAAAAAAGACACTTGGTAAGATACTAATTTTTACTCATAGAGATCTGGTGTGTGTACGTGGAATTTATTACCTCTTGAAGTGAATATTTGATAGACAAGAAAGTGAAGACACACTAGACAATGTGTAGGAATGATTGATTTTGAAAGGCGATTTTGTGAATGGATGATGGAAGGATAGCCATATATTGCTCCACTTCCAACCAGATGTCCATAGCCCCGACGGAGATGCATTTGACTTTAATTGCAAATTTTCTCTACTTCTAGTCAGAAATCCATAGCCCTGGTAGAGATTATTGGAAATACCCCAAGAGAGAGTAATACATCAATTTTCTTTTTCTTTGAGCTTTTAGCTTTTGATTGATTTTGATTCTTTTGCTTTCTAAAAACTTATTTTAACTCTCTTGTTTGACAAGGGGTTAAGAACCAAAGATGGATTGATGGAAGGATGTGGAAGTTATTTCAATGACGACATTGGCTAGTGTCAACAAATATGTCCAAAATTTCTTTGCAAAAAGTTTATTAGATGTTGATTGTCATAGGATCTCTAAGATTTCAGTCACTCTTTAATTTACCAAGCCGATGAGATACCAGGGTCAAACAGATACCATAGAGATAAATGTCACAAAATGTGTGTGAATAGACTAACCACAATATCACCGAAGGGATGAAAATGGTAGGAAGACTTGCAGAAGAATAACAAGGAGGGAAAGAAAGATCTTTGATTACAATGTTTTATCTTTGTACCGCTAATCTTGTTTTCTCATGTTTTTTGATTTTTAGGTTTTTGATTGTTTCTAGAAAGGTGGGACCAAAAAATTCACTTTGCATGATAAGATCCAAAAATGATGTTTGCAAATTCCTTTATAAGGGATATTAGGTGTGTTTTTTTTATCAAGAGTCATGTTATCTCCAATCTCGATGATCCTAGTGATCTCGTACTCAACAAATGACTGCGATTTATCTTGAAACATTGATTGTCCATATAGGAGCTTGAGTTCCCTATACATATGTTTATGTACTTTGTGTCATACTTGATGGTTACATTGATATGTACTCTTTAATCGCACTTGATTTTGAATCCTATGGTCGTTAGAAGTGTTGGGAAATTTTGAGCTCTTTGAATTTTTTATCTTATCTTGATAAAGAAAATGTTTGGGTTTCTTATAAGCTAACATGTGACTTGTCTGATCTTGAGAAGGAGAAGAAATCAAACGTTTATGATTGATGATAGGAATGAGAGAAATTATTGTGGTCTTGTACCAATCATCGGTAGAAGGATAAAAATGATATGATCCAAGAATCAAGGAGGATGGGCTACCAGAAGGTTAGCCACTAATAGAAGATGACGAGGGGATGCTAGAATATGTCCCTAAGATGGAAGAAGTTGGGCTATGAGAACATGGTCCAAGAATAAAAGTTGATGAGCTACCCCAAGGTTAGCCATAAATGGAAAATATTGGAGGGCTACTAGTGTTAGAGTAGGTATTTACCTTAGCTCATGTTCACCTAGGTACTTTATTTACCTTTATTGTATTTATCCTCACCCACTTATTTGTGTGGATATTTCTTTTTATTTATTTATATATTAGGGGATATTATTTAGTTGTTAGGTATAATTCTTTCCTTGATCTATGATATTGACTAGTTCTTTCCTTGATCTATGGTATTGACTAGATCCTTGATGTCTAGTTCTTTCCTAAATCTATGGTCTTAAATAGTTCTTTGATGACTATTTCTTTCCATGATTTATGGCTTGATCTACAACCTTGACTGGTTCTTAGATTGTTATTCCTTTCCTATATAAGCAAGGCCCATTCTCATTGTATTTCATTGAGTTCCATAATAATATATGATATTGTTGCTCATTTATTTGCAAAGGTTTTATGTAAAGTTATTCTGGTGAATTACTTTCATCTTATTGATCATAGTGTTTGATTATCACCTGTGTTCTTGTCTTGGTACGATATGGTTATCGTTCCTCTTATGGTATCAAAGAAGGAGATTGTTGTTGACATCCGTCTGTAATTCATATATTCAGGATTTTTCCGTATTTTGTTGATGTGTGCATTTTTATGAAAAACAAAGGATTCCATTGGAACCAAAAGGTGGAAAAAACCTAAGATTGACTGTAAAGTTGACCATTTCTAGAGGTATTCATTTTTTTTTGGTTTTTTTCCTTGTTGCAGATGAAAGCACTGTTTGCCTCGGGATTTGCGCAAGTTAGGAAAAAAACCCAGGAAATATTTTTCTGGGTTTTTTGGTTCTATTCGATATCTATGCAAGGATTTTTTCTGTTGTAGCATAGTATTTCCGGTGTGCGTACAAGAGACGTTTTTCCCAAAGGAAGAAACTTTCCTCTTTTGACAGGGTACCAGGACGATCGATCTCAGATTTTGCTATTTCAGGAAATTTCTATCCTGTTATTTTCATATGAGGGCTTAAATCTTGTGATTCCTACTAGTAGGTGCTTAACTCCAGCCCCCTTTCATTTTATTTGTGTGGTGAAGGAAAAAGTATTTTATTTTGTTTTAGTGGAAAATAAAATAAATAGTAGAGCATAATATTGAAAAACTTGTATCTTTTGATCGGTAACTCGGTTTTGAGTATCGTTTTTTGCAAAAGTGATTATTTAAACTTTCATGTTCTAATCCATTGGAAATATTTATTTTTAGAAATCCACTATAATTATAAATTTCCATATCGTAACACACACTGCATTATAAAGTGCCAAAATCTAGGGGACCTCTTGTTGCAATTTTTTTGGTGAATTTTTTAAGGATGGCATCTACTTATGCATTAGATCATGTTAAGCCATTAACAACACATAATTACCACACATGGAAACCAAGAATGGAAACAATAATTAAGTGGAAAGGATTATGGGCTTTAACTTCTTCAGAACAATCAGTGTTCACTAGAGAATATGAGAAATTTCAGTACCAGTGCAAATTTGATGAGTGTATGGGTTTGATAGGAACTTATGTAAGTGACATTATTTTGTTTCATTTGGAAAAATGTGACTCTCCTTTCAAAATATGGGAGAAATTAGAGGATTTATTTGGTAAGGTGGATCATATGAGAGCCATGCAACTTAAAATTAAGATCACCTCTCTTAATCCTGAATATTTTCCAACAATTATAGACTATCTTACCGAGTTCAAGAATTTGTTGACACAATTGAAGGGGAGTGGAAGAGATAAGAAAGATGAAGAGTGTGTTTACTTGATTCTATCCAATTTGAGAGGACCATTTCAAATATTTTCTTCTACCTTTTTCTCTAGCATGGATGCCTTAGGTGACACATTTAAAATGCCTGACTTAGAAACATTTTGTGAAAGACTTACTAGGGAAGAATCCAAATTTTCTCACCTTGAGTCTTCCATCTCTCAAAAGGCATTAGTTGCATCTAATCCTAAGGGCAAGGGAAAACCAAACAATAAAACCAAATCCACCCCTTCTCCATTTTAAAATTCTCCTAAACCCAAAGAAAACAACTCAAAACCCAAGAAGTCTTCTAAATCCAAGAATAAGTCTAGCCGTTCATGCTCTTTTTGTGGGGGTAGTAATCATGAAGAACATAGGTATTATAAGCAAATGCAATCCTTAGAGGATGTAGTCAAGAAACAGAAATATTTCTATCTCCACTCCACTTCCTTCTATCAACATGGAAAAACACTTACTATTGTTGGGAGATCTCAGCCACCACTTGCAGACAGTTGGGTTATAGATTGTGGTGCTTCTCATCACATGACTTCTTCTAAGGAGTCTTTTGTTTCTCTAGGTTTGAGTTCTACTTCCAAAATTGAGGTTGGAGATTCTTTCTTTCTTTCTATTAAAGGAAAAGGTGATATACAACTTGATGTTGGAAGTATCCAAGATGCACTATATGTCCCTGACATCACTACAAATTTGATTTCTGTATATCAAATTTTTCATTATGGTCAAGGAAAAAAGTGACTTTTACACCACATGGGGTAGAATTACAAAAATTTTTAGAGCCTCGTTCATTTGTTGCTCAAGCTATTAATGATCATAATTTGAAACTATATCACTTTGAGGGTTTTGATGGCACTTCCTTTATAGGGACAGGATTGGTTTCTCATGTAGATTCAGAGAGTAAGCTTTGGCATGAAATACTTAGACATCTTAATTACAGATATTTGAAGGAGTTGAGAACTCATGGTATGGTAGATGGTCTTCTTATATTTTATAGTCTTGAGGGAGTTTGTTCTGGCTGTGCATTAAGGAAACAACACCAAGATCCATTAACTAAGAATTTTTCTTCACCACTTGAACTTGTGCATAGTGACTTGATGGTTTTTCCTACCCCCTCTTTTAATGGAGCTAGGTATGCACTTACATTTATTGATAATTTCCCAAGGCATACTTGGGTTTATTTTTTCAAGTACAAAAGTGATGTTTTTTTACACTTCAAAGTCTTCAAGGATTTGTCGAGAATCAATCTTGTAGTTGCATAAAAAACCTTCGTACTAATAATGGGGGGAGTACTTCAGTGATGAGTTTTCTTAATTTTTGGCAACTCAAGGCATTATTCACCAGCATTTTGTTCCTCATACTCCACAATATAATGGCTTAGCAGAAAGGATGAATAGAAATTTGAAGGAAATGGCTAACTGTATGATGCATTCTAGAGATTTACCTCCTATCTACTGGGCAGAAGCAGTTAATTGTGCTAACTACATTTAGAATCACATACCACATAGAGCATTTGAGCATTTAACTCCAAAGGAATCTTGGTCTAACACTAAGCCAGATATCTCATTTTTTCAAGTATTTGGGAGCCATTCTTGGGCCTTTGTGCCAAAGAAGAAAAGGAAAGCTTTGGATAAGAAGAGAAAACCCTTGATCTTTGTAGGGTATTGTGAGGACATGAGAGCTTATTGACTTCTAGATTCTAATACTCATGATGTTCTTTTTTGAACACATGTTCATTTTGATGAGCACTTCACTCCTCATGATTCTTCATCTTCTTCCATGCCTTCTTCTTCTTCATCTTCTCTTGAGGATCCTTTCTTTGATGAGGTTGATGAGGGTATTATAGATGCCATTGAGGATCCTATTCCCATTGATGTTTTCATTATGCCTAAGTGCGCTTGTACTACAGTTTCTGAGGTAGTACCTTTCATAGAGGATATTCCACCCACTAGGCATCATCACGTACATTCTACAGGTTCTAGAATTTTTCATCAGGTAGTTTATGAGGATCTAAAATATTTTTCAAAAGGCTCATGGGATAAGGAGTGGGATGATATGATGGCAACTAAGTATTCTTCTTTGATGAAGAATCATACTTGGGATTTGGTATCTCTTCCTAAATGAAGAAAGATGGTAAGGTGTAAGTGGGTATACTGAACCAAATACGTAGATGATGGGTTCATTGACAAGTATAAGGCTCATCTTGTTGTAAAGATTTTTTTCACAAGTTGAAGGTATTGATTACTCTGAGACTTTTACACCCGTTGTCAAGATGGATTCTGTATAACTTGTACTTGTTATTGCTGCATCACATGGGTGGCCCATATACCATATGGACATGAAGAGTGCCTTCTTACATAGATATCTACAAGTCAAAATATACATGGAGCAGCTAACCTGGATTTGTTTAGGATTCTTCTCTTGTTTGTAGGCTTTGAAGGTCTCTCTACGGTCTCAAACAAGACCCTTGGGCTTGGTATGAGAAGATGTATTCTTTTCTTCTATCTATTAGTTTTTTTCATTTCCACTTTGATCATACAGTGTATCTCTAGCATGTTGGTGAGGATATTGTGATACTTTTCTTGTATGTTGATGATATGTTACTTACTGGTATCTCTTCTTCCCACATTTAGACTATTCAAAGGGCTCTTTCTACATAGTTTGACATGACAGATCTTGGGTTATTGCATTATTTCCTTTGATTGCAGATTTCTCAGATAGATTAAGGGATTCATTTGAGTCAACAAAAGTATACCCATGATCTTCTTTGGTTCTTTGATATAGCTGATTGCATGCAAAGTCCATCTCCTTTTCAGTCTAGGGTTACTCTTACTTCCACATGTACCACAACACTTTGTGATCCTAAATTTTATAGGTAGTTAGTTGGGAGTTTCATGTACTTGACCCATACTCACCTTGATATTTCATATGCAGTAGGGATTGTATCTCAGTTTTCAAATTCTCCTCATAGTAGTCACTAGTAGGCTGCTAAAAGGATTTTGTGCTATTTGCAGGGCACTTCCCACTTTGGTATCCACTACACTAGGTGTTCTACACTTTGGGTATATAGATTCAGATTGGGTAGGTTCTATTGATGACAAGCATTCCACTTCTAGATATATTGTTTGTCTTGGTTATTCTCCAGTTGCTTGCGTGTGAAAAAAGAAACAGGCTATTACACTTTCATCTTCAGAGGTAGAGTACAAGGTAGAATTTACAGCGAGTCAATAGATTCTTTGGCTTCCCCACTTATTGATAGAGTTTGGATTCCCATAGGATTCACTAACTATACTTTGGTGTGATAACCAAAGTGTAATTCACATTTCTTGTAACCCAGTTGACCACCAGCGGACCAAGCATATTGAGATACACATCCAATTCATTCACCAACACATTCAGAATGGATTTTTTTTGCTTGGAGTACATTCCAACTCAGCAATAGGTTGCAGAAATATTTACGAAGCCTTTTGCATCACCTCACTACCTTGAGTTGTGTGGAATTCTCAGGGTTTCAGAATTTGTTCTTGTGGGGTTTTCATGAGAACATCTTCCTTCTTCTTCTTCTTCTTTCTCTTTCCTTATTTTGGTTTGAGATTTCTTCATGGATATATTGTACATAAGTACCTTATCATGCCTTGTTTTCGGGACTCATACTATGGACATGCCACTTCTATTTTTTCCCCTAGCTTCACTTTAGGGGGGGTGTTAGAGTAGGTATTTACCTTAGCTCATGTTCACCTAGGTACTTTATTTACCTTTATTGTATTTATCCTCACCCACTTATGTGTGTGTATATTTCTTTTTATTTATTTAGATATTAGGGGATATTATCTATTTGTTAGGTATAGTTCTTTCCTTGATCTATGGTATTGACTAGATCCTTGATGTCTAGTTCTTTCCTAAATCTATGGTCTTAACTAGTTCTTTCCATGATTTATGGCTTGATCTATGACCTTTACTGGTTCTTAGATTGTTATTCCTTGCCTATATAAGCAAGGCCCATTCTCATTGTATTTCATTGAGTTCCATAATAATATATGATATTACTACTCATTTATTTGCAAAGGTTTTATGTAAAGTTATTCTGGTGAATTGCTTTCATCTTATTGATCATGGTGTTTGATTATCATCTGTGTTCTTGGCTTGGTACGATCTGGTTATTATTCCTTTTAAATAGGATGTGGCCCTAGAATAGAAAAATATGGTGAGGGACGGATAGAAGAGGATGAAGGGAAACTAGGATGTGGCCCAATAATAGAAGGGTATGGGCTACTAGGAGGTGACCCACAAGTAGAAAATGGATGAATACCCGGGGGTGGATCTAGGATAGAAGAAGAATATGGGATACTTAGCAGTGACCCAAGGTGAGATTTTGATTGAGGAATGATGATAGATAAGGAATTATTTGGAAACGAGAAGATAGGCCATGGATCACTGGTAGACCCTAGAATCTCATCATGCTTAGAGGAAGGTGAATATGGAAAAACAGAAGAAGAATCAAGTTTTATGATCTCAAGCTCTTCCTCTATGTTCTGATAACAAGAATAAAATTATTTTCCCCAATATGCAAGCATATCGAGTTGCAGAAAGAATCCTTTTTTACAATCTTCTAGAGGGATATCTTCATGTAGTCTAATTGTTCCTTTATTATGAGAGAAATCAATCAGTAGAGGTTGTTGTTCTTCGACCATAGTAGGTTGACTAGAATAAATGGGTCAAACAAGAGGTAAATATTATTGACAAAAGAAGATGAAGATGTTTGATGATGTAGATGAAGGGAAGGCTTGACCTTATCACTCCCACGAAGAGTTTTGATAGTACTTTGAAAAGATATCTTAGCACATGGTTTCTTTCTAAGGGTTTGATGTGGTCACAAAAATTAATCTTTAGAAGATGGATGAGGTAATGGTATGATATGGTTCAAAGAGCTCAAGGGCCAAAGAGGGATTGAAGTTGGTTTGATAGCAGAAAATGACTCAAGAGATGACGTAGGATTGGAGGTGAGCATCTCATGAATGGATGATTTTAATTTGGACCTAGGTCATTTTTCTAAAATATGACCTAATGTAGGTTGGAAAGTAGGATCGCATAGCCATCCATTAAGTTACAACATAGTAGTAGAATTGGATGATTGACTAGAGGGAATCTGAGTCGTGGAACTCTTTTATGGAGGAAGGGGTTGTCGAGATGACTGATGAAGGAGGTCCTATGAAGAAAGGGAGGACTGTGACTCAAGACCTGAATTATATGTTCGATCAATGGAACTTGGAGTCACACGAGTCTTCAAAGGAGGAAGACATCATTGAGGTGATTGATGAAGGAGGTCCTACGAAGAAAGGGAGGACCATGACTCAAGAACCAAATTAGATGTTTGATCGACGGAACTTAGAGTCACACAAATCTTCAAAGGAGGAAGACATTGTTGAGGTGATTTGGAATGAAGGTCCTTAAAATAAAGGGATGACCATGATTCAATATTTGATCTAGGGGTATTTGAATTATAGTTGGGTTCCAAATATTTAGAAGAAGAGTGGGAATCCAAACAATAGTTTAGATCTGAATCAGAAGAAGAGTGGGGGGAACCTGAATAATAATTTGGATCAGAAGCATCCAAACCATACCACCAACTATGAGTTGAACGTGGGGAATAGGGTACCCAAATGGGCCCTTTAGTGCGAAGAACCAAACAAGGTGTAGTCATAATGGGTATCTTTTGATGTGAATGCCTAAAACTAGGTTCTGTATTTTTGTAAGCGTGAGGAAATGCATGATAATTTCTCATTGTTGGCGTTGTTTAGGAACAAATGTCTAGGCCTCGACAGTGTGATTAAACTTCTTCAAAGTGAAGAAGGCTACATGTTGACTTGGGTAGCACAATAGAAGCCAACTAGACATTTCGTAAGTATGGAGATGCGTGTGTAATTTTCTGAAGAAGTTATAAGGAAAATATACATCTTGATGATGCAATCTCAATGACATCAAAAAATATTGTCCTAGAAAACCATTTTTCCAGGTGAATGATCATAAGGAACAATCATGCAAGTGTGAAATAAAAATCCAATCAATAAGGAAATACTCCCTATGTAAAATGTGTTGTGCAAAATGATAGTTCGATGCAAAGATTATCAACACAATTTCAATACTTACGTCAAGTTAGAAATGAACAAGTCGTAAATATTAACAAAGGGTAGAAGTGACTCCCAATCAAAGGATACCATGATGAGTTCAACAACTAACAAGGCCAAAATATTAAAGGGAAAGGTTTACAAATGTAAGCCACGTAACCACACTAATTGGACATGTCTATAAAGCTTCACGAAGAAGTGACGTATTAGCGTCAAAGTGGTATCGAAATGACGCAAACAAAGTAAGTGAAACTCTTCAATATTTTGGACAATATTTGAAATCAAACAAAGTCAAAGTATACTAAGGATGTGCTAAAGTGTGGGCAGCGTAATGACATAATTAAGACACGTAGATCATGTTTATGAGAAACATGACGTAAGTATTTTAATTATGTCGAGACAATGAAAAAAAGGTAACACATCAAAGGGAGATAAAATTATGAACCAATCCTAACTATGATGATGATATTGAAATAAAGATCAAGTGGCCATCAAAGATATAAGGAGATATCCATGAACTTTAGACATTTAACAACTCAGCCGCAAACATGGATGAGCGTAAATGGACAAAAAAGTGGTGAACACTACCTATGAAAACACTCCCAAAATATGCCTTGTGTTGTCGCAAATAGGTAAAAATAATGAAAAGGTATAGATCAAAATATGAGAAAAAAAAGTGTCACTTGGGTAGAGTTTCACCTCGTCCGAAGGCGAGAAAGAAACCGAGCTAAGTGAGACGTCGTTTGAGTTTCGTGATAAAATACACTTAGATCTAAATTAAGTGGGATCTTTTCCTAGTTCAAAAAACAATGTTCGAACTCCAATTAAGTCATCACTTTGTGATGGATTGATGCAAAAATGGACTAACAAAGTGGGCTCAAAGACAAAATGGCTTCCCTAACAAGATCTCTCAACTAGGTGTCACAAGTTGTCTAGGAGCGAGCTCGATTTACCCCCAAAGAGTCACACTAATTGATTTAGGAGTATCTCAAATTTACTTTATCCCCTTCTGATACAATGATAAACTAGTGCATTTCGTTTTCCTGTCAATGGGGTCGCGATACAGACAACTTTGACTCTAACTTAAAGTATGAAACTAGTCAAGTGGGTAAGCAGAGCGCTTCCTATTTAATCCACGAGGTTACTCAGTGGTGGATTAATTTAGGGTTCCTAGAACCACCCCCATTTTTGTAGCTTAATGAATTATGCCAAAGGGGTTATGTTCTAGTTGAGAAGATAGGGACGTACCCTTTTCCAAAACCTGCAATAGAGTGTGAAGTGGCATGGTGCGTTTTTAGTCTTTCTCAACTTAATGTGGTTTAAGTAGTACAATGTTTGGAGACCTGCATGAAAACACGTTTATTAGAGGTTTTTTTATTGTATTGAATCCTCATTTCTTTGACATGCGATTTTGGCTTTACATACTAATATTATTAATTTTCCAAAACATCATATAAAGGAGATAAGATGTTGTGTTTAATTTCCCATATCATCCTAAGACACAAGTAAAGAGCATACACAACAAGGTATCTCACTCAAATTTTGAAAGAAATGGGAAATACCTAAGTAAAATGAAAAAATAAGTTCCTTTTAACCAACTTTGAGAGTTAATTGAATCATTATGTAAGTATGAAGGAAGTAGTGAAACGTTTCTGATACCCAAGATTACCTAGAAAGACATGAGGGAAGAGCATACACATTTCAAACCTTCACAAATAAATATGCAGATGTTTTAAATAAGTTATTAAAAAAAATTAATGAAGAGGAAACCTTTAAACCACTATTAGAACCCTGCAAAAGTTGGAAAATCAAGAAAATCAAAAAATTCTAGAAATATGTTTTTAGCAGTTTTTCAAAAGTTTTTAGTATTTTGCATTTGTGGAGGTCTCCGGGGCACTTTGGGAGTTTTGTGATAGAAGTAATGTTACTAGATTTATATTAATTTTGGAACTTCCCTCGCAAATTTCACTTCTTTCTATTTCCAACTCCTATTCAAACTCTGAAAACAGGTCAACGAGCCAAAATATATGACCCAAACAAGGAGCACTAAAATATTATATGAATAAATCCAGATAAACAAAGATACCTGCATGCCCCTAGGGTGTGTGTGCGCCCTTTTTTACATGTTTGCACCTCTTGCAGAGACCTATACATGGGATTTGGTGTATGTGTGCCCTTTTATGTGTGTGCACACCTTCAAGAAAAGGGCAGTCAGTTAGGTCTGCAAGGGGCCTGTGCTACCCGAGAGATGTCTGCGCTAGCATAAGGGTGTGTGTGTTCCTGGTAATTTTTATTTTTATTTTTTGACAGAGGGCCAAGAGTACTTAGGGCACTTGGGCATAGGTTTTGTTTCCTACAAGCCTAGTGTAAAATGATAGGGTATAGGGTGTCTACACTGGTAGAGGAGTGCATGTGCTAAGGTTTGGGTGTGTGCACAAGCTTTAAGGTACCTACGAGTGGATTGTGGTGCCTGCGTGACTCTTCTAAAAAATACATTCTAAAGGTGCCTACGCTGGTAGAAAGGTGTATGCACGCCTGCCTGAAAAACCACAAAACAACACGGAAAGTGAGATTTTAAAAGTGTCAATATGTTAGAATTTAGCTATTAAATGTAATTTCTAGCATAAAATTAACAAAGAAGCATGAAAATGAAGGTTAACTACATAAAACCTAGCTTAAAATACCAAGGCAAAATATTTAACCCTACAAAAACATGTAAAAATTTAGAAACTGAATTAAAAGCTTCAGAATGACTCCATTAATGGAGGATGGACTTCATGTCCCACCGGGCGTGTCAAATGTATCCTTCAGAAGATTAGCTATTCTAATAAACAATAAAATAACTAATTAGTTCCATGATCTAAATAAACCTATCATAAACATCAAGATGAGTGTTAAACAAGATAACTTCTACAATAATGAATTAATCTAAAACACTATCATTTTATCTCTAACTAGTCTTTGATTACTTAAAACATAAATTGAACCTAGTTAAACCTATGAGCAATCAAATTAGATTTGTTGTTTTCTTTAATGGAGGTGAATATGTCTCTCTAAAATGGATACAAGGTCAAGTTAGATACCCTCCTACTAACCTAATATGAAGGTATGAATGCAAGATGGAGGAGCTTCAACAATGGAGGATAGCCAAGATCAAATGCCTTATTAGCTTGGCTAATGTAAATGAGGTCTAATGCCTTTCCAAAGTGTTTGAGAGATTTTGTTATGTAAACAAGGTGTGTCTTTGAGAGGGAGGGGTGACCTTTCTATTTATAGTTTTCCAAATGAGAGGATGTTGAACTTTGGGTGCATGTGGGACTAAAGCTCAAAAATCAATTTTAGATTAGATTAGGATAAACATGCTTTAGGCTTAGTTAAGCTAGGATTAGGATAGTTAAACTTGATTAGCAAGTTATTAGAGACTCATTGAGAGTTGGGAGGGGTCCGGTTAATCAATTGTGATTGATCGATAACCTATGAAGCCTGTAGAAGTGGTTCAGAGAGAACTAGGGAGGTTTTGAATGGTTGAAAGGAGGAATGTTTAGCTAATAAGAGAGATATTAGCCCAATTAGCTGATTATAAAAAAATACGACCAAGCAGGTGTTGTAAATGGGAATCTAAGAATGGAGTGAAGAGTAGCTAATTGATAAAGTGTCGTTAATTGTCTGAATTGGAGGAAATGCTAAGTATAAGCATACTTTAGGTGTCTACACTATTAATATTTTATTGTTTCATATATTTGGGTTGAATAAAAGGATCTCTCCCTAGGTCTCATGTATATTAAATAATAAGGATATAACCACTTCCTCATTTGTTGTCTCAACTACAGTCCTAATCAGTTAATGAACAAACTATTACAACAATTGAACCCCTTTCTTTCACCTATTTAAACAATGAAAAATATTTGAGTGTAAAAAAATTAGTCTTATTTTTAGGTAGTATTATTCATAGGTTTATTCAATATACCACTTGGCTTTGGATTCTATTGTCAAGGTTTTTTGTACTTCATTTTTGTTATGCGAGATTCCTCATTTTATTTTTAGTCTCATTTCTGTAATAATGTGTTTGCATTGTATGTAGGTTAATTCACAATTGGCCTCCCAACGTTTCCAATGAATTGGAATCCTTTTAGGGAAACCAATAATATTGTTTTTTCTTGTTCTATTTAATGTGTTATGTAGTTTTTATGTGTAAATTCATGACATATTTTATCGCATTTATTGTGTAATGCATTTTATGTCAAAATCCCATGCCTAATATTTTGTAATTTCCACAAATATTGTACAGTCTGAATGTCTAAGTGTAGAAGTTTTATATAACTTTGAGGTATTAGTGATTTCCTTGATGTTGAAGTTGGGATCAACCCATTTAGTTGTTAAAACTCTATCATTGTGTTTTATTTTTTTCAAGTTATACCTTTTTTGGCTCTAAATTTGTAGATATAAATTCTTATAGAGGGATAAGGTTTTAGGAGCCAACTTCTATTTATAAAAATATTCTTCTTAGTGAACGGGTGACTAGATTTTTTTACAGATTGGGAATGCTCTAATATTGTTGTTCACATCGATCAAATATATGCTCAGTTAGTTTTTCTATGATACAAAAGAGGATTTCATTGCTTATTCTACTATAGGTTTAGATAAAATTTATTCTCCTTTAGTTCTGCCTTTTTCTTTCCATAGATGTTGTTATTTGTAGTGGAATATTAAATTCAACAAAGGTTATGAACTAGAATAATGGAATTATGGGTTAGATCATTGGGATTATCACGATAATGGTTTGGGTGATTCCTCTTGTATGTTAAATATTTTTTTATCTTGTATTTCATTTATTGGGAAAATATTTTAACCAATTAATTTAGCATACATTATATATTTGCATGCTCCTTTACCCCAAAAAATGGGGAATTGGTGCAAAAATTTGATGGAAGAAGTGCAGATAAGGGAAAGGATCATATAAAGACCTTTGTTAATTATATTGATGAATTTGAGGGGGATAAAGAAGGTGTGGATATTAGATTTTTATTTATAGTATTACTAATGATTCTTGATAAAGGTTTGATGAGATACATGGCCTGATTAATGACTCTTAGAATATGTTCAAAGATATTTTTTTTGATAAGTATGGTGTCAAAATTTATCTTTCTCTTATGAAGTATTATCTCTATAATACTATAAGGGAGAAAGAGGGAAGTATTTAAGATTTCAATTCTATGTGGATAAGATATTGGAGGATATTTCCTTTTCATTTGAATCCAAATGAGGAAATGAAACTTTTTTTTTATTGTGACAATTTTAGTAGTGATATAAATTACTATTTGAGAGATAAGAACATGTAAACTATCTCCCATGCTTGTAATTTGTCTGTAAGTTATGATTTTGGTTGTCATGATTTTATTATTAGAATGATAGAGTATACCTTTCCAAAAATGAATTTTAAGAAAATAATTATCGATGTGCTAATCCATTGACCTTTAACAATGAAATTTGGGATTCCCCTATTGCTAATTTGTTTAATTATTGTTCTTCTAATGAGTGAGTTTCATGTGATGTGGATGTTGTTGTATTTTTCCACTTTGAAGTTGTAGCTTGTGTTGATGACAATGAAATTGATCAAGTTAATATTAGTGAAGGTATTAATCTTTATTTATTTCACTTGATATAAATTAACAATGATGCTCTTTCTATTCATAATGATGATTTTATATCTAGTCATGAACCTAATGCATATAATTTATATGGATTGTTTTTGTCCAATAACTTATTATTGATGATGAAATAATGAGGCAATAACTAGTTTATCAATCCATTAGTGGAACATTGGTTTACATGTACATTATGTTTAGTTTTGATCATCTTGAGAATTTAAACAATGATGTTTACTATTGTTTGCTTTAGCTATCCACTAAATTTGTAAAATATTTTCCAAATGGATTTGTTGTGAATGAGTTCCTTTGTGATGACATCCCCAATGATTTAAATTTTGTGGTTGAGTCTGATTGTTATATTTTTTGTTCCATGCCCATGATGAATATAGATACGAGTGCAATGACTTATAACAATATTTTCTAAAAAAAATAGTTGTAGAACATATTTCTACAACTTGTACTGAGACATTGGATGATTTAGAGGACATGTAGAAGTCTAAGGAATTGATTTATTTACATTTCAATATAAATACACTATTTAAGCATGATCATGTTTAGTCATTTGATGATTCAAATCATCTAGAATAATATAAAAATGTTTGGGATTTGGAGGATGATGTAATAAAAAAACACTAGTGAGATGGATTTTTTATAATCCACTCTTTGAGCACTCTCAATAATTAAGATATCTTCTTAAGGTTACTAATTCAAATAATGATGTTATTAATTCTAACTTTCCCACATACCAATTAGTACAAGATATTTAATTTTCTGATGACATCCCATTATTTATGGTCAAATATTCATGTTTATGTTGTGATGAATTTGATTTTTTGGAACAAAACTAATGCTTTATTGTGTGTCTCAGTTGGGATTCTATTTTAAATGACTATTTTCATGAATGTTATGATCGTTATTGTGAATAGTGGGGTCCTAATATAGATCCTAAATTTTGTAAATATTAATCATATATTTATGATGAGAGATATTGGCATTATCAACTTATATATATATATATATATATATATATATATATATATATATATATCTTTATGTTGTTTCCTTTTTGTTCATTGTGGTTGTTTGAATAATGGATCTTATATTACAATGGCATGTGGATTGCTTAGTTTAATTGAGGTTAAAAATACTCAGTTTTTGGATTCACGTCATTAGGGGGGAATTTATTTAGTAATTGATAAGTTATGGTCATATGTTTATAATAAAAAAATATAGGATCTTTTAGTGCCCACAGGGGTACTTATCTCATAGTTAGAGAAAATTTTGACACCTTAAAATTCCTACTACATTTTGGGGCATCAAAAAAATATTTTGAGAAAATATGAGTTATTTTGTGGCCATATAACTAAATATAATGGTTTGATTATTAGTTGTTAAAAAATTCAGTGTCTATCTATTTTTTTCATTTTGAATTGTTTTATCTTTGAAATTCCATGGAATTTTTATTCAAAGTGGCTAAGTATATTTTCCTTATTTTACTATCACGCATCTAGTAGGAGGAGAGAATTTGAATTTTTATATATATAGAATAACCTATTATTATAAATTGGAGCATATAGTTGTCCACTAGACATAGACACTATTTTTGAGACAAGTGTCAAGATCATGAGCTTGGTATAAGAGTTGGAGAAATGTGTCTGGAATACAGATGCAAACAAATTCTGGTGCATGGAAGAATCAAATGAATCCATACCCTAGGAAAAATTAAATGAATAGAATTAGTCACAAGATATCCCAAAACATGGGAATCAAGAACAATGTCACGTGACGAATTTTTTTTTACATCCAGAGACATGAGAAAATGGGGACACAAAATTATTCCACGTGGTCCAATCATAGTCAATTGGTTAATATGAGTAATACAAGAAATGATGTGAGGTTAGACATGGGAAATGGGGACATAAAATGTTTCCAAAATGTCCCAATTATGGGTGTAGACACCCAAAATTGGGTCATATCCCCCTAAACCCTTTCAATCCAACAATTGGACACATATAACTAACCATAAACCCTTTCTATAAATTAATATTGATTTAATTATTTATAATAGAATTAATTCTCATCCTCACATTATTATTAGTTTAATTGATTTAATTAAATTAATTTACTCCTCACACATCCACCTCATCCTGCCACATTAGCCCTCCACCTCATCCTAAGACCTATTCCTATCCTATTAATTAACTAGGACTAAGTCTCTACACTCCCTAACTAACTAGGAATTGTTCTAACCATAGCCCTTATGAACTATCATCCCTCCAATGTCTCTCCCGCTATATTTAGCGTTAACTTCCACTATTGACCTGAAATTAATTCTTCACTCACACCAAATCTAGGAGAAATCAGGCCATGTTTTTAGTAAATTTGACTATTTCTCTGTAACCGATGTTGCTTTTTCCTCGGCTGGCTCCGGTCACCTAGCCGCCATCGGTTACCTATAAATACGAGTTTATAACTCTACACTCGAGTTCTCCACTTCTCCAATTCTCTTTTTCACAGGATTTTTCACTTGGATTTTGAAGCATAGGTGAATACATGAAGAACCAGAGCATTTCAAGCCCTCATCGACAACCATCTTCTTCCTCCACGGTCCTAGATCACATAACAGAGAACATAGGCTTTATTTCCATGACACTGGACATGATCACACATCTTCTCATACATTCACGAAAACCTCTACTACCTACACCCACACCTACATATCATCTCTTAGATAAGTGTCTTATTCTCTGTACTAAACTCTTATTTCAATAGTTAGATCTCTTATTTATTTATTTCTTCTATGAAATTATTTTACCCATCTATTCGTCAACTTCTTCCTACCAACCTACCTATTAAACCATCCCAAACCTTTGTACCCATTCCAACCTCCATTTTAGCACCCTTGAGCCTTATTAATAATACCACGACCTTACTAACACCACCCCCGCTCAGTGTGCAATCATAGAGAGGTCCTAAAACATAATTTTAATAATTTTCCCACATATTTCACCTACCGGCACTAGTCACCCAACCAACATCAATCTCTGAGCCTAGATGGCATCAATTCCTTAGCCGAAGTTAGTCTCTGAGACTGTTAATAACTCTAAAATGTACTATCTTAGAACTTACCAAAAAATCAGTCTAAAACCCCACAACGCCTTGCCCAGACCTTATTTATAGCTTCTGGTACACATACAGGCCCATACCAACCAACAACCCATTTTAGATTTATTCTTTTATGCCTTTATTAGATTAAATCAACTTATTATTTGTTGTATGAGGTGCCTAAATCATATCAACTACTGTAGGATCTTCTGGCTTACATAATTTCTTTACATAAATTTGTATTAAAAATAGTGGATTGACATCCGTCAAAGAAGTATCACGCTTCTTGGATCTAGCATATGTTGGGTAGTCCACTGTCATTTATTATCTAATTCTATTTTGTGGTCTTGTTGGGATCTTATACAGGTAGTCCTTCCTAGACAAAAAAGAGTTCTCTAAAATCATCTTGGTTTTCTTACATGTGAAATTCGTATTACCTTCTACATAACACAAGCATTCCTCCTATGCCCATTACCTCTTATTTGTTTCATCTCTATACTACAATATTGGCTAAACATCTTGGCACGCCCGGTGGAACCCTTTTTGGGTTTATTTTTCATTGTGCATTCTTAGGGAATCACTGTATGTTCATTTCATTTTGAAAGTGTTCATACTAAGTTTTATCATTGGGAATATTCTCCTTCTTCTAATTGACCAATTGAAATTTGTCTTTTGGGTTTAAAGTAAACACCTCTTCCTACTTTGTATTTCATCAGTGAAAGTCATACTCATGACCTATTCATTATTTGCTACATCCAAATTTATTTTTGATTTGGGTTTGAAACTATTTGCATTTCATCCTGTGTATTTTTCATTTTAGCTCATTAAATTTAATTACAACCTATATGTTGGAGGTCATGTCCAGCTGAAGGTTGGTGAGAATGAAGCGTAGTTCACCTTGTGCACACTTTCTATAAACAAAACCACTAAAAAAAATTATACATTTCTTAAATGTCTTCTTTCCTGGTAGTTTCCAACAAAGATTAAAACACTGTTAGAGGTGCATATAGCTTGTGTTCTGGCCAGTCATCATATCAGAGTAGGGATTCCATACCGTAAGGTATTTATTGGGGACCCCAAGCCAAAATTTACCTGAAACCAGCCATAGAAGTCAGTTTCCTCCTTTTTAGGGCACCTTCGATAACCAAACATTCTACTCTATTTATAATTATTCATAAATGGCATAAGCCACACAATGTAAAATCTACACCTTATGATTTATGCATGTTTTGTTATATTTTGCTTGTCTTGCATTTTGAGTTGAATGGAACATTCATCTTATTTTTATTTCCTACACACTCGATCATTACAATTTGTGTATTATGACTCTATTTCTGAGTGTGTTTGGGATTTTCAATACCATACTCCATTCCTAGATTGGTATTTATTTGACTTAATCACCCACAATTTAGTTTTTCATCACTTTCTCAAAATCCACACTAACTGGTATCATTCTAGCGACCACCATCATTTACCTTCTCACATCGGTGTCAGTTCTCTAATTGCCATCAGTTATATTCTATTTTGGTAATCTTTCCCAAAAAAATTCTCAAATCAAACCCAATCATCTTCAGTTCTTCATATCTATCATTTCTTACATCCCTGAGTCTCTGTTACCCACAACAAAACTTGGTTTCATCTAGTTTACATTTATCATTCCCCAGTTTCATACCTTTTAATGATTCATAGTAACCGACATTGGTCAAACGACCAAAATTGGTTATTTTCCATTACTGACCTCAGTTAGCCTATCAGCGTCGGTCTTTGTGTTTTTCAATTTTCTATGAAAAATGACTAATATTCATTTTCCAAAATCTTGTTTTCATCTTTTCTTGTGTTTCTACACCATTTTCAGAGCTCAAGAAACCTATTCTATCATTTTTTCACATGTTTTTGACTCATCACCAAGTCATCACCTTGGTTTTTCATGGTAGTCGACAATCATTACCTCCTAGTCTGTCACCACCTTCTATCTCATTACCTATGGACCCCAAAGCACCACCCGTCATACCTACCGATGATGAGGAATTCAAAAAAATCCGTGATCATATCATTTAAACTTTATAGTATTACCTTTCCCACTCTTCCACTCGCGATTCGTTGGGACAACTCCTGTACAAGATTCATGTCTCCATCTCTCCCACTATTACACCTACTTCCGTGTCAGCTAGCACTAGTGTAGTGCTTCCTACCACCATATCATGAAAATTCATCTCTCAAATAAGCCCAACCACATAGATATCTATCATACCCATGTCATCTATCATAATTACAACATCCACCTCACCCTCATATGTGGATCCTACTATAGGTATCTCTACGAAAGAAAATTGACACATGACCTTCTTTCGCACCCGACCTCCCGAGGTCATGTTGAGACAACTAGTGTGGAATGTGTGGATGGTTTGCCATGAGAGAATCAGTGACTAAGATATGGTAGTTTGATTTCCCAGTAGCAAAATCAACAAAAGGGGAGATTTAGAGGCTATGAACGGGTAGCATAAATTCCCTATGACTTGTTTGTCTAACTGGATCCCAAGCGCTAAACTAGTTTGAAGCGTTCCATTTTAAATAAAGATTAAATTAATGATCTCATCTAATACTGAAAGGAAACTAATCTTAAAAAATCACAAAAACTGAAATATTACAATCACGAAACAACAATTTACTTATATTCTAAATAATTAAAATATTTCTACACTAAATCTAAACAAGCGAGATAACCTAGTGTGGTTATTCACCTGTGCTGAGTGTATAGCTAACATAAAACAAGAATTTTTTCCTATTAATATATGATATGTATACAACCTCCTATAGTTATTCTCTCCTTCAAATCCACAGGGATAGGAATAATAAGATACATCACCAGGGGTTGCTATGAAAGATTTAAACCCTCTTGGAGATTAACTAATTACTTGCAAATGAAAGGAAATCAATTTATACTCTATTTGATATGATGTAACGATGATAAATTAAATGAATGAAGGAAATCAAAAAACAAATCCAACTTGGAATTCATAGAACAGAGGTAAATTCAGCTGTGTAGTAATTTGTCCCCTCAGTTTATCTTTTCTTTCTCTGTTTGTCCATATGAGTCCAAGGAACTGGAAATACAAAGGAAACAATAGGAGAGGGCACTTGAGCAATGGAAGATTGAAGGTAGTCTGGTTACAATGGAAATATAAAAGATATAACACAATTGATCTGAGTTTGGCTATGAAATTCCTAGTACCATTGTTGCAATAATACTATGCAAGATACAAAAAAAATCTCAAGCCATTTTTTTGAATACAAGCATTGAATATATAAGAATTGGCTAGGATGTTCCTTCATGCACAAGGAAGCCTTGGAGTGCCAAATAATTGGGTGATGAGGAAGTTCAAAATAATTAAATCTATTTTTAAAAAAGAGGGAAGGAATTCCATGAAAACAAGACCATTTTTAGGAAATTTGGTTCACAAACGCACCCTAAAAATTGAGTTAAGTGAAAGCACGCATGTCAAAATCATGCATGAAGAGTTCTAGAAAAATTGCTTAGGACCACCGCCTTGTGTAAGTAGGTAGTCCTAGGACTGACGCCCAAGCCTGGGAGGTGTTCCCATGACTGCCACCCTTTTTTGGAGGTGGTTCTGACACTAAGGTCAAAACATGCACCAAAATGAGTGAGAAGCTGGAAGAAAGTGTGGAAAATCTAATTAAGGATGTCTAGGCTACAAATATACACTACAAATGGGTTTAGAAACTTAAAAACCTTCTGAAAGGACATGAATCATCATTAGGGACTTTTGTAACCATTTTTTGACAATGTAGCACATGTAATTTTGGGTGTGTACATATTGCCTCCTCGAAGAAGCATATTAGCAATTAAAATTCATAAAAATGTAGAGTCTGATTTTGGCATTCCTGAAATGGGGAGTTATAAGCTATACTTGACACTCCCATGTGATGAAATTTCACAATCAAAACTTTCGCTACCTGCAGGATGAAGAGAAGACTCAAGTGCAGATAGATAAAATATCAAAAAATAAGCACTAAATTAAAAAAACAAGAGGACTTACCAATTTTATGGGATATAAAAATATACCTACGCCATTTCCCCCATCCTGTGAACACATGCACTCAAAAAGAGGTTATAAAAACTCATATATATATCAAAAAAGCTCATTTTTCAATTCGTTTGCGCATATTGACTTGGTGAATTTTGAGCTTTGGGCCCATGCTAGCCATTTTCATTTTTGAGTATGATTGAATTGGAATGGATTTAGGAATGTTTTTTTTGTGTTAGGCTTAGCCCTTTGTTTTTTTACTTCTTTTGAGAAGAACTCCTAAGAAATTCGTAGCTAGAGTGGTCATAAGGGGCCTCAAAGAGGCGGATATGCAGAGTGCCTTTATTTCTTAGCCTCCTTTTTGTGAGGCATTATGTATTTTTCTTTTTGTTTGGTATTTTGTGCTCATTGTGAGCATTTTGACCATTCCTAGCATAGGATGGCATTGTAGAAAACTATGAAACACCATGATATGTATAAATATCTCTTTTTGGCTATGGTATTCCTTGCATAGAGTTGACTTCCATTTGTGATTTAATTCATGTGTGTACTCTTAGATGTTTATATACTTTTCATAATGTATGTAGTGGATATGAATGCTAACAGAATGATTTACTTTTTTTGAAATTATGATATATGATAATGCAATCACATTGTAATGTTGAACGTTAGTTTCTCTAAGTAACTTTTGGTACTTCTTATTGTCTTGACAAAATGTGGCGAAAGAGTGATATGATGAGTGAATGAAATTTTCCCACTCCTAACTCCACACAACTAGTAAGATGCAAGGGCTCAACACCAAGAGCCAAAAGGGGCACAAGTTATAGAATTTTTTTTAAAAAGACAAGTATTTGGAAAAACCAATTTGAGACACTACATCCTCATTCTACTCAAGTTTGCTTCATAGTTTAAAATGTAAATTTCTTTCCATTTTATCTAGAATTAGATCCATAGATGGCCAATTGGTTGAAAAAATATGGTTTAGAGGTTTTAAACTCTTTTTGGAACTTTGGACATCTAACTCACTTTTTTATTTATTTATGATTTTACAACATTTGAATGAATTGTTTCTAACTTTCAAGTTTGTGAAAGATACCCCATACACCTTGCCCCATGCTACCAGTAGGAAGTATGGGCTCATCACCATGAAAAGGCATAGGTGAGTAAGGGAACTTCTCTTCTTTCCCAACCCTACATCACTAGTAAGAGACACGGGCTCAACACCGAAGGTTGGTAGGGAAAAGAAATGTGTAAAATAAAACTTTATGTTGATTTGCATTTAACTTATTTATCTAGGAAAATTTTCTAGAATGTTCTTATTTCCAAAGATATGTATATGGGATAGATGTGACACCATGAATCTTCTAGAAAAAATCCTAGGCACAAACACCTAATCTAGAAGAAATTGCAAATAAAACTAAGTATGCAGGCCTTGGTATGGTTACTGTCAAATCTTGTCTTATCTTATTTGAACTGATGAAGTGATTCAGAAATAATTGATGATACCATGAGGATTTGAAGACATGTGATTTGAATGTCTGCCAATGTTTTCATAAATTTTTATGAGTTGCTATAAGAATAAGTCTCTTGATCAAAATTTTACAAAATGAACTCGAAAATGAAAATGCAATATGGATGCAGTAATGTACATGTGGAAATGTAGGTGAAACTACATGTCATGATAGCTAAGGTGAATAAATTTGATGAATATAAAATTCTTCACTCCTAAAAGTACACAGAGGAGAACTATGATCCTCAAAATTTCTGTTCTCTTGACAAGGGCCTACCATTCTGGGTTTAAACTTATAATCCTTTCCCAGAAGTGTATATGTCCAATGATTAAAATCATTTGTTTGAAAGATTTGTTTGTGAACCTCTTTGTCACGTTATTGAGACATGGTGTGTGGGTGGGTATGACTATGCTTCTCGGCCTTGTTTCCTATGTACATCATTGTGTTAACTTGTGACCCTTGCTGAATGGTGAGGCCTTGCCCTATGGATATGGAAATATTAGTTTTAGATGCACATGGGTTGAAATCTGGGTTTAGAATAGAACAACCCTCAGATGGTTTTGATGATCATTATTTCAATCTCAAATTTCCCTTCTTTGTTTGTTAATTCTATCATGTTTACACCTAGACTTAGGTCATCGGAAGGAAGAGATGATAAATTGAGAATACTTCCCATACCTTGTGGTTCAAATGGGAGGAAGATCAGACCATCACTCCCAAAGAGTTTCATAATTTCCACTGTGGTTTTAGTGGACACTATTTCCATAGATATTAATTTATCCTTATTTGTTTTTTCCACCTCAAATGTTTTTGGGTCAACAACTTCAGCCTTTGGAACATCTAGGGTGACTAATACTAATTGTTTTGATGGAGGTGGATTTTTCAATTCATTTGCAGGAATTTCATACTCCATATGGACCCCTTTCTTCTTCTTGATTTTTTATAAGTGTACATCGAAGGCCTTAGGATCCATTTGAGTGATGAAGACCTTCCCCAAATGGAGGAATATAATCTCTTGGAATAGAGTAGAGGGGATAACCTTCATTCGATGAATCCAAGGTCTCCCAAGGATCATGTTATAACTTGTTTCCCTGTCGATAATTTAAAACTCCATCAAGATAGTTTTTGGAACAAGCATGTCTGGAAGAACTATGGTTCCAATCGAGGTCACTTTAATATTATCGTACCCCCATAACGTGTTTCTTGTGGAGGAAGAATTTGTCTCTCCATATCCCAACTTCAGAAAGAAAGAGAAGGGGAATATATTTATAGTATCCCCATCATCAATCATGGATCTCTTAATGCAATTGTTATAAACCCAGACCTATAAATATAAAGCAAGTTCAGCTCTTCGGGTAATTTCAGCATCAGATGGCATCTTCTCTATATAAAAAACAAACCCAATATCCATATCACTCTATCCCAGAGGATGTATTTCAAAGTCAATATGATTTATTTGAGCACTAGGAGGTGGCGTAACATGGATTAGATGACCAAGACCAAGTGCATTGAGCAACACAAAATGATGTGCAGGTGAATTATTCAACAAATCAAGTAACGAGATGTGATAAAAGGTCTTGTTCAAATATGATATCAAATCATAGGCTCCTACTATTTTTCCAATTGTAGGAACATCATCCTATGGGAAGGAAAGAGAAGGTAAGGGTTGTGAAATTTACTCCCTTGTCTGAGTTGTTACATTAATTTCACACTCAACCTCTAGCTCAACTAATCCCAAGATTTTTGTATTATCGTTTAAGCCAAGGTTAAGAGCAACCCCGAGAGTTGTCAAAAGTGAGGCTTCATGGTAATTGTTTCCTATAGGGATTCACTTGGGAATTCCCAAGACCTTTAGGGTTAAAATTTTGAGGTGTGAAAAGTCTGGTATGACTAGGTTGTAGGTTTGTTTCAGGATTTTCTAGGAACATGTTTATAATGAATTACATTTGGTTTTCAGGAAGTATTTGTAGAAACTTGTTGCAATCATGGAAAGTCCTATCATCATGACCTAGAACCTTATGGAAACCACAATATAGGTTAGGGTCATAATCTCTTGGCATTTGATAAGCATCTTGTTGTTGTTGATTATAACCTCAATTGTAGTTTTGGAACTGACTGTTATAACCATGGTTTGCTACCCCTTGGCTGGAATTTTGGTACTGGTTTGGGAATTGGGTTTGATTTTTCTTTTGAGAGGGATGGTTTACATCAACTGTGTTTACATATGACATAGTCTTAAGGCCTCTTTTATTTCCTGAGTTGTTGTTAATGTTATTGTTTCCATTATTTTGAAGACCAACATTCTTGGTTTGATCAGTAGTATTATTCTTGGTAGCACCATGATTACGATTCATGCCCTTAGGTCCTTGGTTGTTGCACCATTGTTTTGATAATTTTCATTACTTTGATTTGGGAATACCAATTTTCCATTGGGACCATAGATCTTACGCCCAATGTCTATAGCGGCTTGGTCCGTCCGAAGTGCACCTTCCAAAGCTTCTTCATAACTACAGAAAAGAAAATTTTGGACCTCTTCCTTAGTCTCTCGATTGAGAAAGTGAAGAAAAATATCACAGAGTTCCATCTGGTCCATGTTGGGTGCACTTACAAATGAATAAAGAACTTGATGCCATCTATGTATGAAATGAGCAACATATGCGTTTTGCTTCTATCTAATGTGTAGAAAATACCTAATCCCTGTAGGTAACAACTTGTTCATGTCAAATTCTTTGATGAATTTGAAAACAAGTTTTTTAAAGGAATGTATAGAATCTTTTGGAATATGGTAATACCAATCCAATGTGATTCCTTCGAGATTATTTGGAAATATATTAGCCACTACAGCATCCCAAGGAAGAAATTCCCTAATAGAAGTAGCATATGCCTTGATTTGAGTGTTCAGGTATCCTTCTCCCTTAAATTTTGGAAGATCCAGAAATGGGTGTGGAAGTATGAAACCACACATGGTGAATTGAACACGATCCTTTAAGTACTTAGCATATATACCCATTACGTAAGATTCTAACATTGAAGATCCTTGGTGAGGAGGTGTAGGAGGAGGAGTTGGATAATATGCATTATAAGTGTTGACTGGAACATATGGGGTCCCTTGATATGGCATGTAGGGAGCGGGAATGGTATATGGGTCCATCTGGGGATTTATTGAATACATGTGCATGTAAGGTGGGATAGTAGTAGGATATGGACTAGTGGGTGTAACACCAAAGAATGTTGTATTGATTATTGTGGTGGCATTTGAGAACACACTTATAACCAACCCTTTCATAGGATAAGCTTGAGAAGAATGAGGACCCATCCCTAGTGTTTCTAATCCTGTGATAAGATCACCTGGATTTGAATGAACAGGATAAGCTTTTTGTATAGGATATTACGTTAATTTATTGTTGGAAGGTATGTATCCTTTGTTGTCAACTTGATACCCCATGTTCTTCCCTACTGCATGTGTTGGTTGTGAAGTCTGGGCAATTTCTAGTTCTTTAATCCTTCCTACTAAAGTAGAAATGAGATCATTGGGAGAGGATTGAGTCCCTTGTTGGGGTGCTTATGGTGTAGGGTTTGATTGAACAGGATCATGATATCCTGTCATGAATTATTCAGTGTTATAATTCTTATCTTCCTCAGAAGTAAGAATCTTAGGATAGGCATTTGAAATTTCAAAGGAAATAGACTTCATTTTATCAAAAGAATCATCTATCTAACAAAGAGGTTTAATTATTTATGTAAATATATCATCTTCTGTTGATTATATGGAAATGTGAGATCTTGACAAGGCTCTATGGTAAGAACATGTTCCATTTGTGATAACAACGTGGTTTGCATTGGGTTGACCTTATTGCATGTTTAATGACTAATAAACCTCCTCCATCCTTACATAGCTAATGGGGTTTGAAGTGTAACTAGGGGAGGTTTGAATGTTTCCTGTGTAATTATCACCGCATCTCAAAAGAGAAGGGTATTGTTGTGGTTGCACATTGGTGTAATATCTGTTAGATCCAAATGGCCCACCAAACTCTCTTCCAAATAGATTTTAGAAAGTGTAAAATACCTACCAAAATAGAGGAATAAATGGAAATATGAGGTAATAGAAATGAAATAAAGGAAACGATAAGGAATTAATCATTCACATTCAGCTCAATTATTTATACAAAAGAAAATGGACACGTGAACTTATTTCGCACTCGACCTCCTGAGGTCATGTCGGGATAGCCGATGTGGAATGTGTGGATGGATGGCTATGAGAGAATCAATGAATAAGATCTGGTAGTGTGATTTCCTAGTAGTAGAATCGGTTAAGGGGGAGATTTAGAGGCTATGAACGGGTAGTATAAATTCCCTATGGCTTATTTGTCTAACTGGATCTAAGCGCTAAACTAGTTTGAAGTGTCCATTTAAATAAATATTAAATTAATGATGTAATCTAATACTGAAAGGAAAATAATATAAAAAAATCACAAAAACTGAAATATTACAATCGCGAAACAACAATTTACTTTTATTCTAAATAATTAAAATATTTCTACACTAAAACTAAACAAGCAAGATAACCCGATGTGCTTATTCACCTGTGCTGAGTGTATACTAACATAAAACAAGAATTTTTCCTATTAATATATGATATGTAGACAAAATCCTACAGATATTATCTCCTTCAAATCCATGGGGATAGGAAGAAGAATATCCGTCACCATGGATTGCTATGAAAAATTTAAACCCTCTTGGCGATTAACTAATAACTTACAAATGAAAAGAAATTGATTTCTACTCTATTTGATATGATGCAACAATGATATTGCATGAATGGAGGAAATCAAACAACTCCAACCTAAAATTCATAGAACAAAGGTAAATCCAGCTGTGTATTAATTTTTCCCCTCATTTTATCCTTTATTTCTCTGTGTGTCCATATGAGTCCAAGGAACTGGGAATGTGAAGGCAGCAATAAGAGAGGGCTCTTGAGCAATAAAAGCTTGAAGGTAGTTTAGTTGTAATGAGAGTAGAAGAGAGATAACAAAATAGATCTAAACTTGGCTATGCAATTCCTAGCAAGATTGTGGCAACAATACTATGTAAGATACACAAAAATTCTTAAGCCATTTGCTTGAATATAAGAATTGAATATATAGGAATTGGCTGTGATGTGCCTTCATGCACAAGACAGCCTTGGAGTGCCAAATCATTGGGTGAAGAGGCAGTTCAAACTAATTAAATATATTTAAAAATAGAAGAGGAAAGGAATACCATGTAAACAAGACAATTTTTAGGAAATTTGGTTCACAAACGCACCCTAAAACTCGAGTTAAGTGAAAACATGTATGTTAAAATCACGCGCGAAGAGGTATGGAAAAATCATGTAGGACGGCTGCCCTACACAGGGAGACTGTCCTAGGATAGCCTCCCAGGCCTGGGAGGTGGTCCTAAGAACACCTCCTTGCTTAGGGAGTTGGTCCTAGGACCGTTGCTTGCTCATGGAGGTGATTTCAGGACCGCCGCCTTGCCTAGGAGGTGGTTCTGACACTAAGGCCAAAACATGCACAAAAATGAGTGGGAAGCTAGAAGAAAGTGTGGAAAATCTAAGTAAGGATTTCTAGGCTACAAATATACACTACGAATGGGTTTAGGAACTTGAACACCTTCTAAAAGGACATGCATCATCATTGGAGACTTTTGTAACCATTTTTCAACAATGTAGCACATGTATTTTTGGGTGCGTACAATATCCCTACGTCATCTATCACTATAGTATCATAACCTCCATTCATGACAACCCCCTTTCAAAGTCTGGTCATGTCCATACTAGCCACTCTGTCAGCTATTTCCACTAGGGTCTTAACATATGTCCCTCCGACTTATACCCTGTGTCAACTTCCACCTATCTCTCATACTTCCTATTCAGGGTATGTTCCACCATCATCAGTTGTTACCTACATTCCACCTACACAATTCACTTACTCAGTACCTCCATACATTGAAGTACCACCCACTTCCTATTCATCATACCTCCCTCCTTATACCATGGGAGGTATACCTCAGTCAAATTCAACCATGGATTGTCTTAAAATGATGATGGACAAGATGTAGATCCTTGAAGCATCTGTTTCTGGCTCTCGAAATACACTTACCTATGATGAAATTTATTACAAGCCCATCCATTTATTTATTCCAATGCATCCCTATCCTATACATTAGGAGATGGTGAAATTCAACCGATTCAATAGCAAGGAGGATCCGTAATGACATTTGTGATCCCTTAAACACGTGTGTTATCTTATTGCTAACGATGACACCTTGCTTCTTAGGACTTTCCTAATGTCCTTGACATGAGAAAATTTAGATTGGTACAGTACCTTACCTAAACACTCAATATTTTCATTCAATCAAGTAGCCAAGGTCTTTCTTGACCATTTTTCCATTAACATCGTTAAGAAGGTTACCATGACTAATTTATATTTGATACCCCAATATGATGATGAGTCTATCATAGAATTTTATTGCACATTGGTGGAGTCTTAGTAATCAGCTTGTTGTTCAATTAACCCAAATAGAATTACTAGAGTTGTCCACCAGAGCTTATGGTTGACACATCTCCCCAACTCTACAAGTATATACCTTTGGTACAATTGTTATCTTGTAAAATTGACAAGGGCAATTTTGCAGGTAACCATACCAAAATTTCTGTTTTGGTCCCCCATTGAGGTCTCTTAGCATTTGGAATGGCATAAAATCCCTTTCCAGAAAATACAGTTTTTAGAACTTGGTCATTTTCAACCTTTTTGGGTTGGGTGAAGTTTTCATTTATGAAACATCAACCAAAACTACGCCCCTCCTTTCCTTTGGCACATTCTATTGAGTGTCAACACTTCAAATGTTGTGCCTCCAAATGTTGTGCCTCTCAAAGGTGCGCTGAGGCGCATGCGCCTACTTGTCAACATTCCAAATGTTGCACCTCTTTAAAGTGCACTATGGCACTGAAAACGTAGTGTTAACACTCCCAAAGCTACGCCACGGTGCAAATATCTTTGTGTCGACATCCACCGAAGTGTGCCACAGAAAAATTTGGTGGCACATTTATTGCACTTTTTGCTATATATAGGCACGTCTGACCTTTCATTTTCATAGTTCAAAAAACATGAAAAAATTATTCCTCCATACTTGTCAGCATTCTTGTCAGCCTCACGTGTTGCTACTTGTTGCGTTCATGGACCCCGCATCATCCCCTTTATTGTTATATATAATCCTGGTAAGTGGCCCTTATCCTTCTTATGGATTTTTTGTGGTTTTTATAATGGTTTAGGTGATTAGGATTGATAATAATCAATTGAACCCAAATACACAACTCCAAAAACCCCTTTTCCTCCTTCCAAATCTGTAAATTTGGAAGACTCTACCACAAAACACTCAAACTCATTTGACCCTTGTTTTGTTGAGTTTTCCCTCATAAACATCAAAATCAAAGGCAAAAGAGTGAAAAACATAATTATTTTTACAATCAAACCACTATTTTTCCTTGGCGCAAATTTCATCCTTGTTACATCAAACACAGTCGCACCACAAGCGCATTGTCCCTGTATGTGGCATAAACCTTATTTTCACCTTACAAACATTGTCAGAAAATTTCCTAGGTGCAAGCGCTGGCACCAAAACAACTACAACAACATTTCAATGTTGTGCAAACCTTTCCCGCGCCACGTAATCTAACCATTTGGTGCACCTCACTCTCATGCAACATCTACCACATTTATGCCAATGGCGCATCTTGGGACCTTGCAACACCAACCATATCTACGCCCCACTTAAGGACTTCTAATGTCGCAAGTGCACATCTCTTGACACCAACATCTAAATGTTGTGTGTAGCCTTTCCACGCCCTACATCCCTTTTGGCACTGTTTTCTCCCATACAACACTTTCCCAAAGTGCAACTTGCTTTTTCTAAGACCCTATAGCTTACAGTAGAGCTGCAGCTTGCACCCAGAGGCTCGTAAATTGCTAAATTTTCATTCTGTAAGATTTGATGGATGACTTAACAACTAACATGGCTCTTCTGTAATGGACTTCCCTGATTCTTCTTGCAGATCAACACCTGAACTCAGATCCACACATGTCTTCATCGAGTAAGAAGCCAACTAAGTCCAAGGGTAAATATAGGCTAATAGAAGAAGAAATGAAATATAAATACCAAAGGGTCAAAATGCCTGAATCTCTCGCAGAGTGTGATTTGGATATTAGAGATTCAAAACTTTGGCATGTTGACATGGAGGATTTTTGGGGCAGGACCAAGAAGGTCACATGAAGCCCATGGATGGATAAATTGGTTGGCAGTGGTCTGCACTTTGCTCCAAGGATCCCAATAAGTGCAATCAACAATGAGTTCATGATGTTAGTGGGTTGTTGTTACAATAAGGACACAAGGTGTGTCAAAAATGAGAAGGGTGAGGTAATAATCAACCTCACAGCCAAGCATTTTGAGATCATGTTGGGTATCCCTCACCACCAACATTTTGTAGCGGTAAGCCAAGAGAACTACATGAAGACATGGAACAAAAAATGAAGACAAATGCATGCAGATCATGAATGAGGTGTACCTTAAGAATAAGAAGTTGGTAAGCAAGTGGCCACAAGTCATTCATCGTAGTGAATTTTTAGAGGAACTAAGTGACACCATCACCTTCCTAAGTAGGGTGTTTGGGCTTCCTGATGCCCATTAATTTCACAAGTGGATGCTCAGGTATTTAGAAACAATGAGAAAAAATGTTCCTGATCAATGTTTTGAATGGGGAGAGATTATCAGCGGCACAATCTCGGAGAAGCTTCAACAACTTTCAACAACTAGGAGGTTCTATATGAACTCCTATGTGGTATATGCTGCTACCTTAGAGAGGGACTACCCAACATTGAATCGGTATGGGATATGGCCCCAGGTAAAAATATACGAGTACTATCTAGAATTAAAACTGGAGAACAACATAGCCTAATTCAGTAAAGCTAATGACATCTTCTTCTATGGTGTCATCTACCTCTTGAGGCCCAACATGACTTATGATCAGATGACCAAAAGCGTGGTCACCACCACAGAGAAGTGGGGAGCATTATTCACGTAATTCCCCACTTTCACCTATCTCAGGGCTGCTAACTTCTTGGGAAAACACACCAAATTACCGAGGTATGCAGGACCCAAGCTGATCCTATTGGAGCTGTCTAGATAGCTTATCACATACCATGAGAAGTGTTTAGAAAGGAATAAGGTGGAACTCTATTTCCCCAAATAGTGGGTAAGTACACCTACACTTCACAGGGTAAAGCCCAGGAGATGTTTACAGAGTTTGAATTGCTCAACTTGAAGCATAATTTCCGACCAAGGCCAACATTTAATCCTCGTGATTTCCTTCCAAGGAAAAAAATTGATCGAATTCACATCCCTCAGATCGAGGACATCTACATCGATCTATATCATGAGGTCAAGCTCAGACAAAAGGATCACTCCCACCTGGCCCTAGTAGAGATCATTCAATATGGTGTGGCCATCGTCACAAAGGGTTTCGAAGCAACTGATCAAGAAGTTGATTAGGTTTATCTAGACACAGATGGGGGATAATTGACCATTTTCTGAAATTGATAGAAATAAGGCCCCTCAAACTATTAAGGAAAGGGTCTAAGGCACTTTACAACACACTAAGCATTGGTGCAAGAAAAATGGTATCATCTACCTTAACCATGTCTCCCTTGGGCGATGCACCCACTAGGCCAAAACACTTGCCTAAAGGAAAATTAAAATATATAGAAGGGGAGGCAAGAACTACTCAGAAAGAAGTTCCTAAGAGCCCTCCTTCCACCGCCGTGGAAAAAGTTGTGGACTTAGTGTCCCCAAGAAGAGAAGAAGTGGCCAGTGCTCCAACGGACACATCCACTCAGGATGTCATCACTACTACAACTGGTGAGGTCCCAGCCATCCCTTCTCTCACTCCTCCTTCCCCTCCTCATGTCACTCAACCAACCACTCCTTTGGTTGTGTCTTCTCCCCCATCTTCTACCATTCCCCCTCCCTCTTCCTCCATCTTCTCTTCCCTTACGGATCTATTCCCCAACATTTCTTCCCTCATCTCACAGATCCCTTTTGCCCCCACGGTTTCCTCTCATGCAATCTCTCCTAACCCCATGAGCATTGGAGTGTTTGCTTCTTTCTCAATGCCACCACCAAGTGTCTCAATACATTTCCTCTTGTCCACTACAGTTTCTCCTTCTTCCACCCCATTTCCTCCTCTTCCTTTGGTCCCACTCCCTTAAGTCTATAATGGATCTCCAAACACTTGAGCCAACATAAGAGGAAAGTCCCTATTGCACCTATGGAATTTTTTGTTATTCCGGCTAAAGGGCCCAAGAAGTAAAAATCTATAACCCACTTCTCTCAAAGTGCTTCAAGTGAAAGGGTTATGTAGATCACATACCCTGATCTCAAAAATAAGAAAGAATATCTATCCCCTACACATTTACAGTGACTCAGGTCACGATGGGAACATCATCAGAGAGCCTATAAGGAGAGGCCTTATCCGCAGTGGATGCCCTTTGTAAAAAGCTTCAAGAAGCAAAGGAAGAGAAGAGAATATTAAAAGAACAAACCAAGCATCTTCTCCAAGCCCTACAAAATATGGGCAGTACGCCTCCTATGACTATCACTGACCCTCCTAGAGTTCTTATTTAGGAGAAAAGAAATGAGTATGCCAAGATCGGTGAGCAAGGTATAACAGTTTCCATCTGGAGAGAGCAGATCCTCAAAGATAGTGAGGAAGTGATTACGAAGTTCACAGAGCTCTATCAAAATATAGATCAAGGTAACAAGGAACTCCAGGTAATAGCAAGACCTATCTCCAAAGAGTTTGACCATGCCAGGTTGCAACACGAAACATTCTAGAAAATGCTTGACTACCTAGTCGATGACTTGGTGAAATTTGGCATTTTTTATCACCCACGAGCACCCAACAAAGTCCTTGCTACTTTAGACTATCGGGTTGACCAAATGGAGTTTCTCTTATAAAAGATAGACAAAATCAAGGAGGAAGCCCTAGATGCAATGCATCAAATGGAGCAAATCCTCTTAAGAATGTCTCCAAGGTTACTCAGTGCATCGTACACCTTGAGGAAGGTAGATGATACTATTTGGATTTTCAAGGAAATTACGTCGCAAGGTTTAGCATTAGAGGCCACTTTTGATATAGAATCTATCAACAACCTTCTGGTCTACCGTGACTTTTTTGGATACCTGATGGAGCTAGGAAATGAATATTTCAAACTCCCAGAAAGACTCAAAGATGAATGGGAGACTTTACAAAGTCATCGGGGATCAAACTAAGGGTCCTGCTCAGGATCAACTTCAAGTGATGGTAAGAAAGTTCATGGAGTATCGAGCTCAATTTCACATTACCTCCCTTGAGTAGAAATAAGACACTCCTTTCAAGCCAAGGGATGACGACAAAAAGGATCCTTCCTCATGGGATTAATCCCATTTTGTAAAAGTATTAAAAATTATGTTGGCACAAATGATGACATCATCCATGTTACACCATGGGATGTTGTCATCCACAAAATTGCCCTAAAGTTAACATTTGACTTTTAGATATTTTGTAGATATTTTGTAAATAGTTGTTGGCTCCTTTTTGTCTTCTTTCTCCTTCTCCTTATATAAATACTTGGATACTTGTAGTATTCAACGGTGAGCAAATTTGTATGAAAAATAGAGTGAGGAGAGAAAGACTTTGATCTTTCTTGTAACAGAACATTATTAATACAAAAAATTGAGACTTTGTGCTGAATTCCTGTGTTATGTGTTAGATCTTTCTTAAGATAGATCTACATGCTTATTCTGTTAGATTCACATAATCTTTTGTCATTTGTTTGTTAGTATTGCTTTGTTTTTTTATGTCAGTAAGTTTGGGTCTATTTACTACCAGCCCAAAACATAAACCCTCTAACCTTTCTACTTTGGAATTCATTTCTTTTCTCCCTTTAGATCCACCTTTCTTTTATTCCTTCTTTCCTTTCTATTCTTCATCAGAATTAACTCTACTAAGATGAGATCCCAAACCTCCTTGTAGCTAGAATACTGCAAGACTTGCAGAGATTCCTACTGGTAGAATAGAAATAAACCAGTTTCGCTTTATTGTCTCAAAGAGGGGCGATGCCCTATACACTATTGGCTTGTCTATCCATAGATCTGCCCACCCGACAGATTTTCAGACCAACAGTTTTTGGTGACTCTACTAGGGAAAGAACCAGATCTATGTGAGTGTTATGTCAGCTAAAAAATGCCAACAATTTTTAAAAGCTACTAGGAAGACTAAGAAAATAGTTAAAACTGTAAAAAATCACTACCTGTTTGCAAATCTTAACTCGTTGTTTAAAACCCAAAAAAAATCAAAAGTGATCTAAACTAAAATTTTTCTTAAGATATCTATAGATCTAGACTATTTATAAACCTTTAGTTCACTGAGTTTTTATAAAAATATCTGTATTTTCATAGATCTGAGATTTTCATAGTTTTACAAATGTTTTCAAACCCTTGCAAAAAAGTCAAATCTAAGATCTAAAAATCAGCTTAATAAGTTAACCCTCATTTTATCCTCATTAATCTTTGTCATTAAACCACAATCGATTTTCAAAAGAGATAAATTTAATATTTAGAAAAGTACATGTTGCTGATTTTTGTCAGAAAAAATAAAAAAATCAGCAAGTACAAATAAAAAGAGTTGTTATAAATATGTTCTAAATCACTGCAAACCTAAATAGATACACTGGCAGGTGAGCCATTTACCCATAGCAAGAGAGCTCATGGATAATTCAATCCTATTTTTTATCTATTTCAAAGGCACAACTTTAGTATTACAACAACACGCTTCTCATTGCTGATTTTAGTTCATTGGTTAGCCAGAAGTGCCTCGCCTTCATGAAAGAACTGGTTTTCGCAATGAACCTCCACATAAATTTGTAGTGCCCTCTTATTAAGAAAAAACTACCCTCCAGGCTCACGTCCTCTTTCCATCTTTTCAAATGGCAGCACCATGGGGAAACGCTTTGGGCCCTCTTGCATTTCCACATCCGGTTCATGCACTCCCCCATGGAAATTGCAAGAATTTCCCAAGATTTGATGGGAGTGGAAATAAAATCATAGATTCACATATATCCACATTCATTATGTCATGCAACATCCTAGATTTGACCCATGAAGATGTGTCAGTACACCTCTTTCTAGAAACCTTGCAAGGACCTACAGCAGAGTGGTTCCAACACTTGTTGGCCAGATCTATCACCACTTGGGCCACATTATGAACTATGTTTAAAGATAGGTATAAGCCTTCAAAAGACACATTTTAATTACTATCAAAGATTACTCACTTGAAGAAGGAGGCCAATGAAATCATGCGTGATTTTATCACCCATTTCAATTCGCTGATTAACCATGTGCCACCTGCCATGTTGCCAACACCAGAAAATCAAAAGTGTTTTTTTGTGAACACCATGAGCTCAAGAGTAAGTTTCTTACTCTTACAAGAATAAATCACCACCTTGGTCCTCACTCAATCTGCGGCCATTCAGATAGAAGACAACCTACTTATATCTGGTGAGTTAAAAGGGGAGCTATCTAAACCAAAGGCTTTAACTCCTTCTCAAGCCACTTCATCAGATCCGGCATTCCAGAAGATGGCAAACAACTTGCTTGTATTAAAAAAGTAATTATCTCAAGCTTCATCTACCACTCCATACCAGGATATCCCATGGAGGAACTTCACTCCCAACAACGCCCCATAAAGGCTACATTTTCCTGCTACTACTCCAAGGTTAGCACTTGAGGCCCCTCCGGTTAATGCCTTGGTCAAGATCGAAGAAGAGGAGTAAATTTATGAATAACCTTCAACGCAAGGTGAAGATGATCAAGATGTCAGTGAACCGACTAGCGACTCTACAATCGGGTATATAGAATTTGAAGATGAGAAGTTTGATGAGGAGGAAGGTACTCAAGGGTATGCAAGTGGATAGTCATATGCTGGTTTTACCCACTCACAAGGAAAAGAAGCGGAAGTTTCTGCCAAGATACAAAAGGAGAAGGCTGTGTTGAACACGTCTCCAACCATTGCTAAAAGAGGTAATCCTCTTTCTGCTCAACCTCCTATTAAACCTTTTACGAAGAAGTCTTTTCTCCCATCTCTCCCCCAAATCATCCTTCTTCTGTTTTCATAAAGACTAGTAACCCTAACCTACCATCGCAAAACAAGGGACTCATTCCTTTGTCAACATAATCCTTGGTCATATTCGACATAATCGATCACGCTAAAAAGACTAATATTCAAATGTTTGAAGCTGAATATCTTCAGTACAACCCTGCGCAGCTTGTAAGATTTACCAAATACATCCAAATCCAAGCTACCATCCCCTCTCCTATCTCCCTGAAAGGAATCCTTTCCACTCCTGCATCTCGCATAAATTTTTCCTCGACTTCCGCATCAGGAAAAATTGAGCCTTTTTATCTCTCCCTAATAATCAATGGTCACAAACTAAGCAAGTGCATAATTTATTATGGGGCTTCCGATAATGTAATGCTAGAAAAGGTCACTCATGCTTTAGGCCTCACCCTTACCAAGCCTTTCGATAGATATTACTCCATGGAGAATAAATAGGTTCCATTAATTGGTCAAATCAAAGACACGTAGTTTGCATTTGCAGCATTCCCAGAGAAAAGGGTAAAGATAACCATCCTCATTGCTGATATCCCAGCAACATATGGAATTCTACTATGAAGAAGATTTTGCAGAGAAGTTGGTGGAGAGATTCACATGGACTGGTCCAAATCCAGAATCCCTGTCAAGGGTGTAATGTAGACTTTGGAGCCTGAATCACAAAAGAAGTACCTAGTCACCAACTCGGATGACCCCAAATCCTAAATTCTCTTCGAATCATCCAGGATGGGAAACTACTTCTTATCCATTGAGTCTGATAAAATGAACATTCTCATCTAGGAGGAGGACCATAACAAGATATGGACACTGTAGTTTGATGGTAGTTGTGCAACAAGTGGATGTGGCATTGGAGTTGTCCTGATATCTCCGGAAGAAGAGATTTTCCCTCTTTCTTTTAAATTGTATTTTTTCAATACAAACAATACTACCAAGTATGAATCTTTGTTACTCGGCATGTAAGTTTCAAAGGAAAGAGGAATCAAGAACCTAAAATTATAAGGTGACACCGAACTAATCGTCAACCTGGTAAAAGGGGTGTACCAAGTGAAAAATGATAGACTCAGACACTACCACAATGCAGTATGGAAAAAATTGAGGAATTTGATGCTTTCTCAATAAAATCCATTCCAAGAGCTCAAAATGACATGGTTGATTCATTAGGCATCTCAACATCTCTTATGCTCCGTCACCCATGGTTGAAAATAGACACATATACCATTGAGGTAGTCTTTCACCCAAGTGTGCCAGACAATTCTCAGCACTGGTAGGTATTCAACGATGACAATCAGCTTGTTACTTTTCTAGAAAAAGTTGATAACTTCATAGAGCTTCATTTTGAGGGATCCACTTCTACATGTCATGACTCTGTCACTGGTCAAGCAAACAAATCAAAAGAAGGTGATGGCATATGTCATCTCAAGGGAAATAAAATTCTGAAGGGTTTGGTCTCTCTAGAATGATTGTTTGACAAACATGATCGTTTTGTCCAGAAAAAATGAAAAGATGACCCTAACTCCTCTCTAGAGACCGAATCGATCAACTTGGGTACTGTAGCATATCCACAGTTTGTGAACATCAGGAAATGTTGTACACCCGAGGAAAAGTGGAAGTTTGTCAAATTGTTGAAGAAATATATGGACGTATTGGCATGGTCTTATGCCGATCTAAAGTCTTTTAAGCCTAAGGATGTTCAGCATGACATCCCATTGAAATATGATGTCAAACCCTTTCACCAGAAACAAAGGCATTACAATCCTAAGATCTCGAGTACCATCCAGGTGGAAATATAGAAAATGCTGAATGCGAGAATTGTCTTTCCTATCCATCACAATACTTGGGTCACAAATATCATGCCCATACGAACGAAGAATGATGAGATATACATATGCATAGATTTTCATAACATGAATCAGGCATCCTTGAAGGACAATTATCTACTCCCCATAATGGATCAGGTTCTATAGGTGGTAACCGGTTCAGAGATGATATCCATGCTTGATGGTTTTTCAGGCTATAATCATATTGATGTCTTGCCTGAAGACCAATTCAAAACACCATTCACCACTCCCCGGGGAACATTCACCTACAACAGGATGCCTTTTGGCTTGACCAATGCTAGTGCCACCTTTCAATGAGAAATGGACTTCGCATTCAAAGGTATGATGGGAAAGGTCATCGTAGTTTACCTGGATGACTTAACTATGTTCTCTAAAAAGTGAAGTGATCACTGTGATCATTTGGATCAAGTATTGATTAGATGCTGAGAACATGAGATTTCCCTAAATCCAAAACATTCTATTTTCAGGGTCACTGAAGGAAAGTTGTTGGGACACATTGTCAGCAAGGAAGGAATAAAAATAGATGTCGAAAGGGTTAGGGCTATTCAGAGCCTTACCTTACCCACAAGCAAGACTGATGTTCACTCCTTCTTTTGAAAGGTGAATTTCCTTAGACGCTTTGTTCCCGACTTCGCTAAAAAGACTCATCACATATCAAATATGATGAAAGGGTCACAAAAATTATGGTGGAGCGAAGAAGGAAAGAGATCATTCAAGGATATAAAATCCTCCATTGCTCATGCACCTATTCTAATATGTCGTGACTTCTCCAAATATTTTATCATGTATAGTTATGCATCTGCACATACTTTATCAGCCATCTTGATGTAGAAGAACTTTCAAGATGTTGAATCTCCAATCATGTTCATGAGCTCCCCTCTCAAACTCCATGAATTTAAGATGTCTCAGTTAGAAAAGCATGCTTTCACCATTGTCAAAGCAGTCAATAAATTCTGGTACTTCATCCTAAACTCTCATACAGTAGTGTTGGTTCCTGACACGATAGTTAAGTCTATCTTAAATCAACAAGAGTTAGGGAGCTTATGAGGGAATTAGATAGAAAAGGTCCAAGAGTGTGATCTAGACATAAAACCAACCAAGCTAGTAGAGGCAATGGCCTATGTCAGCTTATGGCTGAAAACAAAGATTTACAGGTCCCTAAAGAGAAAGATGATTGCATCAAGGGAGTGTAGGGTCAGTTGAAGAAAGATAATTCTATACCTATGGTTCTATTTGTTGTGACTAGTTACGAGTGGTATTCAGAAATCACTTTATTTCTCACTTACGGTGAGTGCCCAGCTCATCTAACTTCAAAGGAAAAGCAGACTGTAAAGCTCAGGGAAGCTAGATATGTCATATGGGATGAAGGTTTATACAAGCACGAGATTGATGGGATTTTCTTGCGATGCGTTAACAAACCGCAGCATATCAAATTTCTTGAAAGCTTTCATGACTCGGCCCGCGATGGTCATTTATCCTCATCTGTAACAGCACATAAGATCATTTGGGCCAGGTACTACTAGGCAACACTATTTCAGGATATAGGCACCTAGGTAGCAAAATGTGAGCTCTGCCAATAGTTTGTTTGCAAACCAAAATTGGCCGCTTTTCCCCTCATACCCGTCACAATTGATGAACCATTCAGGCAATGGTAAACTGACTTTATCAGAGCACTACATCACCAATCAAGTGTTGGACATAGTTATGTCCTAACAACAATATATTACTTCACCAAATGGGTGGAGGCCATACCTGTCAAAAATGCCACCTCTGAATTTGTTTGCAACTTCATCAAAGAAAATATCATAACGAGATTTGGCATCCCACACAAGATCATTGTTGATAATGCTTCCAACTTCTCCTCATGGGAAGTTATCAGTTTTTACTATGAATATGGGATAACCATGGCCCACACCTCAGATTATTACCCCTAGGGAAATGGTTAGGTAGAATCAAGTAATAAGAACCTAGTAACCATCATACGGAAGTTGGTCGACGAGAATCAATGGTCCTGACACAAGTCAGTATATGATGCTTTGTGTGTAGATCATATTACTCCAAAGAGGTCTCTCGGTATGTCACCTTTTCAAGTGTTATATGGAATCAACATTGAACTCCCCATTTCCACGAAACTACCTACTCTATGCTTGGCACGAACAATCGAGGATGAGACTTTCTAGAATTATCTAGAAAAGAGGATCATTTATCTAACATAAATTGAAGAAAAGAGAGTAAGAGTGGTCGAAAAGATCACCGAACATCAGAATCAAGTCAAGAGATTGTTTGATAAAAAGGCTAAGTAGAGGGATTTCTAGGTGGGAGATCTCTTCCTTCTATGGGACAAGTGAAGAGAGCCAAAGGGAATGCATGGGAAATTTGAATCTCTTTGGAGAGGGCCTTTCAATATCAAGCAACTCAACGGAGAGAATAGCTTCTATCTGTCATATCTGGACGGAACTAAGCTCTCACTTCCCTATAGCAGGAAACATCTCAAAATATTTAGAAAGTAGAGCTTTCTCTCTTCTTTGTATAGTTTACTCTTGTTGTGTGTTTGTTTTGTCGTGTGTTTGCTTTCTTGTTTGTTGTGTGTTTTCCTTTATGTTTCCTCACCCTTGTTTTTGACTCCGAGCCCAATGGATAGGCACATGTTGATATGGGATTCTCTACCCTTAAGCTTCACTCAAAGTTAGTCCCCAGAAAGAGCTAGTTGTTATCCTATAAAATTGACAAGGGAAATTTTGCAGGCAACCATACCAAAATTTTCGTTTTGGTCCCCCATTGAGGTCTCTTAGTGTTCGGAATGGCATAAAATACCTTTTTAGAAAATCTAGTTTTTAGAACTTGGTCATTTTCAACCCTTTTGGGTTGGGCACAATTTTCATTTATGAAACATCAACCAAAAAATCACCTCTCCTTTCCTTTGGCGCATTCTATTGAGTGTCAACACTTCAAATGTTGCACCTCCAAATGTTGTGCCTCTTAAAGGTGCGCCAAGGTGCATGTGCCAACTTGTCAACATTCCAAATGTTGCACCTCTTTAAAGTGTGTTATGGTGCTGAAAACGTAGTGTCGACACTCCCAAAGTTGCACCATGGCGCAAATCTCTTTGTGTCGACATCCACCTAAGTGTGCCACAGAAAAATTTGGTGGCGCATTTATTACACTTTTTGCTATATATAGGCGTGTTTGACCTGTCATTTTAATAGTTCAAAAAATGTGAAAAATTTATTCCTCTGTACTTGTCAACTTTCCTGTCAGCCCTGCATGTTACTACTTGTCACATTTGTGGACCCTGCATCGTCCCCTTTATCATTATATATATTCCTGGTAAGTGGCCCTTATCCTTCTTGTGGATTTGTTGTGGTTTTTATAATGGTTTAGGTGATTAGGATTGATAATAAAAAAATGAACACAAATACTCAAGTCTGAAAACCCCTTCTCCTCCTTCCAAATCTACAAATATGGAAGACTCTACCACAAAACACTCAAACTCATTTGACCCTTGCTTTGCTGATTTTTCCCTCCTAAACATCAAAATCGGAGCCAAAAGAGTGAAAAACATAATTCTATTTACAATCAAACCACTATTTTTCCTTGCCACAAAATTTCATCCTTCTTACATCAAACACAGTCGTGCTACATGCACACTATCCCTGCATGCGGCATAAACCTTATTCGCACCTTATAAACATTGTCGCAAAATTTCCTAAGCGCAAGCGCTGGTGCCAAAACAACTACAACAACATTTGAATGTTGTGCAAACCTTTCCCGCACCATGCAATCTAACCATTTGGCACACGTCACTCTTATGTTGCATCTACCACATCTGCACCAATGGTGCATCCTGGGACCTTACAACACCAACCATATTTGTACCCCACTTAAGCACTTCTAATGGCGTAAGCACACATCCCTCGACACCAACATCTGAATGTTGTGTGTAGCCTTTCTGCACCCTGCATCCCTTTTGGCATTGTTTTCTCCCATGGAACACTTTCCCAATGTGTGCCTTGCTTTTCTAAGACCCTGCAAGCCTGCAGTAGAGCTATGCCTTGTGCCCAGAGGCTCGTAAATTACTAATTTTTTCATTCTGTAAGCTTTGATGGATGACTTAATAGCTAACATGGCTCTTCTGTGATGGACTTCCCTGATTCTTCTTCCAGATCAACACTTAAACTTAGATCCACACATGTATTCATCAAGTAAGAAGAACTAAGTCCAAGGGTAAAGCCAGGGTAATAGAAGAAGAAATGAAATATAAATACCAAAGGGTCAAAATGCCTTAATCTCTCACAGAGTGTGATCTAGATATCAGAGATTCAAAACTTGGCACATTGACGTGGAGGACTTCTGGGCCAGGACCAAGAAGGTCACATGAAGCCCATGGATGGATAAATTGGTTGGAAATGGTCTGCACTTTGCTACAAGGATCCCAGTAAGCACAATCAACAATGAGTTAATGATGTTAGTGGGACGTTGTTACAATAAGGACACAAGGTGTGTCAAAAATGAGAAGGGCGAGGTAATAATCAACCTCACGGCCCGACATTTTGAGATCATGTTCGGTATCCCTCACCACCAACATTTTGTAGCGGTAAGCCAATAGGACTGCATGAAGACATGGAACAAAAATGAAGACAAATACATACAGCTCATGAATGAGGTGTACCTCAAGAGCAAGAAGGTGGTAAGCAAGTGGCCACAAGTCATTCATCGTAGTGATTTTTTAGAGGAACTAAGTGACAACATCACCTTCCTGAGTAGGGTGTTTGGGCTTCCTGATGCCCATTACTTTCACAAGTGGATGCTAAGGTATTTAGAAATAATGAGAAAAAATGTTCTTGATCAACGTTTTGAATGGGGAGAGATTATTAGCAACACGATCTCGGAATATCTTCAAAAACTTTCAACAACTGGGAGGTTCTATATGAACTCCTATGTGGTATATGTTGTTGCCTCAGAGAGGGACTACCCAGCATTGAATCGGTATGGGATATGGCCCCAGGTAAAAATATATGAGTACTATCTAGAATTAAAACTGGAGAACAACATAACCCAATTCAGTAAAGTCAATGATGTCTTCTTCTATGGCGTCATCTTCCTCTTAAGGCCCAACATGACTTACAGTCGGATGACCAAAAGTGTGGTCACCACCACAGAGAAGTGGGGAGTGTTATTCACGCAATTCCCCACTTTCACCTATCTCAGGGCCGCTAACTTCTTGGGTGAACCCACCAAATTGATGAGGTATGCAGGACCCAAGCTGATCCTATTGGAGCTGTCTAGACATCTTATCACATACCATGAGAAGTGATTAAAAAGGAAGAAAGGTGGAACTCCATTCCCCCTCACAGTGGGTAGGTACACCTACACTTCACAGGGTAAAGCCCGAGAGATGTTTGTAGAGCTTGAATTGTAAAATCTAAAGCATAATTTCCTGGAGAGGCCAACCTTTGATTCTCGTGATTGTCTTCCACAGGCAAAAATTGATCCAATTCACATCCCTCAAATCGAATATATCTACATCAATCTATATCATGAGGTCAAGCTCAGATGAATGGATCACTCCCACCTGGCCCTGGCAGAGATCATTTAATATGGTGTGGCCATCGTCCCAAAGGGTTTCCAAGTAACTAATCAAGAAGTTGATCAGGTTTATCTAGACATTGATGGGGACAATTGGCTGTTTGTTGAAATTGATAGAAACAAGGCCCCTCAGACTATTGAGGAAAGGGTCAAAGGCACTCTGCAGCGCACTGAGCATTGGTGCAAGAAAAATGGTATCATCTACCTTGGGGTAGACTTCACCATGTCTCCCTTGGGTGATGCACCCACCAGGCCAAAACACTTGCCTAAAGGCAAAGGAAAATATATAGAAGGGGAGGCAAGCACTACTTAGACAAAAGTTCCTTAGAGCCCTCCTTCCACTGCCAAAGAGTAAGTTTTGGACTTAGTGTTCCTAAAGAAGAGAAGAAGTGGCCAGTGCTCCAATGGAAACATCCACTCAGGATGTCATCACTGCTACAACTAGTGAGGTCTCAACCATTCCCCCTCTCACTCCCCCTTCTCCTCCTCATGTCACTCAACCAACCGCTCCTTTGGTTGTGTCTTCTCCCCCCTCTTCTACCATTCCCCCTCCCTCTTCCTCCATTTTCTCTTCCCTCGCGGATCTGTCCCCCAGCATTTCTTCCCTCATCTCATAGATCCCTTCCTCCCCCATGGTTTCCTCTCCCGTAGTCTCTCCTAACCCCGTGAGAATTGGAGTGTTGGCTTCTTTCTCAATGCCACCACCAATTGTCTCAACGCATTTCCTTGTGTCCACTGCAGTTACTCCTTCCACCCCTGTTTCCTCCTCTTCCTCTGGTCCCACTCCCTTAAGTCTAGAATGGATCTCCAAACACCTGAGCCAGCACAAGAGGAAAGTTTGTATTGCACCTATGGACTTCTCCTTTATTCCGGACTAAAGGGCCCAAGAAGCAAAAAGCTATAACCCACTTCTCTCAAAGCGCTTCAGGTGAAAGGGTTATGGAGATCGCATACCCTGATCTTACAAAGAAGAAAGAAGATCTGTCCCCTATAGATTTTACAGTGACTCAGGTCACAATGGGAACATCATCAGAGAGCCTACAAGGAGAGGCCTTATCCGCAGTGGATGCCCTTTGTAAAAAGCTTCAAGAAGCAAAGGAAGAGAAGAGAATATTAAAAGAGAAAAACAAGCATCTTCTCCAAGCCCTGTAGAAGATGGGAAATGCCCCTCCTATGATTGTTACTGACCCTCCTAAATTTATTAGTCAGGAGAAGATAAATGAGTATGCCAAGACCGGTGAGCAAGTTATGGCAGTGTCTGCTTGAAAAGAGCAGATCCTCAAAGATAGCGAGGAAGTGATTACAAAGTTCATAGAGCTATATCAAAATATAGATCAAGCTAACAAGGAACTCCAGGCAATAGCAGGACCTATCTCCAAAGTGTTGGACCATGCCAGGTTACAAAACGAGACATTGCAGAAGATACTCGACTTCCCAATCAACAAATTGGTGAAATTCGGTGTTTTTGATCACTCGCAAGCACCCAAAAAAGTCCTTGCTGCTCTAGAATATCGGGTTGACCAAATGGAGTTTGTCTTAGAAAAGATAGAAAAAATCAAGGAGGAAGCCCTGGATGAAATGCATTCAATGGAGCAGATCATCTTAAGAATGTCTCTAGGGTTTCTCGGTGCATCGTACGCCTTGAGGAAGGTAGATGATACTATTTGGCTTTTCAATGAGATCACATCGCAAGGTTTAGCGTCAGAGAACACTTTTGATATAGAATCTATCAACAACCTTCTGGCCTACTGCAGGTTTTTTGGATACCTGATGGAGGTAGGAAATGAATATTTCAAACTCTCAGAAAGACTTAAAGATGAATGGGAGACTTATGAAGTCATCAGGAATCACACCAAGGGTCCCACTCAGGATCAACTTCAAGTGATGGTAAGCAAGTTCATGGAGTATTGAGCTCAATTTCACATTACCTCCCCTGAGCAGAAGCAAGACACTCATTTCAAGCGAAGGGATGATGACAAATAGGCTCCTTCCTCTTGGAATTATCCCATTTTTGTAAAAATATTTAAAATTATGTTGGCACAAATGATGACATCATCCATGTTGCACCATGGGATGTTGTCATCCACAAAATTACCCCAAAGTCAACATTTGACTTTTAGATATTTTGTAGATATTTTGTAACTAGTTGTTGGCTCCTTTTTTTCTTCTTTCTCCTTCTCTTTCTATAAATACTTGGATACTTGTAGTATTCGAGGGTGAGCAAATTTTTATGAAAAATAGAGTGAGGAGAGAAAGACTTTGAGATTTCTTGTAAAAAAATAATTATTAATACAAATAATTGAGACTTTATGCTGAATTCCTGTGTTATGTGTTAGAGCTTTCTTAAGTTAGATCTACATGCTTATTATGTTAGATTCACATATGCTTTTGTCTTTTGTTTATCAGTATTGCTTTGTTTTTTTATGTGATTAAGTTTGGCTCTATTTACTACCGGCCCAAAACATAAACCCTCTGACCTTTCTACTTTGGAATTCATTTCTTTTCTCCCTTCAGATCCACCTTTCTTCTATTCCTTCCTTCATTCCTTTCTATTATTCATTGGAAATAACTCTACTGGGATGATATCACAAACCCCCCTTGAAGGTAGAATACTGTAAGACTTACACAAATTCCTATTGGTAGAATAGCAATAAACCAGTTTCACTTTGATGTCTCAAAGAGGGTCTATGCCCTATACACTGTTGGCCTATCTATCCATATATCTACCCACCTGACAAATTTTTGGACCAACAGGTATAAATAAAATGACTATTGTAATTACCATTGCGTTAGGGGCCATAGTGATGGCAATTGTAAAACGTTCAAAAACATTATTCAAGAGATAATAGACAATGATGATCTCGCTCTTGACAATCCTAATGTGTTGGTGAACCAAAACCTCCACATATTTAAGAATCCTTTTCTAAATCATAATCATTCATCAAACCAAACAAGTAAGGTTCAGGACATTGTTATCATGCAAATGTGCAACAAGGAAATTGGAAGTTTCCAAGCACGACAACTATACCCCTATGCCGAAATTTTCATGTTTTATCATTCCTAAGCACCCCAAGTAAAATCTGTTAGTCTGTTCACCCCCTATTTGATGTCAAATTTTTCCCCTATGTGATTTAGGAAAGTATATTCATTCCCCCAAGGTGATTTTAGGGAGTTTTGAAAAGATGCTATCTTCTGGCAGTATTGGGAAGGGTTATCGCTGGCCTTCCCAGGACTGGATTCAACCCCCTGGAGTAGAACATAAGGGCCAAATTCAACATGGAGATAAATTTAAGACCTTAAAACATCATGAAAATTATTTTGGAATGTTTAGGGAAGTTTTTAAATACTTGGAGCAGTCTGAGTGAAAATAGGGTTCATAAGCCTAGGTAGTACACAGGCCTAAAAAACTGTTGGGATTTAAAAGAAGATTCTGGGAGCTCCGGATGGATTTAGAAGTAAAAAAAACATATCTAGAAATATGATTCCAAGAACTACATGATGGTGAAATACTATTTTTCACAACACCTTGGCGCATAGGATTGACAGGAAGGTTTTCTTAGGAATAAGTGGAGTCTCAAATCAAAAATCTGATTTTTCTGGGATGAGAAGGTTGAATAAATACATGAGACCCCCACCGTTGGATTAAAAATTCCATTTCCAGTTAGGAACATAAAAAATTTCACCAATACATTTCACCAGAAGATCAAGTTATCATTGTTTCAAGTTGCCCTCTTCGGGACTTAGTCATTTTTTAGGAGGACACGTGTCAGCACCAGGAGCCTAGTGGGATTTTATGTCCCCGATGTCACAGAGGTCAGGTACACCAACCCCTAAAAAATTCACCCAACCCCCATGTGACCTCTTGGACCCTCATATGACCTCCATACTTGACATTTTAGCCCCCAAGTGCATTTTTGGAGCATCCATTCCCTGTCGCCGGATCGGGTACCACGTGTCAGCTACAGGACAACCATGGAAATTGATGTCCCTTATGTCCCTGAGGTGGGGGATATCAGACATGGAAAAATTCTCCCATCCCCTATGGGGATTCATTTAGACACCCATGTGACCCACTTTTAGCCCCCAGGTGTATTTTTGGAGCATCCATTTCCTGCCGTCGGATCGGGTGCCACGTGTCAGCTCCAGGACCACCGTGAAAACTGGTGTCCCTTATGTCCCTAAGGTGGGAGACATCAGACATGGAAAAATTCACCCATAACCTATGGGGATTCATTTGGACACCCACATGACTGACTTTTAGCCCTCAGGTGTATTTTTGGAGCATCCATTCCCTGTCGTCAGATCAAGTACCACATGTCAGCTCCAGGACCACCATGGAAACTAATGTCCCTCACGTCCCTGAGGTCAGGTACATAAAGGAAACAAAAATTCTCCCAGCCCCTCCATGTGTATTTCTTTGAAAATTTAAATCTGGCACTCAGTCGTTTCTTCCCCCTCATTTCTCTTTCACAGTTTCTCTCCATGTCAAGGCCATGTTATTGCTTGTCTGGACACCCGTTCTGCCATTACTGATCTGAACCAGATCCATAATGATAACCTAACTCTCCACACCATAAATTCATAGCAATATTCAGGCCTCAAATAAAATTGGAGTTAAATGACGAATAACAAAGAGAAAAATGGAGATTTTTTGCCAGATAACCATGAAGCACCCAATCAAAAAATCCTCATATCTTGCAAAATACAAGTCAGATCGAGATGCAATATTTTTCATACTTCCATGTTTTTCAATACAATCAAGATGCAATAAAAAAGAGGTCAAATGGTGCCCATAATAATTTTCTCCAACAAAATCCTCTCTTCATTTATTGGCTCACATTCGCCGGATTTCCCATCATTTTGGCAATGGAAATGAGCTAAAAACTTGCACACGAGCTCCAAATGAAAAAAATATTGCAATGGAGTTGTTTTAATTGCAAATGGAGAAAAAAATCAGACCTGAAAATTTTTAGCTCCATTAATGGCTGCCATGGTAGCTTCGTGCCCGAAGCCACTGCCAGGTCAAAATTTCAAAAGTTATTTCTAGGCATTCTAGTGGGCAAACCTATGTGAAATTTGGAGGGTGTGATCGTAATGACAAGACAAATCCAAAAAAGTATTTTCCATAGCAAATATAGAACTAGAAAAACACTTTCTAAAAATAGTAAGTTTTCCTATATAGACTTGCTATGTTTGGAAAGTCATAATCAAAAGCAGTTGAGACAAAGGAAACGGGCATTGAAGATTATGAGGGAGCCCAAATGAGTGTTTAGAGTAGAAAACACTTGAAATGACCACTTATTAAAAATAGTAAGCTCCCTATATGGGTGCTTAAAAAATAGTAAGTCACCCCAAGAAGTGGTCGAAGAAAATGTAGTGTACGTAGTATTAAATGAATATTTTCATCACATCAGGATGATCAAGAAAAAGAAAGGATCACCTCTTACTAAAAATAGTAAATATCCCATCTGGGAATTTACTAAAAATACTAAGTCACACTCAAAGAACATTTTTGGCACAATGGGACATTCAGACCTTCATCGCATCAGATGTTTCCATCAACAAGGATCAACAGAATTTATCAGAAACAACATCTCCTCTTCTTCTCTCTCTCTCTCTCTCTCTTTCTCTCTCCTCTTCGCCCAACATTCTCTCACTTTCCAATATTCTAATTTCACATTGGGATTGCACTTTTTCATATTTCCTAATGTAATAAGTCACCTTTATGTTATAAAAAGGGACTTAAAAGATTCCTAGGAAGTTGAAATGTTTTAAGTTGTGCAAGGACATATGAAAAGGCATTGGGGGGTAGATGAAGAGTCATATTATACTCTATAAATTGTAACGCCATTCCCATTTCAAAGGGTTTGTGATTGATATTGTAAACTCAAAAGTATATTGTACTTTGAGAGAACAAAGGAGATAGCCATTTGCTTCCATTTACCCCTTTCCTCAATTTCCTTCACTTCTCCACTATGTACAACTTTTGTTTGAGAAATTAATACAAGAAGGAGTTTCTAGATTTCTTTGACTAAGATATTTCTTGATACTTTATGTTCATCAAATTTCATTTGGTCTTAATGATGCTTACAAATTTGTTTCTTATCTTAAATGCATGTGATGATACTTCTAACTAGTGTGTGCAGGAATCTAATTTCCTACCTATAGCATTGGTTCTTGTACCTCCATTCTCACTCCCTTCCAAATTTCAGACAAAGTCTTCCATATCAAGAGATTGATAGCTTTTCTGTAGGGTTAGTTGAGTGCTCCTATTGGATCCCCGGTCAAAATACCACCACAGAAATCCACATTTTTTCATGCATGCATATACGACGGCTGCACCGATTAAGTAGAGGGAATCAGATTCCTAGAGCATTTGCAAGAATTCAACAAGTTTTTCCACCTAAAAAATTTTCTCGCCAACAGACACTAAGGTTCATGAGGTGCACACCATATTTGAGATAGTGTAGGCCTCTTCTGATCCATTTCCATCTATTCCCTCTATTGAGGAGCATCTTGGATGAGCCTCTATACCCATGGAGAAACCTATTCCTTTTACTTCTCTACCCATAGAGGATCCACTCACATCTACCCCTTCCTCTATGGAATACCTTATTTCCTCTGTGTCTATTCTTACTGTAGAGTCTCCTACACCTTTTCTTCTACCTATGGAGGAACCAACTACACCTACACCTTCACCCATTATTGATAATGTTTTACTTTCTCCTCTACCTAAGGATGAGTTTAATTTATCTACTCTGTTACCTAAGGAGAAGCCCACATCACCTATTATGCAACCTCCTAGACCTAGAAAGGATTTGTTCATGTCCTTTCTACCTATAAGTGATGATTCACCAAGGAAATTTTATGATCCTGTTAATCTCCTTGCTTCAATTTTACCTACTAAATAAGAGGTGAAAGCCTTTCCCATGTCGCTCAATTTAGAATTATGGACAGGAATCACTACCCACTCATCACTTTCTAATCCCAAATTATTCTTGTGATTGGTAGAATAGTTAGACTATGTTCACCATACCACACTCTGGGGGTGCTTATGACTTCTCGTACCTACCCAAATGTAGATTTCCTCCATAGAAACCTCCACCATTTATCCGAAAGTCTTCTAGTCGACCACTGCTGCCAAACTTGAACTAGTCACATCTTCCCTTCCTTCATCACCTTTGACCTCACCAAAACCTTCAGATACGACCAAAATTATACCGACACCAAAATATTCACCCACACCAAAAACCACTTATACATTGGGGTTCCTTTCTACACCTAGCCTACTACATCCTGCAGTCAAACTGGACCTAACTACTACATCATCCACCATCACGAATCCAAAACCTGCACCTAGAAAGAAAACACAATACCCTAGACCTTGCACCTTAATTTCTTGCATACCTTCTCCTTCATCCTAACATTTACCTTCAATTTTAGGACCAAACCCATCTACATAGGTTAAATTCAAGGTGTGTCAAACCATACCTACACCTTCACTTCCTCCCCATAAGAAGCCCCAAACACGACAACCTACGCCTACACCTCTACCTTCATCATGGCCTTTATATGTACCTACATCTTTACCTTCATCACATCCTCATCTTATAGACATACCTTTACCCCCATTAAAGTTTCAACCAGCACCTATACCTTCATCATCCTTACCATTGTTGCCTACACAATCTCCATTACCTGCTGCAACGTCTTTACCAAAAAAATCAATTTCCCCTTGGCTGTTTAAATTTCCTTCATTTTCTACCTCCCCATCAACCTCACATATCCCACCTGCATCTTTACCCATGAATATGAAACCAAAACCAAAACCAAAATCAAAGAAAAATTCTTCACCACCACCTAAAAATGTAGTTACACCTTCACCCCCTCCACCAACACTTGTTTTACAAAAACTACCTATATCATCACAAAATCCTACATTGACTTCACATTGTGATCCATTGGTAGGATCATATCCTAATGTCCTTGCTACACTATTGGAAACCACCACTATCACCTTACCTCTCCTCAAACCTTATGAACCACTCAATCCTATACCATTAGGGTTTGTGGACACTAGGATTTGTGATTATCATTGTTCCCCAGGACATGATGTTGAGAGTTATAAATCCCTTAAAAATGTGCTCATAAAAAATATTCCTCTATAGCCCCTTACAAAAGCTACTGACCCATCAGCATAGGATTTTTTCCCCAAAGAGGATGACTTATTAGACAATAATTTCATTTCACCTATCTCGGCATGACCTAAACCCAAAACCATTCACCAGTCCACACTAAAACCTTCACAACCCTCTTTTCCTTCTCTGATCTTTGAGATCAAAATGGTTCAGATTAGAGATCTCACCAGACCCTTGCCTAAATTTAATTGTGCCATACTCATCTCATAAGGTTTCTATCTTGTATTAGGTTTTTTTCCCTCTTGCCAATATACCTTTCAAGATTCACCTCCTCCTCTTCCTCAGGTCAACATGGTTCAAGTCGCCACTCGAGCACAAAAAGTAAAAGGGAAATAGAATACATTTACCCATTCACCTCAGATCTATCTAACATCCCACCTACACCGGCACCTAAGGTAACCATCCGCGGGCCTACCTATCCAATTTCTGATGGTGTCACACATCCCATCATGCTCAAAAAAATAAATCAATCGCAACTAAAAATGTCTTTGTTTGATCTCATCCAAACCTCTAAATCTCATCGACAAGTCCTGATTGAGATCCTCTAGATTATTGAGGTGTTACCAAATGACCCCTTACCCATCATTTCCATCTTCACTCCTCAGCATGTAGTCACTCTTACTATCTCACCTAATACCCTCATTTGAACTACCACTCATCAGGTTTCCATTGTTAGTTTCTCTGACTCATAAATTTCTCCTTTCCATTCAGAGGACCCTAACCCTTCCCTCTTCATCTCCATATATTTCGATGATATGCATGTCCAATGTGTTATGATCGATGGAGGTGTGGGTATTATCATCATCTCCTCCTGTGTGTATGAAACAAATGCACGTACCCTTTCATTGTATGCATAATAACCCAATTATGATGTGGTCCTTCAATGATGCCATCACTTCCATACTTGGAACCATCATTATTTATATACATGTGGGTCTTTATATCCTCCTTGAACTCTTCTATGTCCTAGAAGGGGAGTTCCAATATAACATGTTACTTGGCTGACCCTTGATTAGTGCCATGGGGTGTGTTCCCTCGACTTTTCACTGCTGTCTTAAATTTGAGTATGAAGGACACCCTTATACCATTCCCACATACCATTCACCCTTCAAAACATGCAACATGTTGTACTGACCCAATGATGTCCTCATCCCAGTCAAGGAATCTACCACTTCTTCCACTTCTTCTTCCACCCCTTCTTCTTCTGTTGCCACATCTAGTAGTGCTACTACTTCATCACCCATCATTATCTCATCTATTCCTACCGCTTCCACTACATCCAAATCTATCCCATCTTCATCTTCCAAGATGACAGACATCTCATCTATCCCTGCATCCCAAGTCCCAACTTCTGATCCCCTAGTATATGTTTTTCAATGTCTTTCCTTGGGGGAGCACCACATCTATAATGTCAATACCTTCCTTAGTCCTTAGGAGTATGGAAAACTTCACCAACATCCCCATTATGAAAAGCATGTCAGAGAAATGTTTTTATATGGTCCTCATCATTTACATACCCAAGTAACCTATGGAGTACTAAATACTTCTTCAAATTCTCCCGAACCACCACATCAAACCAAACCATTTTCTTCATATTTCAGATACTTCACCAACTTCCGTTTTTCCCATACCTTCCTTCATCATTTTTCTTGGAAAGGCTTCAGCTTCAGTATTTACGAACAAGGTCATCAAATAGTTGTACCATGCAAAACTCATAAACACAATGACCACTGTGGTATTGGATTTTCCATACCACCCACCACTAAGAAGGCCCATATCAGCCTTGTAGAGGATGATTAACCTTCTGCACCTTCATCACCTATCCTACCACCATGTACACCATCTTCTATTATCTCTGCACCTTCACTGTCGAAGTCCATGGATCTAGAATCCATTCATCCTAAAAACTTTTGTCAGGAACATCATTTCCTTGGGACCTCTGACCTATCGAAATGATGGTGAGGTTTCATGTTCCATTCCTCTTTATTATCTTGATATGATTGATGATAAAAGACATTTTATAAATTTCATTCAATGTCACAATGATGAATCTCTTCTCACCTACCGAGGTGCCAAAAATTATTACATTCACTAGTCATTGCCTTCTAAGACACAAACCATGTTGCATGAATTGAAAATAAAGATCAAAATTCACACTTAGTATGACCTCTAAATTCTAAAGATATGATAATCTTTAGATCCTATCGAATAATAAGCCTATACTTCTTTTTTCCACAAACACAAGAACAATTTTTCTTGGCCGTATGCCAATATGCCTAGTATTGACCCAAATATCATGGTCCAAAACATCGTAATCATACTCGATGATAAAATAGTGAAACAAAAGCTGAGAAAAATGCATCCATGCATTGAACTTCTTGTGAAATAGGAAATCCAACTCCTCATTTATGTTTCCTTCATCTTTCCCATTAATTATCCCCTATGGATTTCCAACATCGTTCTTATCACCAAAGTGATAGGGGGACTCTGCATCTGCACAGATTTCCACAACCTTAACCTTTCTTTCCTAAAGGATGACTTTCCTTTACCTAGCATTGACCAACTTGTAGATCTCATAGCCTGACATGAGATGTTTTCTCTCATGGATGGGTTTTCAGGTTATAATAAAATAAATCTCACACCTGAAGATCAACATTAAACTACCTTTATCACCCCTTGGGGGACTTTCTGCTATCGAGTCATGCCCTTTGTCTTGAAAAACATTGGTACCACTTATCAACATGCTATGACGTATATCTTCCACGACATCATGCATGATATATTGGAAGACTATGTAAAAAATATTCTTGGTAAGTCCAAGAGTCGTTTCGAACATCTCCCTGTTCTTAAAATCATCTTTGACCACCTCATTAAATACTTTGTTTGCCTTCAACCAAAGAAGTGCATCTTTGTCATCCTCTCTAGAAAACTCCTTGATTTCATCGTCTCTTTGTGTGGTATAGAAATTGATCCATTAAAATCAAGGCTATTCTAGATATGCCTCCACCCACTGACTTAAAGAAACTTCATAGTTTGCAAGGAAAGTTACAATCTATTCGACATTTTATCTCCTAACTTTCCAATTGTTGTGATCCCTTACACCATCTTATTAAAAAGGATATCTATTTCAATTGGAATGATGATTGTAACAAAGAATTTGAAGCGTTGAAGACATACCTTCTCAAACCACCTGTGTTTGTTTCGCCTAAAGATGATCAACCTCTCTACCTAAACATATCTTACGCTGATCATTCCTTAGGTGTTATTCTCACTCACTGTGATGATCAACACCGAGAGAAAGTAGTTTATTACATAAGACATACATTTTTAGACTACAAGACTAGATATACCCACACTGAACAAGTTTTCCTAGCCTTAGTCTTCTTGTAGCAAACTTCTCCACTACTTAACAAAAAAACCTTTATCATCACTAACATTGACCCTTTCCACTATGCTTATGCCAAGCCTTACCAACACCAACTCACCTCACATTGGATCATGTTCCTTTTAAAACCTTGACCTAGTATTTACCCATCAAAATTTTATTAAAGGACAAACTATTACTGACCAACCTGCAGATGCACCACTTCAAGGACATCAACTCTCTAACTTTGAATTTCCCCACGAATCAATTGTTACTGTCTCTCTTGAAGATATAGATGACATGACTTACCAAATGACCTTATTCTTTGACAGATCCAAATGTCAACATGGGGATTGTGTGGGTGTTATCCTCATTCCTCTTGATGGAGAACCTGTGCCTTTATCATTCAAACTTGATTTTTTATTACACCAATAACATGGTCGAATACGAAGTAATCATACTAGGTATCGAAATCACTATTTCCCTAGATTTCAAAACCATTAATATCTTTGGTGATTCTAAGCTGGTCATGAACCAAGTCAATGGATCATTTAAGTGTTGTAACGAAACTCTTCAAAAGTATAAACATCATGTCGACATGGTTTTGACCACCTTCAACCAATATAAACTTCAAACCACTTCACACTCCACTAACAAATTATCAAATACAATGGCTTTCCTGGCCTCACAGATACCTACCTCACATGTTGACTCAATGATCTTTGTCACAATATAAAGGATGTACTCACCTTCTCACCCAAGCCATTATGTAAATTTTGTGGGATGGATCAAAACTAACCCATGTGACATTTGGTATAAGCAGTATGATACTTACCTTTCCCTTTCCATTCTACCACCTGACATCACTCGCAATGGTCAATGAGCATTCCTTCAAAAGGTTTCCCATTACATCGTCATGGGCGTTCTGTTCTATAAATTTTTCTTTGATGGCATCCTATTTAGATGCCTAACTAGTTTTGAAATCCAATATAATATAAACGAAATCCATGATGGAATTTGTGGTTGACACTTCAGCGGCCACGTTGTTGCTAAACACATCCTTCGCTTTGGCTATTACTAGCCTATCCTCAACCAAGACTGTTATGAATATGTCAAATGATGTGTGAAGGTCAGCATCATGCTAACATTCACCATAATCCTAGTCACACCTTGAAATTTGCCAAGTACTTTTTTCCTTTCTCTCAATGGGTTTTGGATCTCATTGGACATATTAACCCTCACTTTTCTCAACACCATCAATGGATCATCACTGCCATCGAATATTACACTAAATGGGTTGAATTTGTTCCTTTCATTTCTACCAAGGCCTAGAATATATGTGAGTTCATCAATCATCATATCATTTTCCGCTTTGGTGTGTTGGGGTTAACACACTGGTTGTACAGATAATATATCATATATAAACATACATGCAAATAAAAGTGAATATTCTACCAGAATAAATACACAAAATAAGAGATATAAATCAACACCAGATTTAACGTGGTTCACCCATTGTGGGCTACGTCCACTAAGAAATGAACCAATATATTATCCAAAGCTTTGATAAGATATAAAATGAATATTTGCAATCTTCCACACCTGTCAGATGTAAAGTACTTGTTATCCAAAATAAGCCCTACTTATTTTTGGTTAAATATGTCATTTTTTCCCTCTTAAGTGCTTCAATCTAAATTTTTACATAGTTTAAGAACTTAAGGATCTCTGAAATCACCTCCAACTGATAGAAAATTTCTTCCCCTCTCCAGAAAGGTAAAAAATTCCTTCTAACTCCAAGTATTTTTCAAGTTACGGGCCGACAGGCCTTAGAAGCATTTTTTGCCCAAATTTCCAAGTTTTTGCGAGCCTATGGGCGTCGGAAGGCTTTTTCACCCAAAAATCTAGTTCTAATGGTTGGGGGAAGGGTTTTTTCCCAAATTTCCAAGTTTTGTGGGCCTTGGGGAGAGTTTCTCCCAAAATACGGACTTGCGGGCCCATGGAAGAAATTTTTCCCAAATAAGCAGTGATGGGGCTTCGAAGGAAATTTTTCCAAAATTTCCAAGGGCTGACTTGTAGGGAGGCGGAGATAATTTTGGCACTTTGTTAAAATTTTGGTGAAATGGGAAAGTTTTCATTTCCATCCTGCGAGCCCGAGAAGTTCGTTAACCAGTAAAAACATGACACGTGGTGGAAGCTGCGGGGGGCTACGGATATACGTTGAAATTTTTGCCCCCCTTTTTGCGTAAAAGGTGTAGTTTTAACTTTGTGGCCTGAGGACATAGAGACCCTTCATCAAATGGAAAATTGACAAGTGGCAAGCTTGCGGGGTACTTTCATACCTTTGGATTTTTCTTCGTTTTCTGGCAAAAAGGGGCGTAATTCCAATTTTCGGCCCATGAGGCCTTTGGGGAAAAATTGTAATGGCGGAGCTACGGGACGCAAAAGTTTTTTGGAATTTTTTGTGTTTTAGCAAAAAGGGAGTAAGTTGTATTTTCGGGGTTGTGGATCCATTTTGTGAAAAATGGCATTTTTTGTATGGATTCATTCCAAAAATTCAAATGGTCATATCTTTCGAACCAGAGCTCTAAATGTGACAAATTTCATACCATTAGAAACATATCGACCTCCTCTACACCATGGGACCATAAAATATTGTTTTTTGTAGGATCTGGTGGGTGAAAAGCTGAAAAATGTCTTCTTCACCATTAATGTGTGATCTGATTGCTCAAAATGATCAGATTTTGATCAATCCCGCCATTTTCTCTTCTTCAACATGCAAACATTGTGGAGAAATAGTTGGATATCTGACTTACACGTAAAAATCATGAGAAACCGACCAGATATCTAATCTTGTGGGTGAAACATTTAAAAACACCTTCTTTTCCATTAATATGTGATCAAATTACTCCAAAAAGATTAGATTTTATTTAGATCTGTTGTTTTCTCTTCTCTAACATACATAACATCATGGAGAACCGATTTGACAACTTGTGGGTGGATTTGCAGGCTTTAATGGCTGGTGGTTGAGATTTTGAATCTGATTTACCATTTCCCTCTTCTTTTCTTATCTCTTCTCGATCTATAAATGTAATAGCTCTGCTCATTTTTAATGTTGGACATTTTTGCTCTGCCTCTCCCTTCTTCTCTTGTTTATATGTGGAGTTGCGGAATTTCAGGCCTCCCAGTAGCTCTGTAATACCAGATCTATCCTCTTGGCCAATGTAATGCATCATATCCAACCTCTGGAGTAGTAATACGAGTCTGTGGATGATTTTCAACCATTTCTTTTATTCGTTGGTACCTTTCTGATCTTTCATTACATTTTGGTTACTTTTGCATGGTTATTATATTATATCTTCTAGTCTGTGTCTTTTGGCAGATTAGATGTTCTTCATTCCTTTGTGAATCACCTCTATTAGTCTAGGTTTTATTTTCGTGCATTTTCTAAACTCTGTCTCCTTGGAAACTTAGAATAGGTTTTAGGATTAGAAACCTCTGCAATCTGAATGCATGCACCTAAATAGAGGAATAAGATCCATCTTTCTCTAGAGGTCTATCCCAAGTAGCAAGTCTCACAACTTGGGGATAGTACCCATGTTACACAAATTACACTGAATGCTCCATTAAACTCAAATCCATTCAGGGGTGCTATAATTTGGAGATAACAGTTCTGGCACGCCCGGTGGGACAAGTTTGAAGCACCTTACCAATTTATTTCATCAAGTTAGTGTGTTCTTGGTGAGATTCAGCCTTTGGAGGCACATGCAAAGCATATCTGGTGACTCCATCTGGTCAACAAACCATTATCTGAGTTTTAGACCTTCATTCCATCTATTTTTATCCATTTTCTTCTTTCCACATCTTCATCTTCTTCCATCCCATGAAGTTGTGCAATCATGATGTCATTCCCATCTTGTAATTCACACTTGCCGTAGTGTAATCCACCTCCAATGTAATTCAAAACTCCTCTAGATCAACATTATGATTAGATTCAGAATACTCATGCTTACCCATATGAGCAAAGTTAAAATCAGTTTGGCTATGGAGCTTATCAAGAACAAGGGTATGCATACAATGACAACAGTCAAATGGAGAATGTTGATTTGCTCGAGAAAATTCAAAAAAGGGAGGATAATATAGTTCAAGTAAGGGATACAATATAAATGAAAGCATTCAAAGTTAGTTGCATGGCACCTTATCCATAGGAAGCCCCTCTTCCAAGACATTACAGCCCACAGGAGAAGATTGACTTCATGTTTGAGATGCTGCCCCAACTTGAACAATGGAGTGAGGAGATAGAGGCATATGAGAAAAGTGTGAGACAACCTTTTCAATGGGTAAGTCAGTCACCACATCCTTATACTCCTTCATTTTCTCCTTCCCAAACTCTATCATTTCAGCATGGTCAAGAGTAAATCCCATCTGCTGCCCCAAGTGTTAATTTACCTTCTCCATCTTCTAGTCTCCCATCCCATGCCAGTTTCTCTTCCCTTTTCCCTTCCAAATCCAAGTCCCCTCCACAAGATCCAAAAACAATACCTCCCCCTCCACCACAAATAAACTATAAAATACTAATGGATACCTCACCCACCACTCCTCTCGCTTTCCCAAATCCATGTTGGGAAGAGACTCAAAAAACCAGTCAAGCAGAACAACAAGAAGAGGGACCCAACAAAGAATAAATGATAGAAAACATGAAGAGATGGGCTCTCAAATTTGGAATATCAAAGATCTCCTTGTTGGTTAAGCCTCCTGAGGAGGCTGAGGTCAAGCCACAAGTGGTGGCTAAGGCTGATTTTGTAGCAGCAGTGGAGCAAGATGATCAACAATCAAAAAGGTCTAAATGCAGTGTCCATGTTGGAACTATGTTTGAAGAGCATGTTGATCCAATTCAGGAGCAAAATCAGAGGAGGAGTGCATTCTGGCTATGGAGGAGGACCATACAGCTCAAAAGGATTTAAGTGAGCAGCCATAGTAGAAGTTCTTCCTCTCACTTACTCTCTAATGTTGAAAAAGAAATCTTTCAAAAAGAGGAGGATGGTGAAAAAGTTACAGATCAGGATAACACCATGGAGAAGGTTGAACACATGCAGCAAGAAAACACGGAGGAAAATTATTTTTCTGAGGAGGATTGCTTTGATGGAGAGGAGCCCATGGAGATCACAACATTTTATCCTCCATCATCCACCTTCCAAGCACATGATCCTGTTGTCATGAAGGAGGGAATTTAATTACATCAGCCTACATTTCATAACAACTCTTTAGAACCAAGGTTGGAAGATCTTAATCTTCCATGTTCTTCTCAAGAGGAGGAAGGAAACAATGATGACACGCATTGCATATCAGTCATCAAGGCAGAAGATCAGCTGCTTGCAGAAGCAATGCAAAGGGAAAATCAACATGCAAGTAGTCCACATTTCCAAGAAGATCTGTAGAAATACTCCATTCTTGGAGTTAAAATTCAAAGAAATGGGAAAAATTCATGGCTCAGACCTTGCCCAATCAGATACTTGGCTTCATCAGAGCCAAGTGAGAATCCAAAACCAGTCATGCTTGCTTCTAAGAATGAGGATGATCCAATGCCTCTTCAATCCAAATACAGAGCAACTAAAAGAAGTATTTGTCTTGTTTCCAGTTGAGAACTTGATGATTTGGGTGGAGGATTGGCCTCTTGTCAGTTTTTCACTCATACCCACAGCCAAATTCAGTGCTAAATCATATACATGGCTATATATTTTAAGAAAGGTAAGTTACTTCTCCCTATCAGTTACAAGATTTGTTTGAGTTTCCTCTGCTTCCAGTTAGCTTAGAGTAGGAAGGTTTTCTTTTAGTAGAAGAAGTTCTTTTGCACACTCTGCATTTCCCACTTGGGATGTGTATGATTTCATTTTTTGTATATAAATTTTGCTCGTAGTGCTCTAGTCAGTGCATTGGAAAAACTTTTGATGAGATCAGCTCTAGTTTCAATAGATTCCAAGTGGCTCAAGGATCAAATTTTAAATTTCAAATTAGATATGTGTTTATCAGGCTGAATCCATGCCCGATGAATTCTTCAAGGCCACTGATCTTTCATCTAGCAGTAAGATGACCCATGTGAGTCGCAAAATTGTTATCCAAAATAATCCCCTACTTATTTTTGGTTAACTATGCCATTTTTTCCCTCTTAAGTGCTCCAGTCTGAATTTTCACATAGTTTAATCATTTAAGGATCTCTGAAAGCACCTCCAATAGATAGAAAATTTCTTCCCCTTTCCAGAAGTCCTTCTAACTCCAAGTTTATTTCAAGTTATGGGTCAACGGGCCTTAGAAGGAGATTTTGCCCAAATTTCCAAGTTTTTGTGGGCTTGTGGGCATGGGAAGGATTTTTTGCCAAAAAATCTAGTTCTGTGGGCCAGGGGAAGGTTTTTTGCCGAAATTTCCAAGTTTTACGGGTCTTAGGGAGATTTTATCCCAAAATGTGAACTTGAGGGCCTGTAGAGGAATTTTTTTCCCAAATAAGAAGTTGCAGGGCTTCGAAGGAAATTTTGCCAAAATTTCCAAGGGTGGACTTGCGGGGAGGTAGAGATAATTTTGGCACTTTGGCAAACTTTTGATGAAATGTGCAATTTTTCTTTTCCATCCTGCAAGCCCAAGAAGGTTGTTGACCAGTAAAAACATGACACATGGTGGAAGTTGTGGGGGGGCTGCGGAGATACTTTGAACTTTTTGCCCCCCTTTTTACGCAAAAAACATAGTTTTAATTTTGTGGCCCAAGGACCCAGTGACCCTTCATCAAATGGAAAATTGACAAGTGGCAGGCTTGCAAGCTTGTGGGGGACTTTCATACCTTTGGATTTTTTGTCGTTTTTGGCAGAAAGAGGCGTAATTCGAATTTTCGGCCTGCAAGGCCTTTGGAGAAAAAATGTAATGGCGGAGTTGTGGGACAAATTAGTTTTTTAGGATTTTTTGTATTTTTGGCAAAAAGGGAGTAAGTTGCATTTTTGAGCCCGCCGATATGTTTTGTGAAAAATGGTATTTTTTACATGGATTCTTTCAAAAAATTCAAATGGTCATATCTTTTGAACCAGAGCTCCAAACGCGACAAATTTGATACCATTGGAAACATATCAACTTCCTCTACACCATGGGAGCATAAAATATGATTTTTTACAAAATCTAGTGGGTGAAAATCTAAAAAAAGTCTTCTTCACCATTAATGTGTGATCTGATTGCTCAAAATGATTAGATTTTGATCAATCCCACCATTTTCTCTTCTTCAGCATGCAAACAACATGGAAAAACTTTTGGATATCTGACTTGATGCAAACATCATGAGAAATTGGCCAGATATCTAATCTGGTGGGTGAAACATTGACAAACACCTTCTTCACCATTAATATGTGATCTGATTACTTCAAAAATATCAATTTTTGTTTAGATATGTCATTTTCTCTTCTCCAACACACAGAGCATCACGAAGAACTGATTTGACAGCTTGTGGGAAGATTTGTAGGCTTTAATGGCTGGTGGTTGAGATTTTGAATCTAATTTCCCGTTTCCCTCTTCTTTTCTTCTCTCTTCTCGATCTATAATTGTAAGAGTTGCACTCATTTTTAATGTTGGACATTTTTTCTCTGCCTCTCCCTTCTTCTCTTGTCTGTAAGTGGAGTTGTGGAATTTTGGGCCTCCCAATAGCTCTTTAATACCAGATCCATCCTCTTGGCCAATGTAATGTATCGTATCCAACCTTTGGAGCAATAATACAAGTATGTGGATGATTTTTAATGCTTTATTTTATTCATTTCTACCTTTCTGATCTTTCATTGCATTTTGGTTACTTGTGCATGGTTATTTTATTATATCTTTTGGTTTGTGTCTTTTGGCAGAGTAGATGTTCTTCATTCCTTGGTGCATCACCTCTATTAGTCTAGGTTTTATTTTCCTACATTTTCTTAACTTTTTCTCCTTGGAAAATTAGAATAGGTTTTAGGATTAGAAACCTCTGCAATCTGAATGCATGCACCTGAACAGAGGAATAAGAACCAACTTTCTCTGGAGGTCTATCCCAAGTAGCAAGTCCCACAACTTGGGGATATTACCCATGTTACACAAAGTACATTGAATGCTCCATTTGAAATGGAACCCATTCAGGGGTGTTGTAATTTGGTGATAACAATACTTTCTTTCTTTCAATATTTCCCTTCTTCTCCAAGAATTATCTCTCTCTCACAATTATTCTCATAATAATCATCAAATTTTGTAAGTTTTTAATTCTTACTTTTAAACCCTAGCTTTCATGCCTTATATAGGCATATAAAAACTTAGGGAACTTAGCCATGCATATGAAATCAATAGATCTACTTTAATACTAAAAATAGACCTAATTCCCATAAGTTAATTAAAACATCCATGCACAAGTAATTGACGCCGGTTATCCCTAACCGATGTCGGTTCCTCCTTTCTTGACCAATGTTGTTCATAGGTGACCAATTCTGGTCCCTCCATAACCGATGATGATTACTGTGTTTTCCAACATGTTTCCCATTACATGCTAATCTGAAGTAATTGTGCTCCACAACTCCACAATCTCCCACTTGGATATTAATTACTGCACCATACCTATACAACGTCATTCTTGGATCCTTCCTTAGCTTTTTTTCTTCCTCCTCAATTCTCAAACTCGAAGACCAGTATAAGTGGACTGTAGCTCCAACTTCTCCTTTGCTAACGAATTTGTTAGCATATCCGTATAGTTCTCACTTTTATAAATATTTTCTAGATTGAATTTCCCATCATCAGATACCTACCGTATGAAGTGATACCTCAACTGAATGTGTTTCATTGTCGAATGAAACACTGAGTTCTTTTCCAAATGAATTTCACTCTGATTGTCATTGAATAATTTGCAATCATCTTTCCCTTTTCCCAACTCTTTCATGAACCTACTCATCAATATCATCTCCTTGCTAGCCTCTGTAGCTATAACATACTTTTTCTTCGTAGTAGACAAATCCACAACCTTCTGTAATCTTGAAATCTAGCTAACTATCATCCCACCTACTGTGAAAATATATCTAGTAGTGCTCCTCGTACCATCCAAATCTCTAGCCATATCCAAATTTACATAGCCACATAATGAAATATCCAAACCTTCATAGCATAGCTACATGCTAGATGTCCCTCTCAAATACCTGAGTATCCATTGGACTATTTTCCAATGTTCTTTACCTAGATTGGTCATATATCTACTCGTCACTCCCAATGCCTGTGCAATGTCTGGTCTGGTAAAAACCATAGCATCCATGAGACTACCAACTTCTGAAGCATATGGAACTCATGTTACGTATTCAACCTCCTCTTGTGATGTAGGACACTGATATTTTCTCAATTTGAAGTGTCCAGCCATAGGTGTACTAACAAGTTTTGCATTTTTCATCTTGAACCTTTTTAACACCTTATAGATATAATCCTCCTAAGACAAATGAAATTTCTTGTTCTTCCTGTCTTTGTGTATTTGCATGCCAAGAATTCTTTTTTGCATCTCCTAAATCCTTCATAGAAAATGTGTGAGCTAGCTTTCCCTTGAGCTCACCAATGTCCTGCATACTAGATCCTGCAATAAGCATATCATCCACATACAGTAACAAAATAATATAGCTCCCATTTCCAATTTTATTTAAACAAACACAATGGTCAAGATTCACATCTCAAGAAACCATGCTCATAGCATTAAAACCTATCAAACTTCATGTACCATTTCCTTAGAGCTTACTTGAGCCCATATAGGATATTTTTAAACATGCACACTAATCTTTCCTTACCTTTGACATCATATTCAAGTGACTTCTGCATATAAATATTTTCATCCAAATCACTATGAAGGAAAACCGTCTTCACATCTAGTTTCTCTAAATGAAAATCCTCTATTGCAACTAAACTCAATACAGTACAAATAGAAGTCATCCTAACAACAGGAGAAAAATATATCACCAAAGTCAATACCTGTTTTCTATACAAATCCCTTTACTACAAGCCTTGCCTTGTACCTTTTCTATCCACCCTCTTCTTCCTTGATCTTGTAAACCCACTTTTTCTGCAATGTCCTCTTACATGCTGACAACTTAACCGAATCCCAATTCCGGTTTTGTTCTAAGGAATCCATCTCCTCATCCATGCCATGCTCCCACTGCACGTGGGTCTCATGATGTATTTATTCTTCAAAACTCTCTGGTTCACCATTATTAGTCAATAATAAATAAAATAGAGAAGGTGTAAATATTTCTAGAGGTTTACTTACCCTTTGAGACCTTCTCATAGGAGTTTGGTGTACCGCAGGCTCATTCTAGACCTCCTGGACATTTGTATCCAAATCTGTCAGTGATCTACGCCCGTCACTTGTAACTGACGTCAGTTCTTCTAACTGATCCCGGTTTAGATATTCTATAACCAATATCGGTTCTACTAATCGATTCCGGTCACGGGTCAACTGACATCGTTTATTGTGTAACCCTGTTGGTATTACTTTTAAATTTGAGAGTTCATTTTCATTCACAAAATTCTCAACTGGTTCATCCTTGGGTACAAAATTTTTATCCCTATACATTCTCTTTTCATTCCATTCAATATCACAAATCCTAATAATTTTAGAATTCTCTAAATCCAAAAAACGGAATCCGAAATCACTAGATCCATAACCAATAAAATTGCATCTCTTGGATTTTGCATCCAACTTTTTCATATTTTCCTTATCAATATGTACAAAATATTCTAAAACAAAAAAATTAAGAAAAGAAAGATCTACCTATTTTCCAATCCAATCTTCCTCTGGTATTCCTCTATCTAATGAACTTGAAGGCCCACAGTTAATCAATTAAACCATTTTATCTACTTCTTCTACCCTAAATTGCAAGGGAAATCTAGAATGTATCATCATAATTCTAGCACGTTCCATGATTGTAATATTTATTCTTTCTGCAACACCATTCTCCTGTGGTGTTCTTGGAACTGTCCTTTCTCTACATATCTCATTCACTTAACAATAATCATTGAAATCCTTGCTACAATATTCACCACCATTGTCAAATCTAAGGTAGTTTAACTTTGAATTTGTTTCATTCTCAAAAAGGGTTTTCCATCTTTTAAATTTTTTCAAAAACATTATATTTTTGTTTAATACAATAAACCCATACCTTTCTTTTAGCATCATCAATGAAAGTAACATAATACTAATATCCTCCATGAGAAGATACCTAAGCTGGTCCCCACACATCTGAATGTACAAGCTCCAATTTCTGCTCCTTATTAGTTGCCCCAACTTTGAGAAATCTCACTCTCTTTTTCTTTCCAAAGACACAATTCTCACAAAAATCAAGATCTAAATCTTTCAAATATGATAACTTACCCTTAGCCTTTAAGGTCTGCATTCCTTTTTGACTCATATGGCCCAACCGATTACGCCACATATATGCATATGAATCTAAAGTATATAATGTAGAAAAGGAATTAGTAACATAGGTAGATAAATATAACATTCCTACCTTCTTACCTCTTGCCACACCAAAAGCACCCTTGGTGACTTTCCAAGAGTGTCCTGTAAAAGTAACCATGTAACCAGATTCACCTAGTTTCCCTACACAAATAAGATTTCTCCTAAGGTTTTGGGACATGCCTCACATCTTTCAATACCCATGTATTTCCATTTTGCAATTTTAGATGAACTTTCCCTTTACCAGTAATACTACAAGGTTCATTATCACCCAAATAAACATGCCCAAAATTTCCCTTGACATAATTTCTGAAATAACCTTTATTAGGGGTTGCATGGAAAGAAGCTCCTGAATCTAAAACCCATGATTCAATTCTATTATCTAAAGAAATAATAAGAGCATATCGCATTACCTCTATTACAGTAAGATTTGCTTCTTTGCCCTTGTCTGGTTATTGGTTCTCTTTATCCTTTGACCAACAATATTTCTTTGCATGTCCTTTCTTTCCACATTTCCAAAAAGTAATTCCCTTACCTCTGGATTTAGATCTACTATCCCTTGACTTTTATTTCCCATTACTCTTACTCTTAGATCTCTCCTTCTTCCTGCCACTACTTTCTACATTCAAAGCATTCCCAGATGATGATTCCTCTGTACTCTTCCTGTGAATTTCTTCATTCAGGATTATACTAACCACATCATAAAACTTCAAAACATTATTAGCAGGTGTTTTATTACCAACAACCATTACTAAGTTATCCCAACTATCAGGCAAAGAACATAAGAATAAAAGTGCTTTCACTTCATCATCAAATGATATATCAACCGATTTTAACTGATTTATAATAGATCTGAAATCATTTAAATGACTAGATGTAGATCCACCTTCATGCATATTAGAAATAAATAGTTTCTTCATCAAATAAAATTTATTTGAAGCACTATTTTTTCATATAAATTAGCAAGATATTTCATTAACCCTACCGTAGAAGTCACTTCTGTAATATTGGAAGCCATAGATGCTATCAGGCTCAATATTATAGATCCCAACGCCTTTCTGTCAAGAATCTTCCATTCTTCATCAGTAATATTTATAGGTATATACTTCTCATCTAATGGGAAATACAAATCTCTTTAATACAGATTATCCTCAATATGCATCTTCCATAACTGATAATTTCAGCCGTCAAATTTATCTACCTTGTATTTATTTTCTTTTGTCATTATTCTAGCTCCCACTCAATCAGAAAACCCTTTGTGAATAAATATGTCAATACAAAAAACCCTCAAGAAAAGATTTGATACCATTTGTTGGGGTTAGCACACCGGTTATACATAAAATATATCAGATCTAAACATACATGCAAATAAAAGTGGATATTCTACCAGAAGAAATACACAAAACAATAGACATAAATCAACACCAGATTTAACGTGGTTCTCTCTAGTGTGGGCGACGTCCACCAAGAAACAAGCCAATCTATTATCCAAAGATTTGACAAGATATATAATGAAGATTTACAATCTTCCACACCTCTCAGATGGACATTACTTTCTTTCTTTCAATATTTTTCTTCTTCTCCAAGAATTCTCTCTCTCACAATGATCATCAACTTTTACAAGTTCTTCTTAATTCTTACTTCTAAAACCTATCTTTCATGCTTATATAGGTGTATACAAACTTAGGGAGCTTAGCCATATAACCAAAATCAATAGATCTGATTTAATACTAAAAATAGACCTAATTCCCATGAGTTAATTAAAACATCCATGCACAGGTAACCGATGTCAGTTAGCCCTAACCGATGATGGTTCCTCCTTTCCTGACTAGTGCCAATCATAGGTGACCGATGCCGGTCTCTCCATAACCGATGATGGTTACTGTGTTTTCTAGCAAGTTTCCCATTGCAAGCTAATCTGAATTAATTGAGCTCCACAAATCAACATGGTGTACCTCATCACCTTATCACGAACAACGGAAAAATTTTCAAGAACAAAACCCTACGCAAAATTTGTGATAGCTTCGACATTCAACTCATTTTTTCTTCACCTTATTACCCACAGACCAATGGCCAAGACAAATAAACTAGGAAAACCCTCAACAATATTCTTATGAAAGTCATTGATGATACTAGTAAGGATTGGCATTCACACATTCCTTTTAATTTACGGGCCTATCGCACTAGCATTTGTACATCTACCATAGCAACCCCCTTTTCTTTGGTATATGGAAGTGAAGCCATATTACATCTCAAATTCCAAATCCCCTCTCTTCGTATATCACTCAAATACATGCTCAGCAATGACGACTTTCTCCAAGACTGTTTGGCACAACTAGAGTATTAGACGAATGTCGTTGAACTTCTCTAGACCACCTTCAAATCTACTAAAAATACATCAAATAATCCTACGACAAGTGTATTAATGAACATAATTTCAAGGTTAGAGACCTTGTCTTAAAATAAAATCAACACGTAACCAAAGAAAAGAAAAGAAAATGGGGAAAGTTTTCTCCTAATTGGCTTGGACCCCACATTGTTACCCATGCCTATGGATCATACACTTATAGTTTAGCTTCACTTGAAGGTAAACCTGAACATGAGCCCCTTAATGCCTTGCACATTCGACCATTCTATTATTTACTAAAGTACTAAATCAGCTTGCATTATTTACGTGCTCATCCCTTGAGTGCTTCTCTCTTTCCACCTACTTGTTATAAGGACCTACAAATCACCTAGAATTGTGTGATTATCCATCACCATTCATCCTTGTCTTCAATATGAGTACCATGGATCTACTCATGGCATGATTCTCACAGATACTTTTCATCCTCCTCAGGATGGAATCCCATGGTCATTCGTTACTTAAAACCCTCTCTTTCCTAGTTAATCTTGTTTGTGTTATTGTCTTTCCTTCCTAAAAGAACCCTATATTCCTTTATAGTCTTTTCCATGACTTTAAGTCCAAAAATTAAAAAAAAATTAAAAAATAAAACTATTTGAGATACCAAAAAATATACTCCTTGAGTCAAAATTCTTGAAAATAGATGATTCCCTCAAAAGGACATCTATCATTTCTCTAGATGCTATAAATAGAATGCTTCCTTGAAGGAAAACTATAAAAAGTTAGCCTCATATTGCATTTAGTCTATCTAAAAGAAGACTACCTCTTATCAATAAAATTAAAATAAATTGTTCCTAAGCTCCCTCCATCGATCAACTTCACAAATATCTCATGGAGAGCCTACTTATCCCAATTTAGACTTCCCACATTGATCATTCTATACAAAAATGAAAAAGAAAATTCAAAAGTAATATTATGAACTTTCAGTCACGGAATTTCTTATTTAGGTTTAGGGTCTATTGCAGAAGGGGCATGTTGTCCCACAACAAGGTTATGCTAAACAAGCACTGCTACCTTACCTGTTGTTTTATTTATATTCCAACCAACTCAAAGGGACGTAGCATGTATTCTACACATTGTGATCACATAAATTCCTTCACCTATTAGATCTAATTATAGTGCAGTGTATTTAGGGACTTATGTTCAAATAAGTTTATGGGTCTAACAATTAGTGTCTTTTGTCAACTTGGGGCATTTTACTTCTTTTTAGTTTATTTCGAATTGCATGGTTATTTGATTCAGAAAGATAACATCGTCCATGCCTGTCACCTATAAACCTACACCCAATAAACCCTACCTAACTTCATCACTTGACCCTACCCAATCATGTTACCTAAAAATAACTTACCTATTCCCCTTACCTAACCTATTTTCATTCTTCCCTAGTTTAAGGGAGAACTACATCTGCTTGAGGCCCCTTTCAGAAGGGCTATATAGGAAGCAATCTTAGGGCATGGGGACCTTTGAAGTTAGTTTGGACACACTCTTTCTACCCATCATCATTTCACAATCACACAAAAAACTTAGTTAGTTTCCATTAAAACAATAATTTGGAAGTTAAATTTAAACCAAATCATACATCACATACATGGCTAAATCATCTAATTTCCTTAAACACAATAACTTGGAAATTTTCAAATTCAAGCCATGCCTAAACCTGACTCCATCATGATTACACCTGACTCCACCATGCCTAAACCTGACTCCATTATGCCTAAACATGAATCCACCATACCTAAAATAAGACTCAACCATGCCAAAATGACCTAGTTTCCATAAAATCATTAACTTGGAAATTAAACCAAACCACACATACATCTATTTTTCCATGATAACAATAAAAAATAGAAATAAGAAAAGTACATATATATATATATATATATATATATATACATATATATCATCAATATACATCTAAAAATCTTCATATAATTACAATGAATATATAGATCATAAAAAAAGTATCTCAAAAAATCACATATACATCTCATGTCTTCAGCACGCAAGCTAGTATATCTAGCAAAAATTAAAAAATATATATCCTAAATTAAACCCATGAGAGGCCTACACCTCCACCGCTATCACCAGTACCCTCATCGGGTCCTGGTCTCCATCCAGCCATCATATCCTCCTTTCCCTCACTAGGGCTCTGTCTCTGTGCACTGGTAACCTCACCTTGACCCTGTCCACGGGGCTAGTGGCTCCCCTGCACTACCAGCATTGTGCGTCTGGGATCTAGTCCTCTCACTTGCTTATTGATTTTCCCTGTAATTGACATAAAAAGTATATGAAATACTAGCCTCCATCACAAGGTTCTAGTAATACCTCAACTCTGAAACGGCATCCTTGTAGGTGGCCATGACAATAAACTAAGGAGGTTCCATAGACCCTGTCCCAATATAAGTGGACCCTACCCCTAAATAAGTGGCCTCTTCCTAACTGCCTGTACTATGGGACCTTGTCCCGACACCTATTCTTATACTTTTATCTTTTACTCTGTAGCTTCTAGTTGTTCCTGTAAAGCAACCACCTGGGGCTGTAATCCTATCACCTACCCACCATCCCTAGCCTGTACATGTGCCTACGCCAACTGGCCCTATAGGGTCACAACCTGTTCCTATAATGTGTTAACATATGCCTGTAATGTGGCCACCTATCCCCCATCACCTTCCTATACCTATACCTATGTCATCTTCCCCTGTATCCATGTCACATGTCCCTATAAGGTGGTCACCTGAGCCTGCGCCTGAGATAGTTGTAGCTGTAATGTTGTTCCCTGGCCCTACAAATGATCTCTCTGTATAATAACTGCGGTCAAGTCTAGTTTTCATGGACTGGGTGGTGTTTCCTATAGCTAAGCCACCCACCACTTCCTATATGCTCATGTAGTACTAAAATCATCAATATGCCTATCTATTACCTAATCCTCCCATCCTGTAGGAATTGTAGGATATGATGGAGATATAAGTCTCTCCACGTCATCCTTGTTATACTGTAGAAATGGTGGAGGCACATTCCATCGGAGCCCAAACTGCCGCCTAACCCTATCTATAGGTATGATCTCATGCTCGCCAAGGCGTCATCCCTGTATCCACGTGAGTAAATGTAATCCCTCTAACTCCTCTTCCATATCCATGTAAGATGGAAAGTCCACATTCGGTTTCCATAAAATGTCAATCACTGATAAACCATCCAACACTTTCCTGTAATATATCGCATCATGTGTAGCCACATCCACCCTCGGATGTGCTCGTATATGAACTCATCTCCTAATTTTAAATTTGTAAACATCTCAAAACCATTCTTGTCATTGAATAAGTATAGGACGTAGAAAAAAAATGTGCTCATATACCCAGTAATGTAATGAATATGTGTAACACAACCCAAAAAACCTAATCCTATGATAGGCCCATAGCTCTCTGTATAGCTAAACTAGGAAGGTCGGTGCCCAGGAAACAAAATCCTCTCCTCAATCATATCCTTTAGTACACCCATCAGCATCTACAGATACCTCCCACCCTCTGAGTTAAGCATAGTAAAACAACCTACCACTATCATCTTCAACACAAATAATCAAGTCTCCTATGGATATGCAGCGTACATATCCCCATATCTAAGGCTCGCACTATGGTATATCAACTCACCCATCACCACTCCAAATACCACCACTATCAGGCCAAATGATGCCTCTGAAGTAATCTAATACATAAACTCCCTAATGATCAGAAGCGACAAGATTCGGTATACATCCTCCAATGTCACATTCATCTCGTCAGTAAGAAGATGGAAGGTATTGGTCATTGTGTCACATTTATTGATGAGTGCAACCATAAGGATATGATCCCAAACTATGTGCCTATAATGCCTGATCAAACCAAGCCCAACATCCTTTATATGCCTCCACTCATCATCTCTGATAGTGGGCCATATCTATGTTAGTGTTGGTGGCACCTAATCATGCATCGTGAGTTGTTTCCTCACCTAGATCACCACTCAACCAAGTTAACCAATGCCCCTTTCAAAAATATTTTACCCACATCCGACGTAACTCAATCCCTACCTATTTCCTAACTAAGTATACCCCACTCACCCCATCCTACTTTTTCTAGCCCTAATTCATCATATCTTACCTACCCTGAACCTATCCCATCCTTATACAACAATTTTCCCTTCCCTAACCCATTTTAGCATAACCTCGTTACATTTCACAGTGACCAACATCGATCACCCTAAACGATACCGGTACCTGTTATCCCCACTAACTCCAGGTAGCCAACCAATGTTGGCCAAGCCTTGACTGATGTTGATCACTGGTTCGACACTGAAAACAAACCCCATTCTCCAAAAAATTAACAAAACAATGTAATTACCTACTCAAACACACCCGCACCCTTCCCATTCTTATTTACCAACCTACTTAAACTATATTTGGCCCTTCTTATTCCCAATTTCATCCCATTTAAGCCAAATACAACTTCAAATTCCCCAACCCAACCCTCAATTTTCACCTTATTTTTTAATTAAAACTCGAATGGAACACATATCCTACCTCTATGCAATGTCACCTTCATGGTTGGATAGATATGTTCATTAATCTGGTGGTCCTCCTACTCCCTCTAAGGCCTTCACCATGCTCAAATCAGCTACTCAAAGCTCACCAAATGAAATTAATCTAATCAATATCGCGGGCCCATGAAACACACTCCTCCAACCACTTCATTATCTCCAACTCATCCTGACTCGTCCCTATGTCATTTTCACCATGTCAAACGACCAAAAACCTTTCACCTATCATTTTCCAAATATAACAAATACTCAAATGAATCCGTAAAATGTGGATTTTACCTTTTTTACCCCAAATCCTCCTTGACCAATGTTGGTTTCATTTAACCAGTATCGGTCACGTGCCCTAGTATACTATGATTGGTTTAGCATGACTGGTATCTGTCACACTAAACTAGTATTGGTTAGCCTACTTACACCCCCTAAACCAATTTTTTACCACATTTGATAGCCCAAAATTTGTTTTCATCCTACCCAAGCCTACACCTAGCCTTATCACCAAACCTAATTTCTTAATTACCTATCACCCAACCACCTTATAATTTGGGGCATGTTTTTTCCTCTACCATGACCTTGCCTATGGCCTTACCTATTACACAACCTACCTACGCCTATTTTGACACTTAAATTCGTTTGCTTGCTATACCTTGTAGCATTGCTACTCGTGTTGTTTTTTCTTACCAACCTTACCTTGCCACAAGTCATGTTATTTATCTTGACCAAAAAAAATCTATTGGTGCTTTGGAACACACCTATTTCCCATTCTCACACCTATCCTAGTTGTGTCTCTAGGACCGTATCCTGTACCTTAGATACCTGGATTACATTAGCCTTGTTGAGATAACATATCGACCTTTGACGATGTAGAGGTTTTTCACTCTTCAGCTTGGTAACTTGTCACATTTTATATGTGTGCATGCATTTGAATGCCCTAGTCTATTACCTATACCCTTATCACCTTTTCTCATGCCCATAATTTACCTATTTTAGTTTCACTCCACCTACCCTTTTATCAAACCCGTCACTTATTCTGCCTCTTCCTTCACCAGTTCTAAGTTTGAGGGGGATCACCTTCACTCATACTTGGGGCAACCTAATTTTCACCCATCCCAGCCACTTCTATTTTTGTCCACGTCACTTATCAAAACAAACTACATGAAAAAAAGGGGCAAATGTAGACACCCAAAAAAATTCCCGCAAAACCACTTTCATATCCTCTTAACCCCTTTCTATACATTAATATTAATTTAATTATTTATAATTGAATTAATTCTCATCCTCACATTATTATTAGATTAATTACTTTAATGAAATTAATTTACCCCTCATACATCCACCTCATCCTGCCACATTAGCCCTCTGCCTTATCCTAAGACTTATTCCTAGTGTATTAATTAACTAGGACTAAGTCTCTACACTCCCTAACTAACTAGGAATTATTCTAACCCTAACATTTATGACCTATCATCCCTCCAACCTCTGTCCCAATATATTTATTGTTAAATTCCACTATTTACTCGGAACTGATTCTTCCATCACGCCAAATCTGGGAGCAATCAGGCCATTTTTAGTAAATTTGACTATTTCTCCTTAACCGATGTTGGTTTTTCCTCGGCTGACACCGGTCACCTAACCATTTTTGGTTACCTATAAATACGAGTTTCTAACACTACACCCAGGTTCTTCATTTCTCCAATTCTCTTTTTCACATGATTATGCACTTGGATTCTGAAGCACACAAGTGAATACACAAAGAACCAAATAATTTCAAGCCCTCATCGAGAACCATCTTCTTCCTCCATGGTCTTGGATCACACAACAGAGCATACAGGCTCTATTATCATGACACTGGAAACGATCACACATCTTCTCAGACATTCACCAAACCTCTATTACCTACACCCACACCTGGATATCATCTCTTAGATAAGTGTCTTATTATTTGTACTAAGCTCTTATTTTAATAGTTAGATATCTTATTTATTTATTTATTTTATCATATTATTTTACCCATCCGTATCGTCATATGCTTCCCACCAACCCGCCTATTCAACCATCCCAAGCCTCTACACCCATTCCAACCTCCCTTTTAGCACCCCTTAGCCTTCTCAATAAAAGAACGACCTTGATAACACCACCCACATTCTCTGTGCAATCACAGAGAGGTCCTAAAACATAATTTTAATAATTTTTCCACATATTTCTCCTACTGGCACCGGTCACCCAACTAACGTCGATCTCCCAGCCTTGTCGGCATTTGTTCCTTAGCCGACGTCGGTCTCTGAGACTGTTAATAATTCTAAAACCAACGATTTTATAACTTACCCAAAATCAGTCCAAAACCCCATACCACCTTGCCCAGACCTTATTTACATCCTCTACCACACCTGCTGGCCCAGACTAACCAACAACCCATTTTGGATTTAATCTTTTATTCCTTTATTAGATTAAATCAGCTTATTATTTGTTATATGAGGTGCCTAAATCATATCAACTACAATAGGATCTATTTTCTTACATCATTTATTTAAATTGATTTGTATTAAAAAAAGTGGATTGACATCCGTCGAGGAAGTATCGTGCTTCTTGGATCTAGGATACGCTGGGCAGTCCACTTTCATTTATTATCTAATTCTAATTTTTGTTCTTATTGTGATCTTATACAAGTAGGCCTTCCCATTCAAAAAGGAGTTCTCTACAATCATCATGGTATTCTTACGTTCGTAACACCTATTCTTGTCTACATAACACATGTATTCCTCCTATTCCCATTATCTCTTTTTTTTCGTCTCTATACTACAATATTGGCTAAACAATGGGTCAATATTGAAGCATGAGATTTTTCCAAGTGGTCACTCTAAAGAGATAATCAGATGTGACCACGTAACCCAATTAATCTTTTAGATATTTTAATGGCATATAATATGGATAGAGATTTAGTTTTTTTCCATATAAACTTTTATCGGGAGCTCCAATTAATGTATAGATGTTGAAATTAAAAACTGGGTTCAAATATCTTTGCAATTGTAATAGATTTGGGGAGAGCTTTGTAGTAATTGAAGAGAAGTTTATGAGAGAAGTATTAGAGGCCTTTGGCCTATTATGGTGAATCTTTCCCCCATATTTTCATTATTTGAGAGAGTTATAACTATTATAAAGACAATAATGATTCACCATAATATATTTGTACGGTAGCCACATCTAATTGGATAAATAGAAGATTCCTCTTCTTCTGAGTTTCCTAATTTCCTAGGATTACACGTACTCATTCATAAATGATTTGTTTTTTCTTTCTTAAGGAACTATTTTTCTACACAATAGGCTTTCTCTCATGCCATATTTTTGTATCCTCCTTTTAGACACCCTAAAATATCGCGTTACTCATTCTAAACCTCTCAAATCACCCTGCAATTAATTTTTAGTACATTACGACCTTTTCTAACCAATTTTGATAAATTTTAATATATTCCACTATTTTACAACCTTGAACAACATTCTAAGACATTGTCTTATAACTCTCTTAATAATTCCTATCACTCACACAAGGTCCCAAATTAATAAATATTAGCACCATGGACCTTGTTACATTCATATCCCATTCCTAGGATTTATTAATTAATCCTATCATTCTTATTATTCATTACATTTACCATTAATTAATTTTATTAGCTAATTTAAATATAAAATTAATTAAATAAATCCTACATTATCCATTTACACCTCACCTCTTATCCAATTAATTAATATCACTTCACTAATTAACATACCAAATTAAATAGAAAAAAATAAATCAATTGGAGATTAAATCATAAAATACATGCAAGAGGACAAATTTAGATTAAATAAAATCATGCATTTGAGTCATCTAAAGACATCTCACAAAAAACATGGCATTCCAAAATTAAATAAAATCTCTCCAAAATCTAAATGTCATGTCACTTTTTTGGATGAATAAAAAAATGACATGGAATTAATATTTCAATGCAAAAGGCAAAAATATACAAAAGCATGTGCCACTTTTACCAAACTCAAAAATAATGTTAGGGTAAATATATTTTACATTGTAATTATGCATTGTATTAGGTAATTTTTTTTCAATTATTGTTATATGGTTTTTAAACCATATTTGTCATATTACATAGTCATAGGATTATCTGTTACATAGTTGGAACAATATATTTGTTTGTATTAATTCACGGTTGCACATGTGCAACTTATTTATTTGTTTGTATATGACTGTGCAATATCTATTAATATTGCAGTCATAAATTTTGTATTTGATTTGATTGAACATCAATATAATTACCAGGCTTCCATTCCTGTTCTTCATTTTACAAATATCGCATCCATGTAAGCTCAAAGTAGATAATTAACTCAAATAGATCAGAAACTCAATTAAACAATTCAATCATGCTTCAATTAACTTCATATTATTAAATTTAATCACACAAATCAAGGATTTGGAATTCTCTTCCCCCATCTATAAATAATCACCCATTCTTCTCCAATTATCATCTTTGGAAGATTTGAGCATTGCATCATCATTGTGTTGGATTATCATTCAATCTCACACACCATTATACTATCCAATCGATCATTAATATACAATCAAATAAGTCATTCAATCACTTTTCTTGTAGCTAATTTGCTTCCATTTGGAACATCTTTCGAACATCCACCAAAAAATTTGAGCAAGATATTAAACAATCTTGGTGCTTTATTCCAAGCTTCAACAATCTCATCCAAGGTTGCAAGGAGATACGAAGAAGGATTTGTTTTACTTTTATTTTCTTTATTTTTTCATTTTATATTATTTCTCTTGTATACATTTCTAGCATGCCCAATGTACTAACCTGCATCTTTTTTATTTCTTCTTCATTTGATGTGAAATTAACATTTTTTATGTTTTTCTTATTGTTTTGGATTCAATAACAAATTATTGGGGATTTTCATGGATTAAATTGTAAGTAATGTTTAAAAACCAAATAAATTGGTCATGTTTTTAACTTTTTTGTGTAGATTATGGGAACTGCACTACCATAATACAATTCGCACAAGTGTAAAATGTAATTTATGCTACCATCATTAGACTTGCACTACCATCTCTCTGTATGCACTATAGTACACATACTTGCTCTAGTGTGTCACACAAATTCTTGGTGACAACCAACCAAACCTGAAGCATGTAAACACATGGCTTAGATTTATTAATGCTTCTTGACAGTCCATTTATGACATAATATTTGACTTGAACATTATCACCTAATACGTAATGGACACAACTTAATGATATAATTTTAACCATATTGCTGAGACAGTGGTGGTTTTAGAGGGAAACTCCATTTAATCAGCATTATTAATAATGTTCGCACATTTAAAGGGACCCAAATAGACATATGATAATATTGACTAAAACAACCTATTAAGACTCCCTAAACCTAACAAAACCAAAAATTACATTAAAATGTTCCTCCCCCCTTTGTACAAGAAATGATTCTCATGTTTCATTAGGCTCATCTTCAAATTTGTTTCGGTAGTGATTAAGTGGAGCCGTAGGATCAAACCATTCTAGACCCTAGACACTGGAACTAATTTTATAGGGGTTTCACTACTCATGGTTATGGTTGTTATGGTTACTTCTGTTTCCCATTTATAATGGTTATGTGTACTTTTGATGCTCTAATTGTAGGTTGATATGGAAGGAACCATGATCTTTGTTCAGTCTTCGAGGAATAAAGACCCTTATAGTAACAATAATATTTGTTTATAAGTGAGTCACCAAATATATATATATATATATATATATATATATATATATATATATATATACATGTATATATAGTGCTATGTACAAATATATGGATGGTTTGGTCTAGTATTAATAGGTATGGTCCTAATAGGCATGCATTCATGTACTCCCATGTAACAAGCGAATATTATTTGTAATACATTTCAACCCTATTCATCATCTTCTCCTAGGTTAAATTATATTCTAGACCATACAAAGAACTAAGTTCTATTTCTCTATCATGTTATATTAAATTTAGCAAATTTTATAATGATTGATATTGCAAATCATTATTATATGTATATTTTGTTTGTGCATTCTTAATTATTAATAAACTAAATAAATATCCTAGATTTAACCCTAATATGAAATTTAATTAAGTAAAATGAAATAGTTCCTCTTTTCCTTGCACTAAAATTCAAAATCACAAACACAAATCTATGTACTATGATGACATAATGTGTAATTTTTGTACACCATACCATATATCAATATATTATAACACGATGGAAAATCACTAATCAAGATGGTAATGATTTTTTTTGTTCTCTTGATGAAATATATTTATATTATTTTTGTAAAAATAGTACAACCTATTAAAAAATAGGAGGCTATATGGAAACATGCCATAAGATTCATACTAGGCTAATGAGTGGCTAGAAGTAAATTCTACAAAGAAATATTTAAAATATTACTTATTTACGAAATATTATGTATATATATGTGTACATTTTAATGTATATAAAATCGTGTGTGTGTGTGTGTGTGTGTGTGTGTGTGTGTGTGTGTGTGTGTGTGTGTGTGTGTGTGTGTGTGTGTGTGTGTGTGTATTTTACTTCACACTTTAAAATCTGCAAAATGGAGTTTTATTGACATAACAATTTAATTATGACTTGATACTTGACTAAAATGCAGTTGTCATTTAAAACAAAATCTCATTAGATACATGCTGATTATACTTATTTTTGTATTTCATGATGTAGATTGTTTAATAAGAGAAAAATATCCAACTCCTCATGGAAATGAAATCTAGAGTTTCAACTTTCAGTTCATATATTAACCTTATCAACGTTTACAAGAAAGGAACATATTGCAAGGAGGAGAGTGTTTTCATTTAATAATAGTCACATGATTCCATAACCAAAATTAAAAAATTAGATTTCTAAATAACATCCTTCCTTAAGTTTCCACAAAAACAAAAAAGTGCAAGAAAATAACAGATTTCTTTTCTTGACATAATACTATCAATGTTGGCAAGGAAACAAAAGCTAAGGCAAACAAAACCTTCAACAAACTATGTTTCTTTTGTAAATATAAATACAAGAGTTACATCATGATTCAATTAGATAGATCATTTACTACAATACTTTACCTCCACAAGCTTGGGCTATATGTGTGTTAAATCCCAAGTGGCAACTAATCAAAAATTTATAAGACAAGTTTCCAATTGATACAAAATGTACAAAATGGATGGTTTACAAGGAGATGTAACTATCCTCATAACCATATCCAAAGAAGTTACAATACAATAGAGTTTCATAAGGAGAGAAAATAACAATAAGAGCCCAAGAGGCCACCCACTCCAACTTGAGAGCCAACTTCCATGTTTTCCCAAAACCATGAAAGGAGAAAAAGAGTTTGTTTTCCACCCAACCATATGCATCATCACATGCCTCTCCCAAGGTTGGGATGCATGCTAGCCTCCCCCAAGACCATGGGAAGGAGGATAACTAACCAAAACTTGCACAAGATGGAGGGTGAACTAACAATGATACAAGCACAGAAAAATAAGACAAATACAAAACAAGACTCAAAAATTTACAAGAAGAGAACCCATGTTCTTCCTCAAAAGTGGGGAAGAGAGGAGAAAGTTCTCCAAAGTTATATCTCAAATTGATTGCACAAAGAAAAAATCTCCATACCCTCCTTATTGCTCCTAAATTCAATCAAAACCCTCCTTATTCCTCCACCCTTTCTCCAAGTCCTTCTTGGAAGGATTTTCAAACCCCAAAGGGGTTTCCTTACCAATAATGGGGAAGGAGATTCAAGCCAAACGAATCAGCTTCCCCACCTCAACCATTTGAGGGGAGACACTAAGACTCTACAAGGCTTGTCCATCAAGCCTTGAGGATAGAGAGGAAAAATCTCTCTCTTCTCCCCCACAACTCCAAAACTCCATCATGCCATATGATGGAGGGAGTAAAACAAACAAGTAATAATCAAAATCTAACATGAAATAATAACAATTTCAAACACCCAATCTAACATCTAAAAGGAAAACAACACAACCAAAAGACATAAGAGCCTACCTCAAGGAAATCTCTCCAAAAATCTCTCCAACTTCAAATTTCTCCACTCTTGACTCAAGCAAATCATAAGCTCCAAATCACCCAAGCATCCAAGTAAGAAATTCCCAAAAGAAAAGTCCCTCTCTTTTCCCATGAATGAGAATTTGAAGAGGAGCAAGCAAGAATCCTCACAAATGAGGGGGTGACATGTGTCACCCCTCTCCTTCTTCAAGGTCAAAGATGTAAAAACAAAAGAGAGAAAGGGTAAAATTGTCTTTTTGCCCTCTTCTCCCAAATTCCCCTAAATGTTAGTGTTGTTGCAAATCAGCAGCACCCCTGGATGCAAATCAAGGTTCTAAATTGATGTTTTAGGTATCCAGTGTGATTGCACAACATGGAAACCTCTCTCCAAGTGTGGGACTTGTGAAAATGAGAGAGGAATCTCCATATTAGAGGCTGGTTCCTCAAACTCCTCTGATTTAGATCTATATTTTGCACAACTGCAGAGGTTCAAATCTTGATTCTACCCTAGATTACAAGGAGACAGGGATAAAAATGAAAAAAATGAAACTAACCTAATGATGGTGATGCACCAAAGGAGTGGTGAAACATTTCTTGCTCATGCAAATTGACACAAATCAGAAATTGTAACATATAACATCATGCACAAGTTGATAATTGTAATCAAAGGTTTGAAATGAAATAAACAACACAAGCAAAGGACTGAAAGCATTCACAGAGCCTGCATTGTGATTTTCAACATCAAAATTCCTTGTATTCCAACACCAAAGAGGCAAAAAACTTTTTAAAATCCCTGGAAGGTCTAGTTCTTACAAAATTCACTTGCTGGAGGTGAAAGAAGAAGTTTGTTATGCCAAAAAGTGTTCAACCATGAAGAAATGAGCCAATTCTGACTTTTACAGTGCATGGGTTGAGCCCAGGAGAGAGAAAATGTGAAAAAACGTGGGAGCCATTCCTCATTAAACCAAACACATTAAAAATAGCATGGAGGTCCTTTAAAACCCATGCCCTAACATTTTTGACCATACTAGAGAAGAATGCGACCCATTTCTCATTAAAATTGGTTGCTGAAATGTCAGTTCTGTCCATGGGCACATACCAGAAGCGTTTTTTGATTTTCTCCCTCCAAACTGAACCAAAATTCAAAATTGACCATGGAATCATGTAGAGAATTTTACCAAATTTCCATTTATATAAAGAACGTGAAAATCTGAGGTCTGGATCGAAAGTTATGGTTGTTTGAAGATTTAGGGCAAAAATAGGCCCAAAACGGATCGGCGTGAAAAAATTTCAAATTTTACCTCTTTTTTGCCTTTGGAAATTTTTTTAAAATTTCCCCACACTCCGTCACTTGGGTTCCATGTGGCACGTTCTGATTGGCCATGGGCTCATGCTCTCAAATTTTGCTTCGGGTCCTTCCTTAACCTTTTTTGCCACTTGGACACGTGGCACTCCTTCATTGGCTCAAGCCTGAGGTTCGCGTTTTTCCCTTGAAAATTTAGCACCTTTTACTTTTGGAAAAAATCCAATTTTTTCCCCCTGCGCTCCGCGTCATTCCGGGACACGTGTCGGTGTCTGATTAGCTCAACAGTGGGCCGCGGGCCCTTCCTTTTCCTTTTGAGTTTTTTGGCCGAAAACTTAGTCAAATTTTTCATTTTCCACCCGAGCCCCGAACTCAACGGCCAACTCTGCCACCTGTCCACGTTCCTATTGGCTCGGGCCAACTCCCCTGAAATTAACCCTTCAAAAAACTAGGCCCAAACACTTAGCATGTCCTCATTCTTCATTGGGCATCGCGAGACTCCCCTGTCCCCTTTTTCCACGTGGCACAATTTTATTGGGCACGGGCCCTCCTTCACACTTTTTCCTTTGAAAATTGACCAAACATTTAGACAAAATTTTTTTGCCTATTTTCCTCCGATGGGTCTTCTACTTCGATGAAGACATCGTGGCAAGTCGCTATTGGACGTGGGCAATGCTCGGGGAAAATTTCCCATTTGAGACCTTTTGGCAAAAACTTAACCCAAAAACCTCAACTTCACCCCCGACACGCCCGCCATCCCTCCTCTCGACACTTGGTAGCACGCCATTGGCCTCGGGCCAAATTTCAAAAAATTTCCTTGCGCCAAAACACTTAGTCAATTTTTTCACTGTGCCTCCCCCTTCTGACATGTGTCACATGCCCTGATTGGCCCGGCGGGACCGCACGGGCAAAAATTTTCCTTTTAGCAAATTTGACCAAAACTTGGAAATTTTTTCTAAGTTTTCTCTCCGACCTCCGCCACCCTCCGGGACCACGTGGCAGCTTCCTATTGGCCACGGGCTTCCAACGGGAAAATTTCCCACAAAAACTCCGTCGAGCCATAACTTGAAAAATATGGGGAGTTAGGAGGAAAACTTTACCTTTCTGGAAAGCTGAGAGAGAGCTCTATCCAATGGTGCCATTTCTAGAAAGATTTGAGTGACTGAAAATTAAAAAATGAAGACTGAGGCACAAGAGAGGTAGGATCACAAGGAGTTAGCCACAAAAATGAGTAGGGGGCACATTTTGGATAACAATTTTGACGACTTAGAGGGGGTCATATGCCTGCTAGATGAAAATACCAGTTGCCTGAAGCAGTCCATTGGGCATGGAGTCATCAAATTTTTTGTTTGGAACCCCAACTGACTTAGAATGTTGCAAGGAGGAAGATGGAATATCACCTGATGGAAGCAAGGATTGCAAAAACATCTCCAGGGATAGCAAGCTATTGCCAAAGCACTTAGGGAAAGCAAAACTAACCTAAAGCAAAACAATGTGCACAAGCACTTGAAGGAATGGAAACCTAAGCTAATATTTACAAGGTGGAGAATTTCCCTTTAGAAGAAATGCTTTAGATAGATTCCATTGACTAGAATATGCAATTCTTCACCATCCAATGAAGCTAATTGGAAGGCATTGCTGTTCTTGCACTTTGTGACCATGTATGGGCCACTCCAAATGGCATCAAATTTTGAATGCCTTCCCGATTTTGCTCTATCTGCATCCCATTTTAACACTAGATCTCCAACCTGGAAAGATCTACTCCTAGGCCTTCCTGTAAAAGGTCTTCTTGATCAAAGCTTGATCCTTCTCCATTGCTGTGGGATGCCTGATCTCTGATCTCTTGCAGCTCCATCAACTCTGCATATCTCACCTCCATGGGCTCAAACTCCAACAGCTCCAACTGTTTCATGAGTTCCAATGTTGGCAACTCAAGAGACCTGGGAAAAATTGCCTCTCTTCCATAAATAAGCCTGAATGGAGAGTTACCTATGGATATCTTGGGAGTTATCCTATCAACCCATAAGGCTGATTTCAAGTTGGTAGGCCAAGACCTCTGATTCTCATCAAGATTTCTCCTAATGATCCCTCAACAAGTTCTTGTTTGTAGACTCAGCCTGGCAATTACCCCTTGAGGGCAATAGTCTGATGAAGTACTTAGGTAGATCCCGTTTTTGATAGCCCACTCATTCACCTTAGATCCAATGAATGCCAATGCATTATCTAAGATTATTGTAGCAGGTATGCCAAATCAGGTTACTATACCCTCATAGAAGTCTAAGATGCTAGACTCATTTGCCTCTTTGAGCGCTACTGCCTTCAGTCCACTTGGTGAAGTAGTCTGTGGCTGTCAAAATCCATTTGTACCCTTGGCTTGAATTGGGATTAATGACTCCAATGAAGTCCAAACCCCATTGCATGAATGGCTGGTCAACTGAGATTGGATGCCAATGGAAGGGCAGCAAGTCTCTCTTTTCCTGTGAAGAATGCACAATTCTTACACCTCTTGATCCATGCAAAGCAATCGCTGAAAATCTTGGGCCAATAATATCCAGCCTTCATAATTTTTAGAGTTGTCACTCTCGGTGAAAAATGGCCACCAGGTGGTCCACCATGGAACTCTTCTAAAACCCTATGAATCTTATTTGTGCTAATGCATCTTAGCAGCACTCCATTCACATCTTTCTTAAACAAAACTCGATCAACAATGGTATATGGGACAGCCTGCAATTTGAAGTGTCTTCTTTGGGTCTTGTTCATCTCCGGAGGGCATAGGCCTATGCTTAGGAAGTCTATTATACCTTGGGTCCAGTAAGGAGTGGGGAAAACATTATTTTCTTCTTGAGTGCCACTTGGCTCATGGCTGTCTTGAACTGTCAAAACAGCCCTCTTCTTCATTGCATACTTCTTTTTGCTTCCCCAAAATCTAGCTGCTCACACAATCCTTTTTCCTCTTACCAGCTTGGTGACCTTGATCTCAATGTCATACTCCATGACATGAGTGATCCAACCTACCCTTTTCTCATTCAAATGCTTGTTGAGGAGGAAGTCTTTAACCCCAGTATGAGAGACCAGCAATTGGACTTTGTTGTTTGAGACTAAATGCTTGAATTTCTTCAATCTTCTGATTACTGCAAGTACATGCTTCTCAATAAAATAATACCTCACCTCATAGTCATCTAGGATTTGGCTGAAGAAAGCAATTGGCTGCTCATCGTTGTCCTTGTTTTGTTGTACCAAAATTGGCAGAAATAGTATCATTACCTCCAAAGGCATAGAGGATGAAATCCTTGGAGAAGTCCTGGTTGATGAGAGTTGGTGCTTGAGAGATGGCTTCTTTGATTGCTTCAAAACTCTCCTTTCCTTCTACTGTCCACTTGAAAAGCCATGCTTTTCTTTAACATTTTGGTGATAGGTTTGACAAGGGCTGTAAAATTTGGGACAAAACCTCCGAACAAATTTTATCCTCCCCAAGAAACTCTGAGGGGCTTTCTTGTGGCTTGGCAATGGTAGTGCTCTTATGGCTTCAACCCTTTCTGGATCAATTGCTAATCCTTCTTTGGAGACAATATGGCCAAGGAGCTTTCCTTCATGTGCAAAAAAGATAGACTTCTTAGGATTCAAAGACACTCCCAAATCACCTGCACCTCATCGAAGACTTGTCTCAAATGAGAGAGGTGGTTTGCTACATTTTTAGAAAAAAATAGTGATATCATCAAGGTAAATCAGCACCACGTTGTTAATCAAACCTTTGAACGCCATGTCCATTTCTCTTTGGAAGGTAGCTCTAGTGTTGGACAACCCAAATGGCATTTTCCTGTATGCATAAGTTCCCCATTTGGTTGTGAAGGATGTCTTGAATTGGTCTTCTTCCTTCACCATAATCTGATTGTTGCCTGAGTAGCCATCAAGTAGTGAAAACCTCTCAGAACCAGCCACAACTTGCAAGATTTTCTCCATAGAAGGGAGTGGGTAATGGTCCTTGAGAGATGCTCTATTCAAGTCTCTGAAGTCAACACATAATCTGATCTCTCCACTTTTCTTTCTGACTGGGACCAATTTGGCAACCCAACTAGAATGCTTGATTGGGAATATCATCCTTGACTCAATCAGCTTGTTCAATTCTTTCCTCATGAGAGGCTCCATGTGTGGATTGATTGGTCTTTGTTTCTGCCTGACAGGCTTAGTATTTGGATCCAATTCAATGGTATGCTAAGCTAAGTTGGGATTGAAACCTTTCAAGTCTTCATAGCTCCAAGAAAACACATCAGGGAACTCTTGACACAGCTACGTGAACTCATACCTTTCTTATTCAGTTGTCATCTTTCCAATTTGCAATGGTTTGTTCTCTTCCACCAAGATGGATACTGAATCCTCTCTCTTGACCTGAATGTTTGCTTTCTCCTTCCTAAACTGATCATTGGGATTAGAAATGGACTCCAAAGTGATAAGTCCCTTGGGAAGCTTGTTAGTTCTCAGCTGTACCACTTGGTCACCATACTGCTGTTCTAATTTTTCTTGATTCTTAGCTGAGAACTCAGCTTCTTCTTACAAGAAATGGATGATTTGCTGGTCATTTTCAAACACTTACCAACTGACATTGTTATCCGGCACTGAAGGCCTCATAATCACGTGGATGTTTGGTTGTACCTTGTCTTTTTGAATGCTTTCCACAATGTCAAAGGCTTCCCCTACTACTACAAGCTTGTCAGCAGCTTGATTCTCTTTCCTAGGAATGGATTTGATGCTAAAACCCTCAAAATCTTCCATGAGGTCCCACACCCTGTTCTTGTAGCACTTGAGTAGATCATTTTTGGCATTATGTTGTCCCTCGACCTGATTTACAATCAATTCACTGTCACCAAAGACTTGCAAGTTCTTTATTTTCTTCTTGATTGCCCAATGCATCCCTTGCACCAAAGGCTTCATATTCAGCAGTGTTATTGGAGCATGCAAACTGAAATCTAAAACCTGAATAGTACTTTACTCCTTGAGGTGAAACAAGCATGGCTCCACCTCATGCACCTTGTCTACCTCTTGATCCATCAAAAAACAACTGCCATACCTCATTGTCATCCTTATGGTTTGGCTTGGTGATGCTAGGAATAGGCTGATATTCTTCATGTATGCAATAGACCCCTAGCTCAGATTCTTCTACTTCTTGATAAGGATCAAAAGCATGTACCTTGTTTTCCCATTCATCAAGAGTTAGATCCAGGATGCTTCCAACCTTGGTGTCAGCTTCATCAGTGCTTGGGTGATCTTCTTGATCAAATGCTGAACAATTGGCATTGATCTGACTTGGAGTGTAGGGCTCAATGTGAAAGTTTGCAATAGGTTCAGACCAGATTGTGGCTTTGGTTCCATATCTTATTTTGAACAACATGTGTGACCAATCAGTAGACAAATATCCTCCAATCTTGGCTGTGAAGTCCCTTGACAAGAATAGGGCAAAGAGTGGTGGAAGGTCTATGACTGATACATCTTGTAAAACAACAACATTTAGACATGCATGCAAGGTAAGAATCAAGTTTCTAATGACCCCAACTATTGTCACTGTTGTCCCATCCAACTGCACTACCCCTTTGGATATGGTTTCATACTGGATCCCTAGCTGATCAGCTATTTGTTTAGGCATCACTGAGCTACTTGCCCCGGAGTCTATCAGGTAATTGTGCACTAGCTGATTTCCAATGATTAATGAAACATAGAAAGGAGGGGGCTTCAACATTTTACCTTGTTGTCTTCCATGATTCCCCTCAGGCTAGGCAGCATTTGTAATCACTTTCTCTTGCATCTGAACTTGCTGATTCGAAGTTGGCCAGTCCTTCATGGCATCTTGTAGCAAATCTCTCTGGCCTGGGATAGATAGGGATTCCCACATTGATATATTTACATTTGTCTTCTTCATCTGATCAATGATACTGAATGGTGATGAAGGATCTCTTTGTTGTCCCTTGGTTTGCACATTCACTCCTTGCATATGGGCAGCAACAACTGGTATTTGAGTTGGCCTAGGAGTTGTTCTTGGCTGCCCTTGTGCATTTACAATTGGATTTTGTTTTCCAACCAATTGTGGAGCCATATAAGGTTGGAGATTGGTTAGAGCTAATGGCTGTTCTTCACACAAATTCCTTCTTTTTGACCTTGTGTTGGCTGTAACACCTTGAGAAACTGCTTGATTCATGCCACAGAAATCTTCTGCTTGCCAGTTTACCAACGTGGTGTCATTTGGGGCTGATTGCTGTTGGAATGTTTCTTGTTGTTGGTGGTTTTCTTGACTTCCCTCACCCTCCACACCAGTAGTTGTCACCATTAGTGCTTGATTCAAAGCACCATTGAAGCACATGGATTGGTTATGAGGTTCATTGCATGGAAAACACCAATCATACTCCTGAGCAACGTTGTTTTGTGTTGGCACCAATGCCTTAGAGGCAGATATGGCATTTGGATTATAGGGCTGAAATGGTCTATTGGCAGGAGGCCTTGTTTGATTTATATTTGCAGCTGGATTATGAGGTCTTTTTGGTTGGTATGGCTGCCTGCTAGGCTGAGCTTGGGGCTGATAAGAAGGTCTAAAACCTTGGGCTTGTTGCCTCTTGAGAGTAACCAGCTCATTGCCTAGGTTTTGCAATTGCTTCATGACTTCTTGGAGCTCATTTGGGGCACTTGGAGATGAATTAGAAGCTTCATTTGAACTCTGATTTCTAGGAGTGGGAGAAGGAGCCAAATTAGGTGCTTGATTAGTGTTTGAGCTCTCTAAACTTGGAAACAATGGCATGGGATGTCTAGGGGCTTGTTTTCCAGCTTGGATCAAACAATTTTCAGCCCTAATGGCAATGCTATAAGCCATAGGAATAGTTATACCTCCCATGGACTGAATCAACATAGAAATATCAGAATTTAGAGCTTTGAGATAGTAGAGAAAAGTACCTTCTGCTGTTGGCCTGACTGCCACTGGAATTCTCTCCCATGTCTTTTGAAATCTGAAGTTGAAATCAGTCAGCTGCTCATTGGGAGCTCTCTTGATATTTGTTAGCTGCTCCAAAAGAGACAAGTTGTCTCCCTTCTCTCCAAATTGCTCATGAAGTGCTATATATAGCTGATTCCAATTTGTGATAGAACCAGCTCCAAGGATCCTAAACCATTGCAATGCTTTCCCCTTGAATGAAGATGCCAGTAATTTGACAGCCACTTGCATCTCATTGATTTCATGAATTACACAAAGGTTGGCAATGTCTTTAACATGATCACATGGAGTGGTCTGATTCTCTCCAGTGAAGTATGGAATGTTCTTCAAAGCTAAAATTGGAATTGGATGTTGTGCATTGAGGGCAAGTGGGCTGCTGCCTATGAAATTGACATAGGGGTTGTTTTGTGCCATTATAATTGGTCTTAAAACCCTTGTTGACTGGATGAAAGGCCTACCAGGTGGAGGAGTTAAGAGAGTTCTATTTGGTGGAGATGGAGACCTTTGAATCCTTCTTCCTCTTTGCCTTCTTCTTGGAGATAACTGTAGGTATTCAAACATCACTTCTTCTTCTCCAACTCTTGACCTTTGTGGTGATTCTTCTCATGAGTTTTCAGGCCTGCACTGTTGAAACCAGTTGATTCTTCCCCTTGGAGTCGCCAGATATGCAAATTATAGCTCTTTTCAAGCAATAAAATTGCAGCAGATGCACATCAACTTTGCTGCAGTAAAAATGAGACCTCTAAGGTCCCACCGGGCGCGCCAAAACTGTTGTTGCAAATCAACAGTCGGTGCCTGATTGGTTCAGCAGTGGGCGCGGGCCCATCCTTAACCTTTTAAATTTTGGCTGAAAACTTTGTCAAATTTTTCATTTTCCACCCGAGCCCTGAACTCAACGGCCACCTCTGCCACCTGTCACGTTCCTATTGGCTCGGGCCAATCCTCTGAAATTCTCCCTTCAAAAACTCGGCCAAACACTTAGCATTTCTTCATTCTTCCTTCCGTGCCGCGAACTCCCTGTCCCCTTTTGCCACGTGGCACAATTTTATTGGGCGCGGGCCTTCCTTCGCAATTTTTCCTTTGAAAATCGACCAAACACTTAGACAAATTTTTTTACTTCTCCCTCCGCCACTTGACCGATGAAGACACGTGGCGAGTTGCTATTGCATGCGGGCCACTCGGGCCAAATTTTCCATTTGAACCTTTTACAAAAACTTAGCAAAAATTTCAATTTTTCCCCCGACGCCCGTGACCCTCCTCTGGACAAGTGGCAACATGCCATTGGCCGCGGGCCAAACTTCAAAAATTTTCCTTGAGCCAAAACACTTAGCATTTTTTTCTGCGCCTCCGCTTGTGACATGTGTCACACCCTGATTGGTCCGCGGGCCCCGCGGGCAAAATTTTTCATTTGAGCCTTTGACCAAAACTTGGAAAATTTTCCAAGTTCACCTCCGACCTCCAAACTCCGTTGCCACATGGCAGCTTCCTATTGGCTGCAGGCTTCCAAGGGGAAAATTTCCCACAAAAACTTCGCCGAGCCATAACTTGAAAAATATGAGGAGTTAGGAGAAAAACTTTACCTTTTGGGAAAGCTGAGAGAGAGCTCTATCTAATGGTGCCAGTTACAGAAAGATTTGAGTGACTAAAAATAAAAAAATGAAGATTGAGGCACAAGAGAGGTAGGATCACAAGGAGTTAGCCACAAAAATGAGCAGGGGGCACATTTTGGATACCAGTTAGTAAGACAAAATTAGTGAAGATTTTAATAAGCACTCCAAACCACACCCCTTACATGGATGTGATGAAACATGAGGTAAAAAGGGAGGGAAAACTCCCTCTAGCCTTGAAAATAAGCCACCCTACCCATTAGGTAGGGTCCAATGGCTCATTTTTATGTTAGGGGAACTCCCAAGCTAAAAAGGGGTCCCCAAAAATGCCCAAAATAACCTAATTTCGGGTTTTGCATTTTTGGCACAAGGGTAGAGGGTGTGGAGACCACCCAAGGGTCTCACATGTGACCCTAAACCCTTGTGATTAAGTGACTCATTAAACAAAATCAACATTTAATGAAAGTGGGATTATTAATTCCCAAAACAAGTTTACAACTCCATTAATAACCCTAAACAAAATTAATAATTCAAGGCAAAAATTGGGGTCACTCATAGTGCCTAAAATAATAATCTCCTATACTAAGGCTTTACACAATGAACATGGCTAGGACTCAGCCCGTGGGTTGCTTGTGCAAGATTGTGTAGCTGGCCTGAATCCCACGTTCTCCTATAAACCTGTCACTTGCACACTCATTGCACACATTAACTGTACATGTCCGATAAAATATAAAACAATGACACAATAAGATATCAATAATTTTTAAACTAGCCTAACATCCTACTGAAATCAAAATGCGACAACGTGCACAATTATACTCAATATTCCAAAAGTTAGACAAGATGATAAAGAGACATATAACCATGGAATTTTCACATGCAACAACTATCCATCAATATAATTATGTTCCAAACACAGCATCATATCCATTAGTATCCATGACATCATAAGAAAATGTGACAACATAGAAATTAAGCTAAATTGGCGCTATACGCCTGAATGTCCACACATGTCTAATAAGATCAAATCTCTAATATAATGTCCACGATATAACAAAACTCTATCAAACCATGTCTATGAGCAAAGAAACAAAAAGATACTGAGCTATAAAAGGTGTGGGCACTACATAGTGTCACTCTATTTGTGCTATCATTCTAGTATTTTTTCTACTATTCAACTATTTACACTACCGTTCTAGTATTTATACTACCGTTCTATTATTTTATTGTCTTGGCTATCGTCTCATTGTCTGCACTAGTATTGCATTGCTTGTGCTAGTATTATTTTGGTTGTACTAGCATCCTAGTGTATGTAGTAGCATTTTGTGGTAAATTTTCATCTTATTTTTCAATTTTCCATCATTTTCATTTGTATTGTTTTTTTTTTCTTGTGTGTTTCAGACTCTAAGTATGCAATTTAATCACTTATAACATTGCTTACATATTAAATCATAATTAATATTTGTTCGTGTTTCATTTTGATCAGAAACCACGTATGCTCTTTTGTTGGGCTATTAAATGATCTTGAAAATTAAAAATGATAACTATCTTTTGTTTTTTGTTTTCTTCTAACATCATGTTTATAGGAAAAATACTAGTTAGTCTGGTACATGATTACATTGTTTATAAATATTACTAAATCAAGCAAAAAAATACTAATATCTTGCATGCAAGTTTCCTTGCAAAAATAAAATAAAAATCTTAATAAAATTAAAAAAATATTTACATTGCATGTTCTGATAACTGTTAATACGTGTTTTCTTAATTATGAGAAGTTATTGGGCATAAACCTAAAACTTATTATGAGAATTATCATAGGAACCCCAAATTAGTTGGCATAATGAGAGGATCACCAATGAAACAGAGAGTGCCCCACCCATGAGAAAAACCAAAAGTTGTCCATGGTGATGGCCCCATTCTGAATTGATTGAGGGGTGTAATCCATAGTCATAAATTTTTTTGATACATGTACTTGTTTAGACAAGTATCGATGAGTGAATATTGTCCAAATCCTTAGGAAACCTAAAAAACGATGGCCAACCATTTCCATTACTATTTAGATTGTTAGTTCAATTTTTTTTGTTTCACATCTCATATTATAAAAATTCAATCCGAAAATCAGTTATCAATATTAAATCATGTATTCGGTTGATGTGTAGATTGTTAGTTTTTAAAATAGTTTTAAAAATAATTTAGAAAAAAATAATCCTATCTTTTGTTACTATTTAAATTGTGAGTATAAAACAGTTCTAAAAATCAATTATAAAAAAATCTCATCTTCCGTTATTGTTAAGATTGTTAGTTTAAGATAGTTTTTGTTCCACATCTTATATTGATCCAAATCTAATTCAATTCAAAAATCAATTTTCAAATAAGTATTATTCCTTCTAAATCAAAAATCAAAATCAAAATATGTTCAAATATAGTCAAGATTCAATTAATCACAATCCTATCAATCAAAAGTCTTATCTTTTATATATTCATTTTATCCAAATTTATGCATATAATTCCTATCAGTCAAGAGTATCATCTTTTAGATATTCACTTCATCCAAATTTAAGCATATCAATCCTATCAACCAAAGTCTTATCTTTTGGATATTCAATTTATCCAAATTTAAGTATACCCATCCTATCAGTTCAAGTCTTATATTTTAAATATTCACTTTATTCAAAGCTAAGAAAATATCAATTAGTCCTAACAGATCACTAATATCAATCCTACCAAATAAATTTCTTATACTTTCATATATTCACTTTATCTAAGTTAAAGAAAATCAATCAAATCTGAATTCATATCAAAGAAATATTTACAAATAATATTCATCAATATCACAAATTACCTCACACTTTAATTTTTTACTCTTTCAGTAAAAAATGGTGGAAAATTGAATGAAAAGTTATAATTTTTTTGGAAATATTGAAGAAATTCCTTTTAATAGAGTTAGTTTTGATGAAGAGGAAGAATTTAAACAACTTGATATTTGATAAGAATAAAAAGAAAAAATTGATTAAATTTTAAGAAAAAACAGACATCAATTTATTCTTCATATCCTAAAAATGGGAGAAAAGCTACCTTCAAATTTTGGTGATAAGAATTTGAAACATCTTATAGATAAACCTGAATCTAGCTAAAAGAAAAAAGAAAATTCTATTGCTTCCACGAATACATCAAACAAAGGCTTATTCATCAAAATTTAAGAGATGACAAAGGAACTTTCCAATATGGATTATAAAGTTTCTAAAGGTAATGCAGAAAAGTTCCAACCAAGTCATGAAATAAAAACAACAGTGAACATTCCTATTAAAAACTCCCCATTTTATCAAGAATATAAAAACATCAAAGAAAAAATAATGGGGATGAAAGAAAATGAAACAAATAAATTTTGAAGAACGTTTCCCCTATCCTTTTAACAAATAAATTTTGCGTATACCATTTCCTAAATAATTTGAAACCCCTAAGTTTGAAAAGTAAAAAGGAAATCAGGAGCTGAGAGAACATGTTAAATAATTCTTTATGATATGCCAAGAATTAACCTATAATGATGTTTATCTCTTATGTGTTTTTCCAAACAAACATTAGGAGGACAATCCCTAGATTGGTTTTTACACCTTCCAAAAGGCTCAATCACAACCTTCACTAAATTATTACATAATTTTGTTTAACACTTATCCTTCAATCTATATTTAGAATTCACTACTAATGAAACATCCACATCATTCATTCAACAATGGAGAGGAATCACAAGTTGGTTTCCTTATTCTATACCAAAAAAACAATTGCTGAGTATTTTAATTTCAAATATAAATCAAGAACTATCATTCTAAATGCAAATGTATTTCATAACAAAATTTGAGGAAGTAATTGAAAAGGGAACAAAAATAGAAAAGGCTCTCATTTATAATAGTAAGCACATCATGATAAATCAAAATTCTTAAATCAAAATCGATATGTTGTAAATAAGGGGGTCACTTATGCATGCCATGTTCAAAACGCGCAAAGTCAACTGTATAAAAAATCTAACTCAAACAACTAACTAATCAAAAATTATAGAAAATAAACTACTCCCTATAATGTCAGATGAAGACAATTCACACCTCTTGGAGAAACTATTTCTAGTGTTCTTTTCCAATTAGCAAGTGCTAATATGGTAACCTATCCAATCACCTGACCATTAGAAGAAGGGAAACTAAAACCCATGTGGTATAAAGGATCTGAATATTGTGAGTACCGCCGCATCAATTTTCATCCTACTACTTTTTTTATATTAATCCATCATTGCATCCAAGATTTAATCAATTGTGGAGATATCAAAATTAAAAACAAGTCAAATACCAACACACCAAATGAGATAATAAAGTTGTTTAAAGATCCGTTTCCAAAACATGATATGAATTATAAAGCTCAAGATAAGGTAAATACCTCCAACAATATTGATTTAAATTCCATTATTTCCTTCACTAAGCAAACACATCATTCCATAGCCAATGTAAAATTTAATATTGTTACTTATTTGGTGACAATGTGCTAAAATAAGGTTTGGGTACTTACGTCCAATCTCCCCTTTACATAAAATTTACCTTAAATTCCTAATCATCAACCTATCGTTGATCTAAAAATATCCGATGGTAATTATTATTTCCACTTATATGTGTTGGAAGCAAAACCATTTATGGGGGGAGAATTAGCGTGCCACAAAACTTTCTTTCACATTCACTTTAGCACTCATCAAGTATCATTTCAACTTAACCATTAAACATGCATTCACCAAGAATTATAGCCATACATGAGGAATGTGAACAAAAGAACAAAAATACACCATATATAAGTGGGAAACCCTTGAAGGGAACAAAACCCATTGAAAAAAATATTTCATAATTTTTCATAAACAAAAATGAATCAAATTTTGTTGATCACCAACCCCAAAAGGAGCACTAATCCCTAAAAATTTTGTAGATCACCAACCCTACAAGGAGCACAAACCCCTAAGTTTAGTGAAGTATGAAATTCACAAGGAAGGTATAACATCCTGGATGTCTCAGCACTAACTCAGCAACCTAATTCTTTTTCACCTATATATTTTTTTCACATAGACTAATGATGACACCTATTTGCTCTCCTTTCTTTTATCTTCTTCAAATTTTCCTTCTAGGGTTCTTCACTCAAGAACTTCTTCACCAAGCTGATTAGGTCAAATGAATTATCTCTCCAAAAACATAATAATATCTATATCCTCATAATATAATATTTTCCCACACTTTAATGGTCACAAATACCCTCTTCTCCTCTTCACACTACCCTCTTGTTTGCTTACACCTCTTACTCTCTCAACTACATAATAGGTCTTCTTTGCACATAAAAAAACCTAGGTTACTCATCATAGGTCATATAACATATTAACAACATGAATACATCATAACAACATCATTCACAAGCCACACTAGGTCAGAAATAGTATATGAGATATCAAATCCTTTGTTAGGACTCAATTAGGCCTAAATGCCTAAAACACTTCTTTCACCAAGACTTAGTCCACTTATACTATATGGAATTCATCAAACATCACAAACCACATAATTTTTTTTTCTAAGTCTACTATGTTCCTTCAACACGTTTTTACAACTCTTTATCACCATATCATGTTATGAAGCCACCATTAGGATCAATTGTCCTCATTAGGTATGTGACCTACAAATTCAATCTTCACATAGTGAAGAAAAACCATAATCAAATCACCTCAACCATTCATGTATTTCACATTAATATAAACCTCATGACCTCAGGTTCATCATCAAATCCATCAAATGTCCTTACTTGGATTGTAAGTTCCCAAGAACACCTTGCCAACTTGCATTCCAAAAACTATCCTCGACCATAAAAACAAGTCAATAATACTTGACCTTCCAACACCTTTATTAACCTTTTAAAAGTTTTCCAATGCTTTTAAATAATCCAAAATGAACCATTAATAAATCTTAGAGACCCAAATACATTGGTCAAGAGACAACTATTGATATTTCAGACCAATCTCTAGACCTCACTTTCTCTATCCTAAACCTAGTTAGCTAGGTCAACATATGAGCTCCTTCTCACCACACAAGCTGACATTCATATATAATTCAATGATTGATTCATGTCATATTATATATTTACAACATCTTCATGTGTATATCGTACTTAAAATTATCTCATATTGAATTAAGACCATCTCTTCACAATGACCACTAAAAATTGCAAAACATTCCCAAGAAATAGCCTTGCATGAATGACTTCCACAAACCATAAAAGGGATAGACCATCTCAATAACCCATAATATACATGTAGTATGGATTCCATACTTCCTCTACCATATATGCTTACACCATTTCTAGTGCAAAAGTATAGAGTGTTATCAACTTCTTCATAATCTTGTAATTTCCTATGGGGTCCACTTACTATCATGACACCTAAACACCACTTAAAGAAAGATGAGAAAGTATAATAAAGTCTCCAATCATAAAACCAGGTCACCCAATTAATTTTGGGCCATACTGAGCAAGATATTCTCCATCACTACTTTAGTATGGTTTTAGGAGGGTTTAGACAATCTTACCTTGTTAATAATTGTTCATAGAGCTCTGCCCCTTAAACCAAAAATTAATGTCAGGAATATTGATCTAAGACCATTATCCATCTACCATGAATATCTTAGGATACCATGCAGATTTTCCACATGCTAATAAGCACAAGAAAGTCCTTCTCGTGATTTGGTTTCTTATTCCTTCAGCTTATTAAGGGTAAAAATGCTATATATTGCTTTCTCCTCCAACCCGAGACATGAAACTTCATATACATACCTATAATAACCTTCTCCACCTTTACCAATGATCATAATTACATATTAAATCTGCAAACTGATATTCATACCCCATTATTCCACCTAGGGTATAGGAATATGTTTAATGTATACCTAGACATGCGGTCATATCCCTATGAACATGCTTTGGGATAATCCTAAGATTATTGATACCTTACACTCATGACTTATAATTCTCAACCATATTCAACCTCCTATTTATATCCATCTCTCAAGTAATTAGGCTCATTATCCCTTGATTAGGATTCTCAAGAACTTGAATTGTCTTCATGCTCTTCAGTGCACGCCTGTACCTGCCACATACTTACCATGCTCAATATAAAAATGAACTATGCTCAATCAACAACTAATCTTATAAAATTCCTCTTGTACTCATCATAACTCTTGTAGACCCAATAGTCACCATATCATCTCAAGACACCTATACATACATATATACCTTGACACCACCTTTATCATTAATGACCGATGACTATTGGCCACATCAATGACAACACTCCATGATCACTGAAAACTCAACATCTTCATCATAACAATTTTACAGTAATGAAAACACAATGCCAACAATATGATATTTTCAAATAATTAAAGAAGGAAAACACACAAATATTGCTCATGGATTTGTTTAATTCACCACTGACACTTTAATATATCCTTGCTCATGCACTTCAGGAGGAACATGTTCTTAAGGATATCAACAATCATTAGTTTCATTCCTTAATTGCCAAAATATCACTAAGTATTCCAATACTTTCATTTTTTCCTCATGACCTTTTGAATCCCACCTATTAGTACAATTCTTTCATTTGGTCCTCATGAACTTTTGAATCCAAACATCCAAAATAATAATTGGTTGTATATCAAATCATTTATCACCCATCATAAAATAGAAAAGGATGTTTATCGATAATGGAGCCACATTGAATATTTTCTCCATGAAATTGTTATGTTTCCTTGGAAATGATAAAGAAGGTCTAGGAACTAATATCATCACTATGTGTAGTTATGATAATAATGAGATACAATCTTTAGGGACTTTCACGTTATCAATTAAGGTTGGACCTCAAACATTAGAAACCTTCTATCATGTTTTTGATGTTGAAACATCTTATAATATTCTACCGAGTCATCCCAGAAATCATGCTATATAATTTTTACCTTCCACCTTCCATCAATGTATAAATTTTCCTTACAAAGATAAGGAGTTTAACCTACTTGGTGATACCAATACATTAGAATATTATAAGATTCTAAAAGGGAGATATAATGTCAAAAACTGCTACCCTTTTTTGGATAGATTTATATATCCTTGTATCATTCCATTCATAAAAGATAATTGCATTGATAAAAGAGACTCTAGAAAATATTTCTAATGATATGGAAATTAAAATCTAGAAAATGAGGTAAAGGGATAAAATCACCCAAAGGGGACACTAGTGCCTGGGGCACTCCTATCCTTAATTAGTGGTAGTTGCTGGGATGCTCAAAAGATGTAATAGGCAATATAGAATTGGGTCACATGTCATCTAGTATCCAAAAGTAAAATGACCATTCCAAAAAATTAAACAATAATAGTGTGGGAAATATAAAATCAATGAAAGAGTAAAACAAGTGTTGTTAATATCAAGTATTTTTTCTTAGTAATCATACATATCACGACATATGTAGAGGTGCTAATGTAAGTAAAAAGTGCATGATTTCATGAATATATTTTCCTCATCTTTATGTGAGTGAATGAATATTTGGTAGCATAAAGTAGATATAAAGAGTGTACATTGTCAAGAATAGAAGGGAGTTTTAATGATAACATGTTGATTGAGAAATATGTATGTGATGACATGCAGAATGGCGATTCTGAAGTGTGTATCATAAAATCTAGAAGAGAGGATAAGGATCTTAGGGGTGACCTTTTGTACATAGTAGAAGTGATGTATGCTTGTGGTTCTTGGATATTTCCTTTTTTGGAGTGCCATTGTGTTTGAGATTTTTCCTTGTAGCAGTTGTGTCTCCTCTTGTTGTTGAACTAAGGTCTCACATATAAAATAAAATAAGTGTAATTTATGCTCATGATAAATTAAATTGAACTTTAACTTAGTACATGTAAAAATATAAATGTGTATTAAAAAACAAGTGAATAAAAGGTAGAGTACACCTGGGTTCCATGAGAGAAGATAAAAACATGTTCTTATGTGTTTTCTTCCTTAGAGGTGGCTATAATAGTACTAATGATTTAGGCATCCTGGCGTCAAACTAAGAATTTAAGTGTCTTGTCGATAAGGAAAGAGTATTGGGAGAGTAGAAATATTTTCTCTCCAACCCTTACCACTTCCCTTCAGATAAGTTCCACTACATATCGACACTAAGTTATATTGAAACTTACCAGCTGTGACATATTTTTCTAGACATATCATTTTCTTGCATATGCCTTAGGTGCCACTTCCTCATTTGATCCAAGAAAAAGAGATTAATTACATCCTTTGTAACTTGTCACTATTGTTTTCCTGTTGTAGACATATTGTAATCTATAACTGAGTCTATTGTAGACACAAAATCACGCACTTTGCATACATTTCTAGGTCCTAATCACATACTACTATTCATATGATTATTAAGAGATAAAAGTACTAATTGATCATTATCTTTAACATTTTTTATTTATTTCTAGTTAATTAGTGGTTAATCAAAAAATTCAAACAAAGGAATTATATAAATATATAGCTATGTGATCATAATAAGGGACCAAGCTCTAAGAATATACTATCAACACCTAAGGTTGCATTCAAAGTCATTTAAAAGATCATCAAATCATCCATATAGCTTCATATAAAGGACAAGGGACTATTTATTATGCATACACACATAAGAGGGGAAGTTCATTTTACCATCCGCCCATCTATTTAAATCTTCCACATCTAGTTGTTACTTTCCATTCAAGTGCGTATGGCACAAGATCCACCCAAGACACGATTTTTCCCACATGCACGCATAATTGCATGGAATCTGAAATGTAGTGTAGTTCCTGGATCATAAGTTCACTCAGTCAGGTGACTGTTGGGTTAGTATGAATCCTCATTTACATCTTTTTCTTTTAGGATTTGATGTGTTTTGTGGTATTTTTGGTGCTCTTTCTATTTGTAGGTTACAAGAGAATCTTGTGGTATTAGTGCAATATACATGCGATCAACATCAAAGGGTAGCGACATAGAAATGACACTTTAAAAACGAGTTTATGAAGTTTTGAGAAATCACAGGCGCTCAACAGAGGTCTATAACAACCCAAGAACCCCCAACCTTTTCCAAATTCCCCAGTCTCAGCATTCTTGACACTTTTACATTTTTCTAGGTTCAATTTTGACAGTATGCACTTATGTCCCATTAGTTTTCCAACTTTGCACACCTAATTGATTATTAGGAACTAGTTAAGTCTTATTTTTTCCCTTTTGAACTTAGGGTTTTACATCTATTTTTCTTATTTCTTAGGTTAGGTATGAAATTTATTGCATTATCATTTTACTGCAACTTTACAATTAGTATTTAACATTAATTTATTTTAATATTTGTTAAATCATTTGGTGCATTCACGACATATCTTTCTCACATCACATGGTCACATGAAACACTCTAGTTCTAAGGTTCATACTCGACTAATGAGGGTAAAAATATAAAATGAACCTCACATCACATCAATCACATGTTACATTTATGCTTCATTGATCACATATTTCTAGCACACAATTCCAACCATTTCCTGATGAAACACTCTTGTTATATGGTTCATTCACGACTATTGAGGGGGAATTTATAAATGAAACTTATCTCATGCATACTCACACACATTCACTGGGGGGAATGCGGCCTCTATCACACAGATATTACATTCCATTGCATCCCAATCATCCATAACATATTGTATATCTTTGTTACACATTGTTTTTGGTTACTTATACTCACATGTACACTTTGATTACTATGTTAGTCAAATATTTTGTATGCCACTATATTTTCTATATATAGATGTGCATTCACTTTCCCTTATAGTTATAAATGAAAAATTTACACACATCTATTGCATGCAGCACGAGTTCTTGGAACTGTACCTCTTACCAGTCCCACAGTGGCTCCTAGGGACATATACTTCCGTACACATCATAGGTGTTATTGTTTTTCTTTATATTATTAATTCCTATTAATTTTAGAACAATACTATATCAAATCATAAATGTTTTGAAATAATTTATATCTTTCTTACTTTATAATGGGTTTTTAATCTACAGTGTTTGCTTTGCAGGGACTATTTTCTACCATGGTTGTCAATTACTTTGCTTGCAACTGTTTTTCACTGCTTTTCATTATTTGTCATTGATTGCAGGATTTTCCCTTTGTCTTGTATGCACAATGTATACTTTTTGTTTCCTTGGAATTAATTATCTTATGACCTCATGAGTAATGTCCCATGTTTGAAACATGTTCTTTACGGTCTACTTTGTCTCCTCTATTGATTGTTTACTTTGTCTTCTTGCATGTTAGCTTAGACATTATTTTTTATATGTGTATTTTTCTTTTTGACACTAACACTTATTGCCCAAAAACTTTGGTTACATGTGCCTTGGTTTCTGCTAATTACATTCCCTCCTCCCTACATGGTATCATTCACAGTCTAGTGGTTAGTCTTCCTTTTGGATGCATTCTCCTAGTGATTTCTCATGCACCGTAAATGAGGGGTCATCATTTGGTGAATGAGTCACCCCATAAAATAGTTAACATTCAAAGTAAAAAATAATTTAGTACAGTTACAACACAATATTTATTTTCAAAAATGACCCATAATATGAATTAGGTCTTCAACACAACACATGCGCTAGTTCCCACACATAGACATGAGTTCCTGGGCATACCTGACCCTTCCTAGACACCTATGACTAGCGGAAGTTACAAAAAAATTCTCAGATAAACACAATTGTCAGCATTATACACAATGGTTTTCACATTAAAGGCACAGTCCTCCACTAATCAACATGTATGATTTCTCCTCTTTTCTATTTTTTCATTGGATAAAATTGGATCTAATTTGATCAAATTTGAGCACACCATATATAGTGGTATATACATTGTCAAGAAACATTCAAAGGTTGGATAATAACACTAGACCTTTCTCCTTACACTTCTTTCGTTATGGTTGAGATTGCCCAAAAAATTGTTCTTCTACCACATCTTTAGGATCCCTTTTAATCCATTTTAATCATCACATATGAGGTGCACATGTTCCTTTTAACATTTTTACATGTTGTTTACACATTTGGATTGAATTTTTTATATACAAATATTTGACAACTCATTTTCTCTTATCCTTTGTAGCTCCATCCTTATGGGAATTAACATTCACATCATCAAGCATTACGTGACATCAAAAATAGGTACAAAATGATATCACACGTATAATTTTCACCCCTATGGTCACTTCCTCTTCTCTAACTTTCACGCTTCATATTTTTCACTCCACACTTTTTCTTATCCTCTAGTCACACTTTTCACCATCAATCTACATGGTTATCAGGTATGCATCTCTTATCTGCTTTATGTTATCCAACATTCACTCAATAACATAAAGTATGGGAAAATGTAGACACAAAATCACACACTTTGGGTACATTTCTAGGTCCTAATCACATACTACTATTCATATGATTCCTAAGTGACAAAATGACTAATTAATCACTATATTTGGCCTCTTTGCTTTGTTTATAGATTTCATATTGGTCTTGCATACCCCAATGTCTGAAAGGAATGATAAGAAGATTTTTCCAATCTGCGATCTTAGATGATAATATCACACCACATTAGATATGCAAAATAGAAGAGCTAAAATACCATAAATGGAAATCCATCATAATCCATAATGTTCAATACATTACAATACAATGACTTGAATTATTCAATAAGAAATATGTACATATATGAGGAGGAAATTTCAACTACTACCTAAATATGTGGTGAATATCTCCACTAACTGATACTAGCAGTTAAGTTACTGAAAGACTATTAAGCTAACTCCACATAACTGAGAAGCTAACTCAACACAACTAGTAAGCTAACTCCACACAACTAGTACACCTAAGAAATATAACCCAACAAGTTTAGGGATAATACAAGTGTAATTATTGTCCTAATAAATAAATAAAAGGATAAATAATAACCTACACTAACAACCTCCCATAAGAACAACTTAGTTGGGTGAAAACGAAGGTGGGTCCTGGCAACAAGGCCTGTTGAGGTACCCACGCATAAAAACTAGGAAAATTGGACACCGCAAGGTACCTAAACTAGTAATAACAAAGTAGAGAGATAAAAAATCCCATTGAAATATATCCTAAGAATCTTGGCTCTAAAACCTTGTACAATGTTGAAAAAATTTGGTGCGCACTATGGTCTGAATCCACTTCTTGATCATAGAACTAAAAAAATAGACACTGGTTTTCACCAGAATAGCTCCATGCAAGGATATGGTCAATAGAGTAATGTCCTAAAGTGCAAAAAAACACCAAACATAATTTGATCAACTACTACAAATAGGTGTGCCACGATCCAAGAACAACTAAGGCCTCAAGGAAAGGATATGAGATCCAAATAAATAGGAGTGCCACGATCCAAGAAAAGCTAAGGTAACAAGGAAAGGACACAAAACCCAAAGAATTAGTATCAACAGCACACCCTCCCATACTATTGAATGGGTAGAGTGACACCACAGATCTGTATGAGTTACAAAAATCAACTACTATAACATTGACAAACTAACACTGGGCTTCACCAAAATAGCTCCCCCACAAGAGAGAAAATGGATTTCTACATCATCAATCACTCTAATACCATGAAAGAAATGATAATAAGATTTTTCTAAGCCACGATCTCATATGATAATAGCACACCACATTAGATTTACAAAATAGAAGAACTAAAATACCATATATAGAAATCCATCATAATCCATAATTCTCAATACATTATAATACAATGGATTTGATTATTCAATAATAAAGATGTACATATAGGAGGAGGGAAGTGTAATTACTACCTAAATCAGTGGTGCAGAAATCCCACTAAATGATACTAGTAGTTAACTCCAGAAGACTAGTAAACTAACTCCACATAACTGATAAGCTAACTCAACACAACTAATAAGCTAACTCCACACAATTAGTACACCTAAGAAGCTAACCCAAATAGTGTAGGGATAACACAAGAGTAATAATTATCCTGATAAATAAATAAAAGGATAAATAATAACCTACACTAACAATGTATAGTCTGAATTTCATTACTTTAGATTTTTTATTTTGAATAGCATGGCCCAAGCATCCTCGTCCCCTCTGGGTGACCCTAACCTCTTTATATTTTTTCGCATCTTTTGGGTCCTTTCTAGCTATTGGGTGTCTTATTTTCTGTGTTCGACATTTTAATATTTAATTACAAAATTCAAACAAGGGAATCATATAAATATAACTTATGTAATCATAATAAGGGACCAAGCTCTAAGCATATACTATCACCACCTAAGGTTGTATTCAAAGGAATTTTTCAAGAGCATTAGAGAAAAAATCTAGCTTCATACAAGGGACAAGGGAATATTTATTCTGCATAAATACATAGGAGGGGAGGTTCATATTCCCATGCACACATCTATTTACAGCTTCTACATCTAGCTATTTCTCGTTATTTAAGAGCATCTGACACAAGAAGCACCTAGGGCACAATTTTTCACACACACGTAGAACTACATGGAATCTGACATGTAGTGCAGTGCCTAGATAATAATTTCACTCAGTCATGTGACTGTCAAGGTCATTTTGAATCCCCATTTGCATATTTTTATTTTTAGGATTTGATGTGTTTTGGGGTTCCTAGGTGATCTTTCTCTTTATAGGTGTAATGAAAATATTACGGGCTTAGTACAACATACAGGTGATCAAAAGTGAAGTGCATTAAAATAGAAGTGACATTTTAAAAACTATTTTTTAAGGTTTTGAGTAGTCACAGGCACCCATCTAAGGTCTACAACACCCCAGGTGCCCCCGAACTGATCCAGGTGACATTTTCTGGGTTTGGTTACGACAATATTTGTTTCTATCCCATCAGTTTTCCATGTCTACACCAATGGATTATTTTGAATCAGCTAAGTGTTCTTTTCTCCCTCTTGCACTTAGTTTTTTGCAACTATTTTTATTATTTATCAAGTTAGATAAACACTTATTGCATTATCATTTTATGGTAAATTTGTAATTACTATTTAACATTTATTTATTTCATTATTTGTTAAATCATCTGTAGTACTAGAATTGGAGAAAAATTTCATTAGAAACTATTTGATCCTATAATGTTCCTATTTTTTCCCCTAGTATAGGAGCACCCATTTGGAAAATTATCCCTCACTAGTACTATTTGAGTTGGAATCTTCTGTCCTGTACTAAATTTTGGCTCAATTTTGATTATGAACCTATTTATTAGCTCTTATTTATCCCAAATTTTCTCTATACCATATTGTATGTAGTTTGTGAATTGATGAGAGGGTAAAATAGTCACTTGATTATTTCCCCCACTCATTTTGGGTATGTGAAATGATTCTAGGTGAATGTGGACTAACCAATGAAAGAGGAAATTGTTCTGCACAACTGATATATAACTCTTGTAGGGGAATAGGGAATGTGTGTCACAACTCACAATTTGATTTCATATTCTATAAAAATAGAGTTATTAATGTGAAGTAAATCACGAGGACTTAGGGATTGGCGGTGTTACCTGACTAGTGTCACATATAGGCATACATATCTTTACTCTTATAAGGATAAACACACTTACACATAGTTGAGAAGCCAACCATGTAACAATGCTTGTCACTAAGAATTCGTGAGATACCTTACGTTAAATGCATTATTTTATTACTTTGTTTTTTAGGGGTTTTTATCATAGGTAAATGGTTTGAAGATAGCATACCCTACAATACATCCAAAAAGGCTCAACAACTAAGATCAACATGAAAAACATAGTGGTTTTTTGATACTTAGGGACTACACCCCGACCAAATACAAAAATATAGATAAAAATATAAGAGTAAAAAGGTATGGGCCAACTTCCTATAAGAATCCCAACAAAAGACTCCCAACAACGAAACAAAAACTCAAAAATACCAAAATAATAACTGTACCAAGAACACAAAGACACTAATTCACAGATTTTATATACACCTTAAGTGTGAATTTGAGGGCCTTCTATAGATTCATGGATATCTTGATATTAGATTCTGAATTGGTCTCTTTAATTAAATTATTAGTGATCTTTCCATTCTTCAAAACTGATGCAGGTATCCCACTAACTTCACAAATCTTATTAATATGAACCTGGAGGAGGTCAAGAATTTCCTTGTAAATGGATAATTGATTGTTATATTTTTCCTTCAGTGATTTGACCTGACCATAAATTGAGTTTACTTCCTCTTGGCGACTGATAAAGGAGGCAGGGTTTGTAGTGTTATTACTACCAGTTTGTAGAAGAAAATCAACATTCTCTTCAATAAATTTCAAATAATGTGCCTACTGTTTAAACTTATCAAGTATAGAAAGAGTGATATGGCTCTAAGAGTATCATGGATAATCTCTAGACGGATTTCTGCTACAATTACTTCCCTTTCTTTCTTGCTAATTTCGAGAATCCACTTAACAAGTGGGGGTTTAGTTAAAGGGTCATGAAAGGAGGGATTCTTATATGTAATATAGGGTTGTTAGGTAGGAGGTGAAGCTAAAGGGTGACCAGGATCATTTGAAATTACATCTAAGATGAATTTCTGTAGTGGTAGCACTCTCCTAAGTCCTTGAACCTCTAAAACATATTTTTCCAAAGAATAAAAAATGTAAAAGGCAGATTGATCTTTGTTTCTCTCCTAAAATGATTAAGCAGGACCAAATGAAGTAAGGGAAGGGTGGAGAACCTACCTTCCATTGTTATGTATCAAACCACCATGTGAGAAACTTCATTAAAAGGTTGTGAAATGGAAGATAAGATGATGTCGGCTCGTTCTATTTGAATTTCTTCCCTACCATCCAAGAATTTTTTTTCATCTACATCCTTATCAAACTTACTATGAAAGAACTTGTTTCCCTCCATACTCAATCCTATGATGAAGGAAATAAAGTGCTCTACAAATTTTAAGTCTCTACCCTTGAAACTAATATTTCTATCTTTCCAATTGGATATAAATTAAAGAGAGATATGTTTATCATTGAAGATTGAGAAACAGGGACGGAAGCCTGATTAGTTTTATTAATCTCAATCAACCAAAAAACTACAGAGAATGGGCTGCAATATTTATAGATATTGCACAGCCAAATACAAACAAAAGATTAAGTTGCACAGGTGAACCAAGTTCCTAAATATACAAGCTTCCAATAACATCCGAGAAGCAACAATTAGATACAAACAAATATATTGTTCAAAACAATATAACAACATGTATGAAAGACAAATATGGTTTATGAACCATATAACAATACATAACAAAATAACCATTATTATTTAATTAATAAAATTAATTAAATAATAGATCATATAATGCATAATTAATATTTTATCCTAACATTCCCCCCCTTAATTGTGCATTGTCTGAAGAGATGAGGAGAGGAAATATCTGAACAACTCGAACTTGTCACGTGCAAGTGACTTTGTGAAAATATCTGCTCGTTGTTCAGCAGTTGGACAAAATTGAAGCTGGATGTTGTGCTTCAACACATGTTCGACGTATGAAATGAACCTGAACCTCAATGTGCTTTGTTCTCTCGTGAAAAACTGGATTGCGAACAAGTTTGAGAACACCTTCATTGTCAACATACATGGTGGTCGGTTTGTCCTGTGGTATTCCAAGTCCTTCCAGTATGCGACGTAGCCAAATCACTTCACAGACAGCTTCTCCTGCAGAACGATACTCGGCTTCTGTGGAAGAGTGAGAAACAAAGTGTTGTTTCTTACTTCCCCATGATATTGGTCCAGATCCCATAAAGAATACAAATCCGGAAGTGGATTTTCTATCATCAATGTTACCTGCATGATCTGAATCCGAATATCCAGTCAAGAAGAAGTTTTCATTCTTCTTGTATTCTAGACCAAGATCCACTGATCCTTTGAGATATCTCAAAATGTGCTTTGCTGCTTTCCAATGACAAACTTTGGGTTCCTGCATGAACCTGGATAGATAGCTCACTACAAAGCTGATATCTGGTCTAGTGTAGGTCAGGTAAATGAGACTCCCAATCAGCTGCTGATAGAGAGTGGCACTTACCTCAGGAGATGGATCTGAACGAGATAACTGTAATCTATTCTCCATAGGTGTAGCAATTGGTGTGCAATCCATCATCCTAAACTTCTCGAGCGTAGTCTTGGTATATTTCATCTGAGAAACAAAAATATGATTCTCTTTCTGCCATACTTCTAATCCAAGACAATAGTGCATCAGCCCGAGATCGGTCATGTCGAACGATCGATTAAGATCTTTCTTCGTTGCATCGATCATCCTCACTGAACTGCTAGTGATGACTAGATCGTCGACATAGACAACAACAATCACCATCTCCCCCCCTTGCTTTTTGAGGTAGAGATTGGGATCGTATGGATTTCTAACAAATCCATGTTGTACGAGATGCTCATCAATCTTGATGTACCATGCCTGGGGTGCCTGTTTGAGGCCATACAGAGATTTCCTGAGTCTGCATACCTTTGTTTCTTGACCAGGTACAACATATCCCTCAGGTTGAGTCATGTAGACTTCTTCTTGTAAATCTCCATTTAGGAAGGCACTTTTTATGTCCATTTGGTGAACTTTCCATCCAAACTGAGCAGCTAGAGCAAAGATCATCCTGATCGTTTTGATCTTAGCTGTGGGAGCAAATGTCTCCTCATAGTCAATGCCTTCTTTTTGTGCATACCCCTTTGCTACAAGTCTTGCTTTGCACTTGTCCACTATCCCATCTGCTTTGTACTTAGTTTTGAATATCCATCTGCATCCAATGGGTTTCTTCCCTGGTGGAAGATCAACAAGCTGCCAAGTGTTATTCTTCATCACTGATTGATATTCAGAATCCATGGCATCTTTCCAAGCTTTTGACTGTAGGGCTTCCTGGACTGTAGAGGGCTCATCTGATTCAATAACTCTACTCATCAAAGAAAAGTTAACTTCTTCTCTTGCTTTACTGCGAGTCCATGGTCCAGGGGTGGATGTATCTGGTGGAGCATCCAATCTTGCATCTCGTAATGTACTTGTACACCATTTAGGCATACGTTGAACTGTTCCCATGGGTTGTGGTTCTATTTGATCAACACCATCATCCCCATCATCACTTTCATCTTCTGAGGGAACATTAGCTTCAATTTTTACAATGGGTGAAAAATCTACATCTTGCGAGTCTGGAGAAGGAGACTCTACTTCCTTCTTCTCGAAAAACTCAACATCTCTGCTGGTGTAGACTTTTCTGGTCTTAGGATCCATCAATCTATACCCAAGAGTCTCTTCACTGTACCCAATGAAGATGATTTTTTGTGACTTCATGTCCAATTTCTTTCTGTTCTGTTTGGGTATGTGCATGCTTGCTTTGCACCCGAATACTCTAAGGTGTGCAATGGATGGTTTCCTTTTTGACCATGCTTCTTGTGGTGTAATTCCATCAAGAGCAGTTGTGGGTGCTCTGTTCAACAAATACACTGTTGTTTTTGCTGCTTCTGCCCAAAATGTCTTTGCAAGTCCGGAATCATCGATCATGCATCGCACCATTTCCATGATAGTACGATTTCTTCTCTCAACAACACCATTTTGCTGCGGTGTGTGTGGAGGAGGCATTTGTCGACGAATCCCATGAGTTTGTAGGTAGTCTCTGAACTCATCACTGGTGAATTCCCCCCCTCGATCTGAGCGGAGAGTTCTGATGTGACGACCAGTTTCTTTCTCAACTGCTACTTTGAACTTTTTGAAGGTTTCAAACGCTTCACTTTTCTTGCAAAGACAAAAAATCCACATTTTCCTCGAATAGTCGTCAACACAAAGCATGAAGTACTGGAACCCAGAATGACTTGGCTGCATCGAACCACAAAGATCGGTATGAACCAGGTCAAGTTTACCATGAGCTCAAAAAGTACTCTTTTGGAATGAAGCCCTGTGTTGTTTTCCTGCTAGGCAGTGAGGACACTTGTCTGTATCCTTCTGAAGAGAAGGTAGCCCATGTACCATATTACGCCGGCAAAGTGTTTCGAGATATTTGAAACTAACATGACCAAATCTCCGATGCCACAACTGCGCTGAGGTGGAATTTTTAGCCACAAGTGCTTGATCATCTCTATAAACAAAATCAAGTTGGAACATGCGTCCCACATTGGAGGCTTTTGCAATTATTTTCGAGCCTCTTGATTTATCTCGAATCAAACACGTTTTCTTGCCAGATTGACTATCAAAGTCAATTTTTAGGTTGTGATCTAGGAGTTGACTAACTGAAAGAAGATTCTTTGTCAACCCAGGGACATATAGGACATCTGATAGTCTGCATTTGCGTGAACCAAGGGGTAGAGAGATGTTCCCAATCCCCTGAACTGTATATGAAGAATCATCTCCCAACGAAACATGATTTTTCGATGGCGTGTCCCTCATTGAAATAAACCAGTCTCTGTGGCCAGTCATGTGTCGAGTGGCTCCCGAATCAACATACCAGACATCACTAGATGACGTGGATGGTTCACTTGATCGAGCAGTGAACAAGAAGTCTTCATTGTCTGACTGTTCTTGTTGCTCAGCAATATTACCTTGCTGGTGGGGTCTTCTTTTCCAGTTCCCCTTTTTCTACCTGTGATAGTTGTTAGAATGTCCCTTGTAAGATTGTTGTTGTTGTGGTCCAGAGTTGCTTGATGAACCTTTCTTATAAGTGTTATACCAACAATCTTTTAAGTCATGTCCTCTTTTGCAAATTGGACATTGCTTCTTCTGTTGATTGTCCCCATGATACTGATTCTGATGTTGGGACTTCTGATAGGATTTAGGTTTTCCTTTACCTTTTCCTTTCCATTTTTGATGTGAAGATAGTTCCTGCTCCTCTTCATCATCCTTATTGTGCATTGCTTCCTCTTGTTGCAGTAGGTTTACCAGCTTATCAAAACTAATTGTCGTATCTGACAAGTTTAGAGTTGTGACAAAAATGCGGTAAGAAGAAGGGAGAGCTCTCAGAACAATGGGAATGAGAGATTCATCTTTGACTTCTTCTCCTAGGGCTAGAAGTGAAGCCCTTAACTCTGCAACTCTTCTTAAGAAAGCTTCAATTTTCTCATTCTGCTTGAACTTCAATGTATGTAACTGACTCTGCAAATTTAGTATGACATTCTTGTTCTTGGCCTCATATATTGTGCTCAACTTATCCCACGCTTCTTTTGCTGTTGTGGCATCTCGAATGTGGGCTTGCACATCGTCAGACACTCCAAACAAGATGATGAGTTTTGCTTTCTGATCTGCTCTATCAAACTGTCGTTGTTGTGTTGTATCAGTTGTTGATCTGGTTAGAGTACCAGTCACAACAGGCCAGATTTCTTCAAACTCAAGCTGTGTCTTTATTTTTGTCTTCCATGCAGCATAGTTGCTTCCTCTGAGCAATTGTGAATCCGGAAGAAAAAATTTGGGGGCATTGGTGCCCATTTTGCAGAGATCACTGACAGGGTTTGGCTCTTATCACTCCAGGTATTAGGTCTCCCAATCTATATACCGTCAGTCCGATATACCGAACCTTTCTATATACGCGCCCTTCTGATATACCCATCGGTACGTGGAAGAAGCTCGCCCTTTCTATATACCCGGCGGTACGTGAAAGAGGTGTTAACGTACGTGAAAGAATTCAATACATGGTACCAAGACAGTACTGATGGGGTCTGTGTGATTATTGACACCAGCTCAAAGAAATATCCTCATACGTGCGCGTAACTTCGCTATATACTCGGATAGTTTCTCAGTCCGGATTTATGTCTTGCAATCGTTCACAGACGGATGGGATGGTTCATAGTGTGTGCATTGTGACCTTATTACTCCCCGTCGATTTATAGGGACGATGACCAGACGACGTTGTTGCAGCTATATTAGGCGTTAAGTGCAGTAGTAGTCATGACGGATTTACCCGTAAGTGCTTCCCAGAGGCACCGTATATACCAAACGCTGCGAATGAGATCTAGGATCTCGTGAGTGTTACAGAACCAATTTTTTTATTGTTTTTTATTACAATTCTGCCAGTTTCTGAGCAGTTACAAAGTTTGCAGTTGACTATGGCAACCTGTAAATTAGTACAATATGCAGCAGTATACAATTTACATTCAAAAAATTGGAAAATTTGAATGGCAGGCAAAAAATTTCTGTTTCGCGGGTCCTGGTGGCCTCCTGAGCCCAATACGACCCAAAATGCTAAAAATTGCAAAATAATAGCTGAAAATGCAATTTTTAGATGGGTCTCCTTTTGCAAAAGATGTCCAAAATGAAAAACCAGGCCGAATGGGAGAAAAAAAGTTTTACCCTAAATTAGGGATTTCTCCGCTAAATTTAGTTAGTTATAACTAAATTCAAAAAATCTGCTAAATTTAGTAGTTCCGCCAAAAAATCCGCCAAATGCAAAATGTGAAGTTGGGGGTGGGATTTGAACCATGCACCTCCCACTTCTAAGGCTTTCCCTCTATCCAACTTGGCCACTTAAGGGCGCTTGATGTAGGAATGAACAAACTTGCATTTAAAGTATATGAAAAAACGACATACCTTTGAAAATGTGACCTAGATGAATCCCACGTGGCTTTGTTGTTGAGTGTGGATTAGGGTTACCTCCTTAAATGGATCTGAGGCATTTTTATCTCCATTTTCTTTTGATTTTCCTTTGGCCACCGCTCTATCTCTATTTTTCTTATTTTTGTTTGCCTTTGTATGATTTGGTCGTTGTTCTTATTTCTTGCTTTAGCCACTTTTGTTTTGTTTTCTTGTGTGCAGGTGCGTGGAGTATATTGCAGGTATGCATGGAGGCTTTGGCGTGAAATACTGTATATTGCAGTCGTGTTTGTGCATGCGTAGGTCCAGCTGGAGTTTCCACGCCTCTTTTTTTTATACTTGCTTGCTTATATCTTTGTGCAGGTCTGCAGTGTGTGGAAAACAGTTCTCCACCTTTTTTTTTTTTGGTTTCTTCTTTGCTGTGCCACCTGATTCATTCAAACTTCACAAATCCATACACATACAGGTCCACATACACACAGACCTCCAAATCCAGTGGTCTGCTAAAATGTAGCAGAGACTAAATAGCCTCTCTAAATTAGAGACAAAACCCCTAATGGGGGAATTTTTTTTTTTTAATTCTTTATACCTGCAACAAATTTTGCCTGGTGCTGAGTGCACCAGTGCAAAAAAAATTTGCGTTCCAAACACCTAGAACTAAACAAGAGGTTGTGGGTTTGCAGGGGGTTCTAGGAAGCTGCAGGAGGCAACACTGGCTCTCCTTTTGTTGCAGATTTCTCCTCCATGAATTCTCCTTCTTCTACAACCTTCTCCAACCTTGCCAGGAGCTTCAATTCGCTCTGGTACCAAATGAAGATTGAGAAACAGGGACAGAAGCCTGATTAGTTTTATTAATCTCAATCAACCAAAAAACTACAGAGAATGGGCTGCAATATTTATAGATATTGCACAGCCAAATACAAACAGAAGATTAAGTTGCACAGGTGAACCAAGTTCCTAAATATACAAGCTTCCAATAACATCCGGGAAGCAACAATTAGATACAAACAAATATATTGTTCAAAACAATATAACAGCATGTATGAAAGACAAATATGGTTTATGAACCATATAACAATACATAACAAAATAACCATTATTATTTAATTAATAAAATTAATTAAATAATAGATCATATAATGCATAATTAATATTTTATCCTAACATAACTATTTTATATTGGTGGAAACAACAATTAAGCCTTTTGATAGTAATTTGAAAACCTTATATATTGGACTGTTGCCCAAAAAAATCCATCTCCTTTCTCTAACCTTGTTCCTTAATGTAGATGCCTTCTATATTCAAGGGGAGGATTTAAAAAATTGAATAAATTCCATCTAATACAAGTACCAAGGAGAGGATTTACACACATCAAAAGGCCTCTACCTAACTTTTAATGATGGTTTGGGTGGGTATCTTCATTAACGGTGATAGAATGAGTTATGCGGGGGATGTCCTTGTCATCATGCCACTCATTATAATTATTCATGTGAACACCAAAATTACCAAGTGCATCAGCCACACTATTACCCTCCCTATACACATGTTGAATAATAATATTAAGACCAATACAAAGCTTATTAGCTTCATTAATGAAATCACTAATTTTCCTATTCGGTGTATGGGTTCCATTGAGGTTGCTAATGATATTGAAAGAAAACCTCTCCACAATGAGATTATTTACATTGATAAGCCTAGCCATTTTGATTCCCCAGAGATCAGCAAGGGCCTCTACAAATTGATTGGGTTTCTTGTTTTAAAAAACCATGTTCCAACCCTTTTATTTGATTTAAAATAGACTAGATACTTTGGATGCATATGCTTTATAAGTCATCCCTTCAACATATTTAAATAATCTCACATGTGCAGGAAGTATTCGTTTCTTCGATAGGAATTACTATATAAGAAGGTGTTGAGGCTCAATGAAGAATCAACGAATGTATTTTATTAATATTTCTCAAAGGAGGTTTCTCCCTCGAAGAGGCCTGCGATTTAATATCATTTCAAGTTATTTTGCTTTAGTTATTTGTTGTAAATTATTTCCATTTATAGTTTAATTATTGTGATTCATAAAATAGTGCTACAGGGTCTTCACATCTGGTATCAGAGAACTTTCCACGGCCAATTTTTGTTTCTCTGTAATGAATCACAACAATCTAGTTCTACCCACTGTTTTCTCTCACCTCGCCCAAACAAGATCTTGGTGATCATAAAGTGGTCTAGATCTTGTTTTCATTCTATTCTACAGATTTGGGTTGAAGCTGTGAGCTATTTTATTTCCAATAATATTGTATTCCATTAACATTTTGTTCATACGCATAGGCACTTCTTAACTTTCACACAAAAACATGGCACATGCATTAGCTAGAGCTAGGAAACCTTTAAAGTTCCAGGTGGTTGTCTCCATTTAAAAACCAAAAGATTTATAAGCCATTTTCATTTGCTCGAGACCATTCTCCTCTATGAAAAACCAAATTGGGCTAAGGGTTTTCATTTCTGGATTATGTGTAGAGACTTTGGTGGGTGCTTGGCCATTCTCTAGCTCATGAACACAATATTTTAATTAAAAAGGCATTGTATTTTAGCCATATCTTTCGTATTGTAGCTCTGTTTGCACTAAAATTTTCATGGAACACCTAAAATCCCAGTCTGTACATTTCATATGTTGAGGGTCCAAGACCCAATTCCATTTCTATGACTCAAAATGATCATTTTCAATTTTTTTTAGGGTTTCCCATAAATTCTTCATTTTTAACCTGATTGCCCTGAAATTTGCACATATTCTTCCTTTCACTATTCCACTCCTTTTTTACTCGAAAAAATTTCTATTTCTTACCATAACAGCTCCCAAATTACATTTTTGCTCCATCAAAATTACCTAGAAAGTGTCAAAAACCCTATCCAAGTCCATTCTTCTTGTTTTCTTAAGCTCACATCCCAAATTGCCATTACAAAATGTGTTTTAGAAAGATTTTTTATATCCATTGCCAAAAAACCCTGGTTATGGTTGTCACATGTATAGGCACAAAATTCATGGAGGAAGAACTTGAAACATTGAAAGACCAGGTCAATGAGCTCGCTCAAAGGCTGCAAGGATTGAATATGCAAAATGATATTTTGATCAAAAAATGATAAAAGGATGAGTCCTCACATAGCTTCTTCTCCACCCAATCTCATGGGCCCAAGATGGAATTTACAAATTTCAATAGTAAAGTTCTTACAAGATGGATTTATCAAAGCAAGTAGTTATTTTGCATTCATGGTACTTATTTTATTAATCAAGTTCTAATCGCCTCTTACCACTTGGAAAATGATGCACTATAGTGGTACCATTGGTATCTCTTAGCAAATGATGAACCAGATTAGAAGAATTTATATCCCTCATTTGAGAAACTTTGGTCCCTCTAAATTCAAGGACTTCACCGGAGCTCTCACTAAAATCCATCAGATAGGTACTATTTGAGAGTATCAATAGGAGTTTGAGAAATTGGATAATCATATTAAAGGGATAGTATAAGGCTACTTCAAGATTTATTTTGTTAGTGGCCTCAAGGAGCCAATCTTCTCAGAGGTGAAAATGTTTCACCCCACCAACATGATAGAATCCTTGGGCCTAGCTAAGTTGGCTGAAGATAAAATCTCAATGCATCGTTAACTCCCATTATCATCAACAACAAAGAACCCAACCAGTGGGAAACATCCAACACCTAGATCAAGTGTCTCACCGAGGCCAAGATGTGGGATCGTAAGGAGAAGGGATCATGTTACAACTGTGATGATAAATGGGTTAAGTTTCATGGTGCATCACACAAAAGATTTACCTACTCAATGTGGAATCCCCACCAGAGAAAGACAGTGAGGCTGATAGCTAGGACTTCCATGATGCTCCAAATTAACCAAGCTCCGTAGAGCATTATGCACCCCATTTGGATCAACCAGATATATCTTTGCATGCACTATATGATGTTACCACCCCAAAAATTATGAAGGTCAAGGGGTGCTTCAAAAATATTCCCCTCACAATCCTCATTGACTCTGGTATTACATATAATTTCATCGATCCCCGCATTACTAAGTAGGAAGACTTCTTTGTGTACCTTTTTTCTAGATTTGAAGTAATGATTGATAATGAGGGAACATTCCCTTATAAATGGAAATGTCAGAATATACACATTATGATTGGTGACTACTCTATGTAATCAAATATGTTTTCCCTCCCTCTAGGAAGATGTGATGTGGTTTTAGGTGCACAATGGTTACATACTTTGGGACCCATTATATGGGATTTTTATAAGCTCAAGATTTAGTTCACAGATAATGAATAGAAACACATCTTAAAGGAATTATTTCCAGGATCTACTTCCATTATCATCTCCCATGGCATGGAAAATATTTTTAAGAAAGGATCCCATGGTATAATTTCCTAGCTACACTCCATCCAACTCTAACCCTCCACTACCACTATCAACCCTATGGATTTGTAAGCCATCATAAAAAAAAATGCTACTATTTTTATCATACCCATGGGTTTTCCCCCTTCATGACCCAAATATCACTACTTCCCACTCCTCTCAAGAAGTATCCCACCAACATCCTTCCCTATCTCTACCCATATATGAAAAAGTCTAAAATTGAAAACCTATTCCAAGAGCTCCTCAAATATGGCGTCATACACCCTAATAGCATCCTCAAATCGATCATTTATGAGCTTCTGGATGAGCTCCATGAAGAAATTGTTTTCTCCAAATTGGAACTTCGCTCTAGCTATCACCAGATTCGCTTGCATCCTAAAGACACTACAAAAACAACCTTCTACACTCATGAGGGTCACTATGAATTTTTGGTCATGCCATTGTGCCTTAAAAATGTCCCTTCCACCTTTCAAGAACTCATGAATAAGATATTTAATCCTTTCTTCCATCAATTTATCTAAGTTTTCTTTGACTATATGTTGATCTACAGCCACGCATGGGACAAACGCCTCCATCATATTGATAAGGCATTACAAATTCAAGAAAACAATAAATTATGTGCTAAACAGTCCAAGTGTTCATTTGGCCTCAAAGAAGTGGAATATATAAGGCACATTATTTCTGCCAATGGTGTCCATGTGGATCTAAACAAGATTAGCGCAATGCACAAGTATCCTCAGCCAAAATATATCAAAATCCTTCATGGTTTCCTAGGACTTACAGGGTACTACCATAAGTGCATCAAGGATTATGGAAATTTTGTCAAGAATTCCTTCACTCAGAACGCTACAGCTGACCAGGACTTTGTGGCTCTTCAATAGGCTATGTGTAGCACACCATTTTTGGCCATGTCAGACTTCACTCAGACTTTGACCATTAAAATTGATGTATGTGGGAATGTCTTGGGTGTTGTTCTTTTGTAAGTAAGTCACCTAATTACCTTCACTAGAAAAGCTCTTTCAGGCTAAAATTTAGCCTTGTCTCAATATGAAAAGGAAATGATGGTAATTATCCATGACATACAAAAATGGTGGCCATACCTATTAGGGAATCATTTTTGAATTAAAAAAGATCACTAGATTTTTAAATCTTTCTTGGAACAATAAGTCTCATGCCTAAGATAATAGAAATGGGTCATTGAACTCATGAGGTATGATTATGAGATAACCTATAAGAACGGTAAATATAATATTGTGGCCAATGCTCTCTCACCCACATTTGATGACCATGCATCCCTATCGTCCATCTCCATTCCCATATCAAACTCACTAGAATTTGTAAAAAAGGGGTATGTACTCGATCCCTCCTCACAACACCTCATCTAGCGATTAGCCACTCACTTGTCACCATACCACATTATTCATGGGATGGTGCATTTCTATGACATGAGGGTTGTCTTGTGCTTCCCCATTGCACAAAACTTCATCAAGCTATCTTATATGAAATCCATGGTTCTCCATCAACATGACACTCTAAATTTCTCAAAACATATGAGTGGGCACGACGAAACTTCTTTGGAAAGGAGTGAAGGGTGATATTAAATAGATGGTGGAAGAATGTGATACCTACCAACATAAAAAAGGTGAGACAACAATAATTCCAGGTTTATTAGATCCCTTGCAAATTTTTACTAGGATCTAGATAGATATCTCTATGGATTTTATTGAGGGTCTTCCTAAGTTAGGAGGAAAATAAGTGATCTTGGTTGTGGTCGAATGAATCTCCAAATAGTCATTTTTGTTCCCTCACCCATCCATATTTAGCCTCCTCAGCCACCTAGATTTTTTTGGATCAAATTTTTCATCTACAAGGATTTCCTTCCTTCATCGTCTCTGATCGTGGTGCCACTTTCCCCAAAAAAATTTAGATAGAGATTTTATGACACACATAATCCCAACTGAATATGAGCTCTGGATATCAACCTTGGATGGATGGAAAGACAAAAATTGTCAAAAAGTGTTTGGAAATGTCCTTTGTTTCTTTGTTTAAGAACAACAACATCTGTGGACAAAGTGTCTTCCCCTTGCAAAGTGGTGGTACAATACCTCATACCACACTTTACTAAAATGACCCCATATGAAGGAATCTATGTTCACAAGCCACTAACTCTTCTTCCATATCACCCTGTAAGTTTGAGATTTCATGCAATCGAAACTACTCTTCGGTATTTGGGATCAGATTCTCAACACTTTACTAGTCAATCTCCACAAAGAATATAACCGCATGAAGCAATAGGTTGATTAGCACTTCTCTGAGCGTACCTTCCAACTAGGTGATATGGTCTTCCTTTATCTACAACCTTAATAATAGTCTTTCTTGAAGATCAAAGGGAATCATAATCTTTCTCTAAAGTTTTACGGGCCATATAGGGTCCTCCAAAAAATTGGTTCAGTTGCTTACAAGCTAGAACTTCCACCTTCCTCCAAAATTCACCCTGTTTTCTATGTCTCCTATTTAAAGATAGTTCTGGGAACTAATGTCCAAGAAAAAACAACTTTACCACAACTCTATAATGAAGGCTCCATCCTTCTCAAACCAAGATCCATTCTAGACAAGTGCACCCACCAACTCCACTCCCACTCCATCACATAAGTCCTAATCTAGTGGCACAACATGCAACTAAAAGACATAACATGGGAACCACTTCTCCAAATTCAAAATTAATTTCCGGATCTGAAGCTTTGAGGACAAATATTTTTCCAAGAGGGAGGGGATGTTATGAACCTATGTTCCTACCCTTCTATTTTCTTTGTAGCAGATTAGTTACTTTTGACACATATGCTTTGTAAGTCATCCCTTCAGCATATTTGAAGAATCCCACAGGTAAGTAGTAGTTTATTCAATAGGAATTAGTATACAAAAGGTGTTGAGGCTCAATGAAGAATCCAAAAATATATTTTATTGATCTTTCTCAAAGGAGGTTTCCCCCTTGAAGAATCCTATGATTTAATATCATTTTGAGTTCTTTTTCTTTAGTTATTTATTGCAAGTTTTTTCCATTTCTAGTTGAATTATTGTGAATTATTGTGATTCATAAGCCTAGCAATTCTTATTCCGTAGAGACCTTACCCATGGGACCTGCATAAGTAATAATTAGTTGATCCTGATGGTTTCTGATGAGACCTCTGCCACCAGATTCCCCTGGGCTTCCTTTAGAGGCCCCATCAAATTTCAACTTATACCAACCATATTTTGGGGGAATCCACAAAAGAAGAGATCTATCAGTGAGCTAGGTAAGGAAACTAAATTTTTTTGAACATTAATATCCTAGGACTATAAGTATCTCTCTTCATATTTAGGATAATGTGCTTTTGGGGGGGGTTTAAACCTTAGGATGTTTTATTTTTCTACAATTTTGATTTCATTCAAAATAATTTTGATATTTTTGTTAGTATCACTAAATATAAGAGAGTTGTGAACTTCCAAATTCTCTAGATAGTATGAGGAAATATGATTTTGTAAAGCCTTTAAAGTAAAGTTTGCTTGAAACAAGGTTGCCTTTGAATCTAGGCCTATATGATGTCATCTAGGAAATACCAAACAATACGAAACCTATTGAAAATATGATTTCATAGAGCACCATCCATAGGGAAGTGAAAAAAAAGATGATGGATAGTTTCATTATAATTTTTATAGTGGTAGCATCTATTAAGCATGGTGGATCCTCTTTTGATAAGGTTATCAATGGCCATGATGCTTGTATTCAAAACCAATTTTAGTTCCTAATTATTTTTTATTATACTAGAGCTATGAACTGGAGTGGTGGAGGATTAATTTCTCTAAGTGTGACATGGGGATGGGCTTGGGTCCTTAATGTATTTTGAGTGGTCATTTGGGTGGGCTTGGGGTGGGCTTGGTTATTTGGGTTACATACTTGTTGAGTATGATTATTTTGATGAATTGACATATTTCTTATTTATGTACCTTTCAATATGGTTTATCTCACTTACTGGAATCAATGGTTTGCTAATTATGTTAAATTTATACAACTGTGATGTATTACTTGGCTGTATTTATATTATTTTTTATTTAGAAATAATTATAATTGATTGAAAGAAACAAATTCTTTTGGTATTACGAAGGTCTAGACTAAAGAGCATCATGAAAATATCTAGCAATGAATGAGTTAGATTCATTATCAACAAGGTAAAATTTCATTATTGAATTAACGATCTTTCAATCGACAATGTAAATACAATGTTTATAAATCAAGGTAAAAAAATAGTAAATCTATTTACCTTAGATTATTTACTTGATTGGTTAATGGCATGACTATAATGCATGTAATGTGAATTTGAGATCATGTTTATGACCATGTAGTGTACATAAAATTTCTTGGTATGATATCGTATTTGACCGATCCTACTCTATGTCAAGTGACAGTGATGATCACGTTAAACCTTAAACTATTTTACAAGGTATTTCTATTGTTAAGCTAAATTGGTATACTTCAATTAAATTGATAACAAAGATGGAAAAAGTTATATGACTGGTATATTATAGGATGAATGTTACACATAATTAAGATTGCGAGTAAGGTGCTGAAGGTAAAATTATTGGATTTTCTTAACATTATTAGAACCTTTGACCATACTCGTAGGTATTTCCTTATTTGGGAATCAATATTAAATATACCATAGTCAAATGGATATTTTTTGGTTAAATTATTTAGTTGGTCTTTACACAGCCCATGCAAATATTTGGTAATTTAAACTACTTTATTTAAAAATATTTGGGACCAATCAACTTGGATTCACTGCCAATTATGGAGGGAAAGTAATGGTAAATTAAACAGATCCATAATGTGGCACAAAGGAAATCAAATGCATTTAATGCATGTATTAGTTGTTGGATGGCACAAAGCTTCTCTAGGAACCTAGCGACATATAATAATTATTATTTTTTATTATTTTTTGTTTTATCAATCTATGCAAGGAAATAGGAAACTATTTTCATTTGGTATTTTACATGGGCTTCACTTCCATAAACATATAGAAAATATGGGCAGAAAAGGAAATAAAAAATGGGTTTATAGTGCAAGATGTTTTGGAGGTTTTATTGTGTTCAAGTTTTTGAGTTTTCTAGAACAATTTTTGTTTGATCCTATGAAGGTAAGCCTCTAGTTTTACTAGTTATTTGGTGAGGAATATTATTAATTAAAGGAATGGATCATCTTCTCTTTTTCTATTTTTTACTTTTCGGTATACATGAATATTTGTAGGATAAATATATGTAGTCCTTGTTTTTATCCATGTTTTGGGTTTCTGGATATGCGTCATTGTGTGTGTGCTTTGAGTTTATTTGTTAATAAAATAATATTGTGAGATCATTTGTCATTATCTCGTAATGAAGTCTGTGATTCTTAGTTCAAAACCAAGCCCTCAAATCTTGACGTGGGTTTTAGTTAATTTTGATATTTATTCTGGTATGGAGTCGATGATTGTATTAAGTAAACCATTTGTGCCAAACATGTTTCGATTACATGCACTCCAAGGGTATAATGTATTCTTTTTTTTGTTATATCCATTTTGAACTTGTTTATAAAGAAAAAATATTCTCTGAAGGGCTATACTATTGGTGGGGAAAAATACGATCTAGTTTGACTCCTATATATGTATTTTTACCAATCAGATAAAAAATTACAATTACAAGTATGAGCATGGGCTTAGGTGGTAGGGTCCTTTTGTTTTAACCCTACACTCATGTGATTCACATGTGTATCTCACTTTACCGTCTTATTTTTTTAATGGGGTGACTAATTATTAATTATGCTAAGGCTAAAAGTCTTAGGTTCAACAATGTCTATTTTATTTACTAAATAAAGACTCAAATTAGTGTTTTCAAAAAGAGAACTCAGACTAAGTTTTAAGTTTTTAAATGCATACTTTAAAGTTAGAGAGTTAGGCATGTCATTTAGAAGGTTGATGATAATTTTCTTGATTAAACTATGTTGGTAATAAGTAATTTCAATGAATGTAGAAACAATATAGGGTGAGTAAACATATTTTATAAACACTTGGTCTAACTGGCATATCACATCACTGTTTTGAGTAAAATGATGTGAAAAATGAAGTATGTTCCCTGCATGGAAATAATATGGAATGTAAATTTTGTGTGAATTAAACTATGATTTTCCAAACTAAGAAGGTAGAAAAGATTGGTTATTATTCCTTGTGTGCTTAGGTAAATTATTGAAAACTCTTTATTTTCAGTAGTAACTTTTTTGTTCCTTCTAATTTTTAAAATGAAAAGCATGTGGAGTTGAGATGAAAATGAATTAAGAGAAGTAACATTACCTAATTGTTGGGTGAGGGAAGAATGTTTTGGTTAAAGTGAATAAGTTTTTAAACATGATTATTTGTAAATATATAATGAATTTGGGATTATATCCAAATTTTGGATGATAAAAACTTGGTTAATTCATTATCTCACTTTGTTATAGTATTCATGTTATAAGATTATGAAACTTAATTTAATTTTTTCAAACTGCATATGTTTCTTTATTTTCCAAAGAAACAACTAGGTAGAGATTTATGGTCTATGTCAGTTATATTGACCTCACTATGTTTAAATTATTATTATTAGATTGCAGGTTTGAAAAGTAATGTGAAAGGGTAAAGGACTAGATTAAAAAATACTTGATTAAGATTGCATTGATTTATATGATGTAATAAATGTAATTTTATTTAATTAAAGGTCAAATTAATACTTCGCAAATGTACAAGACAATTGAGCATGTTAGTTATTCATCCACAATGGATCATAACATTGTGATTTTTTCAAGACATTATTTAATCATATATAACTAAAAGTTACTAATTATGAATTACTGTGTAAAAGTGATAATACTAATATTTGTGATATTGTCATAATCTAATAATTATATAATGAAAAAGTAAGATAAACAAAGAATACTTACAGGAATTAAGTATACATGATATAATTGTTTAGAAATAAACAAGATGATAAATGTTAGTGTATGAGCTTGAAACAATAAGAAAACACACTATTAGCGTAGGTATTTACCTTAGCTCATGTTCACCTAGTTACTTTATTTACCTTTATTGTATTTATCCTCACCCATTTATGTGTGTCGATAATAATTTTTATTTATTTAGATATTAGGGGGATATTGTCTAGTTGTTAGGTATAGTTATTTTCTTGATCTATGGTATCGACTGGTTCTTTTATTGATCTATGGTATTTATTATATCCATGATGTCTAGTTATTTCCTAAATAGATGAACCATTGAAATCTTTAGCCCTTGGTCATATGGTATGGTCATATAAGGGCTTAAGCTTGTGATTCCTACTAGTAGGTGCTTAACTCCAACCCCCTTTCATTTTATTTGTGCAGTGAAGGCAAGAGCATTTTATTTCATTTTACATAGTAGAGCATAATACTGAAAAGCATGTATCTTTTGATCAATAACTCAGTTTTGAGAGCCTATTTTTACAAAAGTTCTTGTTTTTTCATGCTCTATCCATTGGAAATATTTATTTTGACAATCACACTATAATTATACAGTTCCATATTGTAATATGCACTCATTATAAAGTGCCAAAAACTAGGGGGGTCTTGTTGCATTTGATGTTGTCCTCTCAAAATTTCCCCCCTTCGAAAGTCAAAAAGTTGAAATTTTTGAGTTTACACCTTTTTATGATGTTCTGATGAAGAGAAAAGTTAAGGAGTTAGGTAAAATTCATGTTTCTTGAGTCATTTTAGTGATTTGCAGGTCCGTTAGACATTTTTGTCCCGTGTGTCCCAAGTTCTGCTGGACCCTCTATTCCCCGATCGCCCGCATTGGGCCCTTCAGGTACTTTTGTCTCATCTATCCCAAAATCACCTGTACATTCTATCCTTGCTTTTCTCACATTGCGCACATCGGCTAAATCGTGTCTTCGCGTCCCTCATTTCCCAAATGTTCCAAAGACCATATAGGCTAGTTTTTTCCACTCTTCCTGATGCTTTCCTTTTTGAGTCGGTGCATATGAATTTAATGCACATTTATAACCTTCTCTCTCCTAAAATGCCTATTTTATGGGACTACCCCTACACATTTTACACATTGCCTACTTACTACCATTCACTCAAATCCTTGCAATTAAGACCGTTTACTCGTGCTCGCATTCCCTTTACATTTTTCATTGCAAATTCAAGTTATGAAGGCTATTTATCTGTATGATGCCAACATGAAGATCAAATTTCAAGGTCACAAACATGTTTTACAACTCCAATCTTCTATTCCTGATATTGGGGATAGTGAGGTTCATCACCTGGATTTTGCTGATTTCTGGAGTAGGTTGACTAACCCTAATCCTTCTCCCATGGCGCAAATGATCAACGAAAGTGGCCTTGCATTTTCTATGGGTTTCCTAATATTATTACAATGTGCTAACACTGTTCTCACCTGTGGGGCTCACTTCAACCTTGACACAAACAAGTTATCTAATGTGCACGGGGAACTAATCACCAAACTAGATGTTACTACCATTGCTACTTCTCTACGGATCCCAAAAATTGAAAACTCCATTGTTATATCTCAAGCTCAAGCACAGACTCTTTTCGAGCAAGACAGTAATAAATACAAAGTGAGGATATCAAATTCATGGTTGAAGAACCCTAAAAAGGGAGCATCTCGACTTTCCAAGGCACTATTTAAGGCTGATTTTAATGAAAAACTGTCTGATTTCATTATCTTGTTATCCCGTATCATGGGATTACCCTCCACCAATGAATTCCACTTTTAGATGTGTCCGCTCATCAATATCATCTATAAAGGTAGTTATAGCATGTATTGGGTAGAAATCATTTGTATGAATTTGACAGAACAGTTGTCCAATGTGCAACATATTAAGAAGTTCTATATGACTTCTTATCTTATGTATAACCTAGTAGCATCTTTGCAATGGTTTGGTTTCACATACATTGAGGGTCGGAAGGATGAACCCATTTATGTATACTACCCTCGGTTCACCCTTGAAACCAGTAACCATAACCTCAAGAGGGTGAATGATGCCTTTACCATGTATATTGTGAGGCTTCTAGAAAGTGATACTACCAGAAGATTTTCTGATGAGGCCATGAACCTGATAGAAAAATATGGAGCTTTCTTCATTCAGTTCAGAAGGTTTTCATATATCAGGTTAGCTAGTTATGAGAACATAACTCTTAGAATCCCCATGTTTTGTAATGATAAGATGGCTTTGATTGAGATATGCAGGCAATTGGATAAGTTGCATAGAACCTACAAAGGTAAGAAAATATTTGGGCTAAATTTCCCCATATCCTTGGGTAATTATACATGTAAAACAACTTTGGATGCTCAAAACATAGAAAAGGCCCTTGCTCCCATCACTGTTCACTTCTTCAGGCCCAAGACCTGTTTTGATTTAAAGAAGTTCATTGAACTAAATATCAAAATTATTTATCATCACAGATCAGATACTGAGGACTACTGGGCTAATTATGCATATGAATTTAAAGCAAGGTAGCAACATTATGGTAGATTATCTCTCTAGTTGATAAAGGAGCTCAATTTATATCAAATTCCTGAAGGGCTTTAAGATGATAATGTAGACATGTTGTCATATGAATATGATAAATTGATTAAGCATACTCCCTTGGAGGATCTTGACTGGTACAAGAGGGAGAAGGATGACTTGGCTGAGATTCTAGCCCCTGTCCTTGTAAGAACCAAGGTCTGGTTTGATAGGAAGGTCCGAGAGCTTAAAAATAATCTAGGTGAATCTTCCTCTAAAGATACTTTAACCCCTAGGAAGGAGTCACATACACCTAGCTCAGAGGTACCTGCACAAACTCCTCCTCCTTCCTCAAATAAAGAACCTAAATCATCCACCCCTTCTTCATCTACTCAAGTATACAAAAAGAAGGTGAAAGAGGTTAAACAAGAGCCGATTGAGGAAGATCCCCTATTAAAGCATTTAGAACTACCTTCAAGGCTAGAGAACATCATTGTTCTCATTGAGAGTGATGATAGTGAAGTGTTAGTCCTTGCAGGAACTCTAGAAGCTACAATAGATAAAGAGAAGGAAGTGCATAGCCCTAAACCTCCAAGTACCACTGATTCCTCTGCCTAAGAAGCTTCAGATACTCCACTCACATCTCTACTAGAAGCAACAGTAGTAAATACTTTAAGTGCCATGAGTTCTCTTTCTCTTGGATCTCTTGCTCCTCCTTCCTCCACTTTTGCATGGGTGCAACCCTTGGTTAACAGGAAGAAAAGGAAACCTTCTTCTCAATTGACAGGGCCAAATTTTGATGTTGTGGTAGCCTTGTTGGGCACTACTCCTTCTACTCCATAAAAGAGAGCTAAAACAACTTCAAGGATAGTGACAGATGTTCAAGGCCAGCAATTTCTAGAGGTATCAAAACCTAATTTTGATAAGGTAGAACAAGATCTACTAGCCTCTTATCTGGAGCTTTCTAGGATTCCAATGGGAGAATCTACCGTAAGAGTGAGGTGCATAACCTCTAGGAAATAGTAACTAGAGTTATTGAGAGAGTAGGAAAAGGTAAACAGACTATAGAACACCTGGAGGAACAAGCTCAAATTATTTCTAGCTTCATCATGTCATTATTATCTAAAGACAAGCTTTTGGATCCTACTCCACTGTATGCTCTTCTACCACCTATGATTCTCAGCGAAGCTAAAGTTCAAAGCATTAAAGACATACACAGGTATTACATCTACAGGAGATCTATGGAAGCCATGGTGGATGGCATGATCATTGAAGGTTTGAATTTCATTGTCAAAGTCTTCAAACTCAATGATAAGGTGACTAATCTGCAACAAAAGCTCTCCTCCATAATTGGGACCATGGATAAAGAACTTAAACTTTGGAGTAGTTGCATAGTGGATCTTCATCTGATGGGATAGGCTGATGAAAATATATTGATGGCCAACAAGGTTTTTGATGATGCCAAATACAACTTATCAAGGTCATGGGTTTCAAGCGTGGAATGGAAAATAAAAGTTCTGGAGGAAGATTTAGGAGAATTGAGGAATAGTTGGTAGAAAGGAGAAGCCTTCAAAACTTGTGTTGTATCTGCTTTCAAATATATTCACTATTACCTTCATGATGAAACTTCAGGTGTTCCTTTCTCCCTCCAATAAATTAAAACTCAATTCAAGGCATTTGTTAAAGAAAACTTGTTCAAGGAGGAATCAATTACCAAAGAGAAGATAAAGGAGATTTGTTCTCTTTAATCTGATATAGAAAAGGCCAATAAAGAATACCATGCACATACCGAGTTTGCTAAAGAGATGGAGAAATTCCTAGGTACTTGGACTCAAGCTACTACCATCACATCCGTCCCACAAGGCAAAGACATAGTGGAAGCATTAAAAATGTTCAAGCAATGAATCCTCAAGTCGGTGGGCCCTCCTTAGCAATAAACAATTGTTTTTCCTTCCAGCTTCTCCCTTACTTATTTTTCTCAAATCAGGCTTATTGTAATTGGTTAAGGGTTTTTGTGTCAAGCATCTCCTTAATTAACATTTTAGTTAAAAGAAGCAGTTACCAAATGTAACTAATTTGTAAGTTATATAATGGGCTCTCTACGCCATTCTAAAGGGGGATGAAACTTGGTTTATTTTTGAAAGTGTTAAGGAGTAAAAAAGAAATCAATACATTAAAGATCTTTCTTTCTATGTCTATCTGGTCTTGTTCTTTCATTACTATCTATTAAATGTTATTGAATCATTTATCTGTGTTACGTCAAGAAGATTTGTATTATTGTGGATGTAATCTCTAGAAATTTGTGTCTATGAAATAACATTTTATTGTTTCAAATGCAAATGATTCTGTTCCAAATAATTTCATTCTGGCATGCGTAAGGAATTATTTTGTTATCTATATTTCTTAAGAGTTCCTTTCTGCCCCTTCCCACTACTTAATTCCTCTATCCTTTTGTATTGATGATCTATTATATTTTATCACTTTCATGATATCCGAGTTCCTCATTAAAACTATACATTGTACATGTGTAAATAGGTTTTTTCCTTTAAATAAGGGAACCTCTCCCATTAAAGAGGAGGGACTTTCTATCCATTGATTGTTTTTCTCAATAAAGTCCTTATTTGATGACCAACAATTGCTTGGTTCTTGTATTTATTTTGGTGTTTTTTTAAGAATGACATTTTTATCTACTTCTGCATTAGATCATGTTGAGCCATTAATAACACATAATTACCAAACATGGAAACCAAGAATGGAAATAATAATTAATTGAAAATGATTATAGGATTTAACTTCTTTAGAACAACCAGTGTTTACTACAGAATATGAGAAATTTCAGTACCAGTGAAAATTTGATGAGTGTATGGGTTCCAGTCTTTTGTTTCATTTGTTAAAATGTGACTCTCCTTTCAAAATATGAGAGAAATTTGAGGATTTATTTGGTAAGGTGGATCATATGAGATCCATGTAACTTGAAATGAGATCACCTCTCTTAAACCTAAAGATTTTCCAACAATTATAGACTATCTTACCAAGTTCAAGCATTTGTTGACACAATTGAAGGGTCCGAGTGGAAGAGATAAGAATGATGAAGAGATTTTTACTTGATTTTATATAATTTGAGAGGGCCATTCCAAATTTTTTCTTCTACCTTTTTCTCTAGCATGGATGCCTTAGGTGACACATTCAAAATGCATGACTTAGAAACATTTTTTGAAAGAATTACTAGGGAAGAATCTAAATTGTCTAACCTTGAATCTTCCACCTCTCAAAAGGTATTAGTTGAATCTAATCCTAAGGGCAAGGGAAAAAAAAAATTAAAAGGAAATCCTTCTCCATCTCAAAATGATCCTAAACCCAAAGAAAAATAATCAAAACCCAAGGAGTCTTCTAAATCCAAGAATAAGTCTAGCATTTCATGCTCATTTTGTGGGGGTATTGGTTATGAAGAACATAGGTTTTATAAGAGAATGCATTAGTTGAATCTAATCCTTAAGGGAAAGGGAAAACCAAAAAGTAAAAGTAAATCCACCCCTTATCCATCTCAAAATGATCCTAAACCAAAATAAAAAAACTCAAAACCCAAGGAGTCTTCTAAATCCAAGAATAAGTCTAGCATTTCATGCTCATTTTGTGGGGTTATTGGTTATGAAGAACATAGGTGTTATAAGAGAATGCAATCCTTAGAGGATTCCTTTAAGAAACAAAAAATTTCTATCTCTGTTCCACCTCCTTCTAATTAGCATGGAAAAACACTTAATGTTGTTGGGAGATCTTAGTCACCACTTGTAGATAGTTGGGTTATAGATTTTGGTGCTTCTCATCACATGACTTCTTCCAAGGAGTCTTTTGTTTCTCTAGGTTTGAGTTTTACTTCCAAAATTGAGGTTGGAGATTCTTCCTTTCTTTCTGTTGAGGGAAAAGGTGATATATAACTTGCTGGTGGCAATATCCAAGATTGCATTATATGTTCCTAACATCACTACAAATTTTCTTTACGTATATCAAATTTATCTTTCTAGTCAAGGGGAAACAGTGAATTTTACACCACATGGGGCAGAAGTACAATTTTTTTTGGAGCCTTATTCACTTGTTGCCCAGGGTATTATTGATCATAGTTCTAGACTATATCACTTTGAGGGTTTTGATGACACTTAATTCTATAGGGACAGGGTTGCTTTCTTATGCAGATTCAGAGAGTAAGCTTTGGCATGAAATATTTGGACATCTCAATTACAAATATTTGAAGGAGTCGAGCACTCATGGTATCGTAGATGGTATTCCTAGAGTTTCTTGTCTTGAGGGAGTTTGCTCATGGTTGTGCATTAGGGAAACAACACCAAGATCCATTTTCCTAATAATTTTTCAAAGAGATCTTCTTCACCACTTGAGCTTCTACATACTGACTTGATGGTTTTTCCTACCCCCTCTTTCAATGGAGGTAAGTATGTACTTAGGTTTACTAATAATTTCTCGAGGCATACTTGTGTTTATTTTCTCAAGTACAAAAGTGATATTTTTTCACACTTCAAAGTATTCAATGGATTTGGTCGAGAAACAATCTTCATTGTAGCATAAAGAACCTTCGTACTGATAATGGGGGGGAGTACTTCGGATCAATGATTTTTCTTAAATTTTTGGCAACTCAAGGCATTATTCACCAGCATTGTATTCCTTATAATCCACAACAGAATGGCTTAGCAGAAAGGAATGATAGAAATCTTTGAAGGAAATGACTAACTATATAATGCATTCTAGAGATTTACCTCCTATATACTAGGCAAGAAGCAGTTAATTGTGCCAACTACATTCAGAATTGCACACCACACAGAGCACTTGAGCATTTGACTCCAAAGGAAGCTTGGTCCAACACTAAGCTAGATGTCTCATTTTTTCAAGTCTTTGGGAGCTATACTTGGGTCTTTGTGCCAAATAAGAAAATGAAAGACTTTGGATAAGAAGAGCAAACCCTTGATCTTTGTAGGGTATTGTGAGGACATGAGAGCTTATCACCTTCTAGATTTCTGATACTCATGACGTTATTTTTCGAACACATGTTTAGTTTGATGAGTGCTTCAATCCTCATGATTCTTCATCTTCTTCCATGCCTCCTTCTTCTTCATCTCATCTTTAGGATCCTTTCTTTGAAGAGGTTGATGAGGAGGTTATAGATGTCATTGAGGATCTTATTCCCACTAATGGTGTCACTATGCCTAAGTGAGCTCATACTACATTTTTTGAGGCAAGCACGTTTCATATAAGATCTTCCACCCATTAGGCATCATCACACACATTCTATAGGTTTTGGACTTTTGTGTCAGGCAGTTTCTGAGGATCCATAGTCTTTTTCAAAGGCTCATGGGATATAGGAGTGGGATGATGTGATGGCATTTGAGTACTCTTCTTTGATGAAGAATCATACTTGGGATTTGGTATCTCTTCCTAAAGGAAGAAAAATGGTTAGGTGTAAGTGGGTATACTGAACCAAATACACAGCTGATGGGTCCATTGACAAGTATAAGACTCATCTTGTTGTAAATGGTATTTTCAAAAGTTGAAGGTATTGATTACTCTGAGACTGTTTGCACCCATTTCCAAGATGGATTCGGTATGCCTTGTACTTTCTCTTGTTGCATCACAGGGGTGGCCTGTATACTAGATGGACGTGAAGAGTGCCTTCTTACATGGAGATCTAAAAGAGGAAATATACATGGAGTAGCCAACTAGATGGAATTTTTCAGGATTTTTCTGTTGTTTGTAGGCCCCGAAGGTCTCTCTACGGTCTTAAACAAGCCCCTCGGGCTTGGTATGAGAAGATGGATTCTTTTCCTCTATCTGCTGGTTTTGTTCATTGCCACTCTGATCATACAGTGCATCTACAACATGGCTAGTGAGGATATTGTGATACTTGTCTTGTATGTTGATGATATGTTACTTACTGGCAAGCTCTTCTTTTCACGCTTCAGAGTATTCAGAGGGATCTTTCCACGTAGTTTGACATGACAGATCTTGGGCTATTGCATTATTTCCTTGGTTTGCATATTTCTCAGACAGATTCAGGGATTCATTTGAGTCAGCAAAAGTATACCCATGATATTCTTAGGTGCTTTGATATCGCTGATTGCAAGCCAAGTCCATATCCTTTTCAGTCTGGAGTTACTCTTACTTCCACATATACCACGATACTTTGTGATCCTACATTATATAGGCAGTTGGTTGGGAGTCTCATGTACTTGAACCCATACTTTCACACTAATATTTCATTTGCATTAGCAAGGCTTGTATCTCGGTTTGCACATTCTCCTTATAGTACTCATTGGAAGGCTACTAAAAGGATTTTATGCTATTTGTAAGCCACTTCCCACTTTGGCCTACACTACACTAGGTGTTCTAATCAGTTGGTTAGGTATACAAATTCAGATTAGGTAGGTTTTATTGATGACATGTGTTCCACTTTTGGCTATATTTTTGTCTTGGTTCTTCTCTAGTTGCTTGGGCATGCTAAAAGCAACATGCTATTGCACTTTCATCTTCAAAGGCAGAGTACAGGGCCGTAGTTACAACGAGTCAACAAATGTCTTTGGCTTTGCCAGTTATTGATAGAGTTTGGATTCCCACAGGATTCTCTAATTGTACTTTGGTGTGACAACCAAAGTGCAATTCAAATCTATCTCGCAAACTAGTTGAGCACCAACAGACCAAGCATACTGAGATACACATCCACTTCATTCGTCAGCACATTCAGGATGGAGTTCTTTGCTTGCAGTACCTTCCAACTCAGTAGCAGGTTATAGACATCTTTACGAAGCCTTTTACATCACCTCGCTACCTTGAATTGCATGGAATGATTGTGGTTTCAGAAGTTGTTCTTGGGGGTATTTGCAAGAACATATTCCTACTTTTTCTTATTTCTCTTTCCTTGTAGCAAGATTCTTTCCTTCTTTCGGTTCGAGATTTCTTCATGGATATATTGTACATGAGTACCTCATCAGGCCTAGTGTCCGAGGACTCATACTGTGGACATGCCACTTCTATTTTGGGCCCCTAGCTTCACTTGAGGGGGGTGTTAGAGTAGGTATTTACCTTAGCTCATGTTCACCTAAGGTACTTTATTTACTTTTATTGTATTTATATTCACCCATTTATGTGTGTGGATATTTATCCTTTTATTTATTTAGATATTAGGGGGATATTATCTAGTTGTTAGCTATAGTTCTTTCCTTGATCTATGGTATTGACTAGTTCTTTCCTTGATCTATGGTATTGACTAGATCCTTAATGTATAGTTCTCTCATAAATCTATGGACTTAACTAGTTCTTTGATGACTAGTTCTTTCCATGGTTTATAGCTTGATCTACGACCTTGACTGGTTCTTAGATTATTATTTCTTTCCTCTATAAGCAAGGCTCATTCTCATTGTATTTCATTGAGTTCCATAATAATATATGATATTGCTGCTCATTTGTTTGCAAAGGTTTATGTAAAGTTATTTTGGCGAATTACTTTCATCTTATTGATCGTAGTGTTTGATTAGCATCTGTGTTCTTGGCTTGGTACGATTTGGTTATTGATCCTTTTAATTTGTACCTTCCTATGATTCTTGGAATCAAATGAGCCTGGAGATTATATATGACTTTGAAAAAATATTTATTGGGTTTTGACGTCGACTTCAGATTTAAATGTAAATGAGAAATTTATGGAGTATACAATCCCTGGTGTTTTAACTACACTTGTTCAATCGTTGGTGATGACATTGATAATTATTTCTTAAAGATTAATTTGGCTACCATTCTAAGAGCTTTCTTGATCTCCAGACTTGTACCGCAACATGAAAGTAGACCCACATTATTTGGAAAAATCGTTGTGATGGTATACTTATAGAATCACCTGTTCTATTATGTACCTCTACCTTGAGCCTCCATCATGTAATATAAAGTTCATCGCAAATGATAATGGCTAGCAATGATAGATTTACTACTCCTTTAAGTGATTGTTTGGAGGTGTAGGACTCATGGTTGAAATAATCGTGTTACAGGAACCTTTTCCATGTTGATTAGTGGATTTGTGCTAGATCTCAGGCACAGGTGTCGAACGTGTAATGACACAAGTCTTATTTACATCCGTAACTTAGACTTTCTTGTAGGAATCCAAATATGGATTTGATAGGATCCACTAAGTCTTGATGTATCGTGTCATTTGATACCAACAAGTATCTAACCTAATCATATTCACTTATGGTAAAGAAATAACGTTGTTAATAGGCAAGGCCTATAAAATTAATATTAAGATAATGGAGTAAAATCTTGATAACTATGTTGAGCTACTTGTAAGATTAAGGTGAAGGGAAGATGGGTTCTTAAGTGTCTTGTCTGCAACCAACTGTAGACTCTGCTTTCTTGCATGATAGATAAATAGACTATTCTCACTCATTTTTAGTGAAAAGGCTAGTTAAGGATTCTTAATAAACTTATTAGAGATAACTAAGCTAACATTGTACCTTGATCAACGAGAATCAAAGGGTATAATTATTATGATAGTTCGTAGTGGCCAATAGCTAATATATGAAATATTTAAGTTGTATTTGATTAGCAAAGAATGATTGACTTATTGAAGATTAAAGAATGAAAAGACTTTACCTCATTTCTAGTGATAAAGGGTCTTTGAGCAGGATCTTGTCACCATTGTCAGTTAAACATGGATATCATAAGGTTGTCTAGATTGATCTTTTTAATATTAATCATTGTGTGGATTAATTAGTGGTAGATCTACTTAATCATGTTAAACATCGCAACATGAAAATTATTCAGGGATTGCTTGGATGAGTTCATAACTTTGTTATGATTTTAACTATTGTGTGCTTATAATAAGTAAACTTTATTTCATGGTATAACTGAGTATAATTTATATCCGAATGAATGATAGTTTATACCAGTCACTATGAGAGGCTAAGGGAGCCTGGACTTATATATATATATATATATATATATAAAGTATGATCAAGTTTCGGTTTTGGCCTTACTTGAATTAATGGATCCTTATGCTAACTGATTGACCTTGTTAACTAAGAAAGTATCTCATCTGTGAGGGGTTGTACCATGGAAAGATGAATCGAGCAATATTATATGTTGAGTTATGATGTATACTTTGCCTTAAATTCTTACAAATTTTAATTGTATATAACTTATAGATATATGATAAAAAGGCATATATCTTGATAAGGTATTATTGGACTAATAAGAAATATACGTAATGAGGAAGTAATGTGATGGACTCTCGTGGATTGGAATTAATTTTACTGCAATATAAGTATGGGCTTACACGGTTGTAATATTGTTATTCTAGCTTTGACTCCTTAGGAGTTGTTGTAATTTGTAAGGTAAAATATGAAATTAAATTGTGATTGGGTGGACAAAGTTGATAGGTGTGGAATGTATACATGTGAATACATGTTCGCATATAAGCTAGTGGGCTAGATACGAATGGTATGCAACATTATTCCAGCTCATAAAAAGAACTATGATTGTGTAGACTAGCTCTATCCTCACCATTAACATTTTAGGGAAAAAAAAAAGTGGAAAAGATATGGAATTAAATGTGGAAACTAGTAGATATTGGGAACGCAATAAGGTTGAGTACTTACATGTCTGTAATTCTACATGTTACTTATAAGCAGTAGAATAATGCTACATTGGCTAACAACCAAGTACAATGAACAAGTTATTCCTGATATATATATATATCATATATATAGTATATGTTGGACTTGAATGAATATTGTATGCAGTATAATACTAATGCTGGCTTGAATTTGGTTTGTATAGTGATAAACCAATAAGTAATGACATCACCCAAATAAATGAAATCATGAACTATTAACCTTGAGAGTATGATTTTTGTGTGATGACTCTACACACCTATGTCAGTTAATACAAAATTGAACGTTGTTTAACTTCATCATGCTTGTTAGAGTAAAACCTAAATTTAGAATGGAGACTTATGCCATTATGGGAACAATATCTAAGATTGTATCCACATAATTACAATCATTGAAAAGACCCAGAAAAAAACAAGTAATGAAACAAACCAACCTTCGTAATACTCAGGAAGACTTGGGTGAAATAGAGACAATGTTTTCCTTGTTTGTTTCAGCCTTATGAAAACTTGTTTCTGATAGTATTTTATATATAATACATATATCGTATGTTTTGACTAGTGTTTATGATAAAAAGGATGTCATATAACTTCTTGTGTACAAATTTCACTCTTTAAAGGGTTGTTATAGCCAATATGCTTGGGCTTCAAATATGAAAATTACAAATTCTAATGAAAATGACCACTATTTTTGCAATATTAATAGAAACAATATATGTTGATTATTCTGATTGGTTGAATAAATTGGAAATCATCAGGATGATGATTCATTAATGGGGGAATTATGTCACATCCCTCATTTTCATTTCATGTTGTAGAAAAAGAGAGTTATTAATGTGAAGTGGATCACAAGGACTTAGAGATTGGCGGCGTTACCCAGTTGGTGTCATAGCTGGGTGTACATATATTTACCCTTAAAAGGATAAACATACATAGACATAGCTCAGAATCCAATCATGTAATGATGCTTGTCACCAAGCACTCATGAGATACCTTACATTAAATGCATTATTTTGTTACTTGGTTGTTTGGGTTACTTACCTTGTTGAGTTTGATGATTTTGATGCATTGGCATATTTCTTAGTTGTTGTACATGTAAATATGGTTTATCTCACTAGATCTAATCAATGGTTTACTAAATTTGTTAAATTTATATAGCAATGATGTATTACTTGGTTGTATTTATATTATTTTGTTATTTAGAAATAATTATAATTGATTAAAAGATATTGATTCTTTTGGTATTATGATAGTCTTAGACCGTAGATCATCACGACAATCCTCTACAATGCAGGGGTAAGATTTGTGGTCATCAAGGTAAAATTCATGGTTGACTTAACCATACTTCTATCAATAATGGAAATACAATGATTATAAATCAAGGTAAGAAAATAGTAAATATAATTACCTTAGATTATTTACTTGATTGATTAATGACATGACCATAATACATATAATGTGTATTCGATGATCATGTTTATCACCATATAATGTGTATAATTTTTTTTATGATCTTGTCTCTAAACTTTTGTGTTCCATGCCGAGTGATAACGATGATAAAATTAAACCTTAGGCCATTTTATCAAGGGAATTTTTGTTGTTAAGCTAACTTGGTGTACTTTAATTACATTGATAACAGAGATGGGCGAAATTAATATGAATTGTATATTGTAGGATGAATGTTACACATCATTCTAATTGCGAGTAAGGTGGTGAAGGTAAAATTATTGGATTTTATTAATGCTATTAGACCCATTGACCATACTTATAGGTATTCCCTTATTTTAGAATAAATATTAAATAGACCATAGTCAAATCGCGATTGTTTGGTAAAATTATTTATTTGGTCGTTACACAACCATTAAATATATGGTTATTTAAATTTTTTTGATAAAAATATTTTGGACCAATCAACTTAGCACAGAGGAAATTGAATGCATTTAATGTATGTAACAGTTTGGAAAGAACAAAGCTTCCCAAGGAAGCTAGTGACATGTAACTAGGTTTTTAAAAATATTTTTTAGTTTTTTCAAGCTATGCAATATTGTTATCTCGAAGTTTGTGTGAGCTTCACTTCAAGAAATACATAGAAAATTTGGGCAGTAAAGGCAATTAAAACATGTTTATAATGCCAGACATTTTGGGGGTTTTATTGTGTTCACGTTTGCTGTAACGATTTTTGTTTGATCCTCTAAATAAAATTCCTTCATTTTACTGGTTACTTGGAGAGGAAGGTTACAAATAAAAGGAATGGATCATCTTCTCTTTTTATGGTTATTTTGTTTTCAACATACATGAATATTTGCATGACAAATGTATGTAGAGTCCTCATTTTTCATCCCTTTTATGGGTTTCTAAGTATGCTTCATTTTGTGTGTTCTTTGAGTTTTTTTCTTAATAGAATAGTATTATGGGATCATTGGTCATTAAGATTATAATGAAGTATTTGATTCTTAGTTCAAAACCGAGCCCTCGAATCTTAATGTGGGTTTTAGTTAATGTTGATTTTTATCCTGGTATGGAGTGGATGATTGGATTAAGAAAACTATTTGTGCAAAGATTATTTCAGTTGCATGCACTCCAATGACATACTATATTCTTTTGTTTGTTATATCAATTTTAAACTTGGTGATAAAGAACGTTATTATCCCTTAAGGGCTATACTATGGGTGTCAAAAAATAGGATCTAGTTTGACTCTTGTAGATGCATTTTAATCAATCGGATAAAAATTTTCTTTACAAGTATGAACATGGGCTTAACTGGTAGGATCCTTATGTTTCAACCCTACACTCATTTGATTGACCTCAATATCTCAATTTACCATATTTTTTAAGGGGGTTACTACTGATTGATCATGTTAAGGTTAAAATTCTTAGGTTCAAAAATTTGTCTTTGATTTAATCAATAATGACTCAGATTAGTGCTTTCCAGAGGCATTTCATACCCTAAGAAACCTAGGCAGTTTCCTAGGGTGCACACTAGGGAGGGGTGCCATAATTTCAAAAGAAATTAGCAAGTTGGCTTTATAGGAAGTTGTCTCTTGCATAATTTTCAAAAGAAATTTAAAATAAATAACCGAATATATAAATAAACATAAGTTAAAAAATTTAATTAAAGGGAAATATTTCCACACATCCCATGTGAAGACATCCGGGAAACGAAAATCTCTCCTTCTTAAGGAATAGTTTACCTACAAAATAATGGAATTAACATCAATTCCCACATGGTTGGCATCCTCATCAAAATGATCATTCTTGAATGTGTCGAACTCCACTGCAACTATTTGATTGGATAAATTTCCGTTAGTAATTTTGTTAAAAGGGCCAAGCCATTTCCCCATAGAATTAATTAGCGGTTCCCAATCAAAGGGTGTTGTTAAAAAAGTAAGTCCGTCCCCATCATTACCAGTAGCATTCTCTGATTCTGTAATTGAAAATTTGAAGTGAAAATTGAAATTGGTGAGACCATGATTAGAAGAGTTTGAGTATTTCCACAAAGGAATTGATTTGTTATATGTTTCCAAGCCGAAGCTCCTATTGGGGAAGGCCCTTGTATATAATGGACTCAGTTCCATAACTTCACCATCATATTTGCTAGCGGTCCTAAGCACCGTTGTATAAATTGAGGGATGGATAGTGAAGATAACGCTTCCTTCATGTGCTTCCAAATTGAGACCTCTAGAAATAATAATACAAAACAATGAGACTCCCAAAAATAATTTTTCCATCTTTTGGTAGGAGGAATGTGAATGCAATCATTAGTGTAAGTAGAGTGCTCTCCAAAAGCGGAAAAGTGTGAGGATTTTTCAATGAGGTGCAGACTATCATTATACAATTTCTATGGCCATTTTTATGTTCATTTAAAAAACATACATAGGTAGGTGGGTGGATGGTCATGGAGAAGGGAAGCGAGTGGGGGAATACACTTCGAGTACTGACTAGGGCGCTACGAAAACTTAATTTGGCCTTGGTGCTCTCAATAAAAAATCTCAGACTAAGTTTTAATTTCGTAAATGCATACTTTAAAGGTAGAGAGTCATGAATGTCATTGAAGGTTGATGATCATTGTCTTGATTAAACTATGTTGGGAATAAGTAATTTCAATTAATGTAGAAACAATATAGGGTGATTAAATGTTTTTCATAAACACTTGACTTAAATGGCATATTACATCATTGTTTTGTGTAAAATGATAAGTTTTATGTTGTACAAAATGAATCTTATTGCATGCATAGAAAGAATACAGATTATAAATTTTGTGTGAATCACACTTTGATTTTCCAAACTAAGAAGGTAGAAAGGATTGGTTATTATTCTTGTTGTGCTTAGGTAAATTATTTACTACTCTTGATTTTTAGTAGTAACTTGCTTCTTCCTTCTAATTATTAAAATGAAAAACATGTCGAGTTGAGATGAAAATGAATTAAGAGTAGTTCCATTACCTATTTGTTAGGTGAAGGAAGAAATTTGTTAAAGTGAATATGTTTTTAAACATGATGATATGTAGAGATATAATGAATTTTTTATTGTATCCAAGTTGTGGATGATAGAAACTTGGTTAATGCATTAGCTCACTTTGTTGTACAATGTTATCAAATTATGAAAATTAATTTTATTTTTTCAAATTGTAGATGATCATTTATTTCACAAAGGAAAAAATATGTAGAGAGTTGTGATCCATCCTAGTTCTCTTCAGCTAACCATGCTTAAATTATTATTATCAGATAACATGTTTTGAAAATTAATTCAAAAAGGGTAAATAACTAGATTATGACATACTTGATTGATATTTCACTTATTTATATGATGTAATAAATGTACTTGTATTTTATTAAAGGTGAAAGTATTACTTCAGAAATGTACAAGGTGAATGATCCTGTTATGTTAATTATTCATCCACGATATTAACTATCGTGATTATGTAATTTTGTGTCAAATTATGAGATTAATGATGACAGATCATAAAATTGTAATTGTTTTTAAGACATTGTTTAATTATTTTTAACAGAAAGTTAATCATTATGAATTGATGTTTAAAAGTGATAATACTACTTTTTTGTGATATTGTAATAATCGAATAATTATATAATGAAACAGTAAGATAAACAAAGCATACTTACAGGAATTAAGTATACATGATATAGTTGTTGTTTATAAATAAACAAGATGATAAATGGTAGTGTATAAGCTTGAAACAATAAGAAAACATACTCCTACATTTTATAGCAGCAACATACACTATTAAGATTAAGTTGTACCATCGTAATATCATAACTGATGTCATTGGACTACCACATGCAAGTAGATACAATGATATAGAACAAAGTATGATGGTACACATAAATAGTAAAGTCATATAAATTTGACATAAGTAAATAAGGTAAGATAAAGTGATAAAAAATGATCATTAATGATGTTATCTTATCATTCTAAATTAACAGTGAAGTGTAGGAATCATGAAGTGACAATCATATCGCAGGAACCTTGTTTTGCTAGCTAGGATTGGCTATGGGAAGGTATTGAAAATATAATACACAAGTCATTACTTGAGTGAAACCTTTCTCATAGGAATCATAAGGTGGTATTGACAAGATTCATGGGGACATGATTATCGATCCATGATACCTACGAGTTTTTGAATTTAATCATATACTTATGGGAAATGAAAAAATAAAATATTTAAATATAAAATTAATACTAAGGCAATGGAGGAATAATCTAGATAATTATGTTGAGATGATTGTGGAGTGAGGGGAAGACAAATTTTGAGTGTGTTAGTGTAGCATGAAACTAGGCTTGTTAACACAATGCTGAAAATTGTGACCACAATAGTGCAAAAGAATGAGCGCACTATCTGTTCACCATTTCTTCTCTTAGTCATGTTTTGAGCTGGAGTGAAGTGATTACATGTTCACTAATCCGACACTAATAATATGCATAGGATCTTTACACCTACAAAAATGTCCTAGCTAGTGATAATGTAATATCAACTCGTATAGAGTTATAAAGGGCGATCAAGAAGGATCTAGAAACCCTTATAGTTGAACATGGTTATCATAGGTTTTCTAAATGTAATTTGGCATATTAACCACTGTTTGATTACTTAGTTTTTATCTAAGTAATGACATCAACATCGTAACATGAAATAATTAAGGTATTTTGTAACTTAAATAGTATGTTGGATTAATTTTTTATGTGCTAATAATCACATAAGAAATCAAGGTAATTAAATGGTTTAAACAAAAAATCCCTTACTTTCTTAAGCCATAATTAGGGTGTTACAATGTGCATGGTAACTACCATCATGCATATAGAAAATGGGAAAAAAGTATATCAAATGGTTTTAGTCACAAATAGTAAACATGACATAATATAAACAGTCACAACATGTAGTAACATTGAAAAAGAACAAGGAGCAGCTGGTTGAATACATGGGACACCACCCAAGCTATCGCATGAAAATATAAGCCTTCATGAAATGCAAGGAAAAAAAACAATGAAATATGATATAACCATCAAAAAATGACAATCAGACATAGGAAAGGAAGACAAGATATAAGAAAATTAGATAACCATGATCGGAAATAGGATTACAATAAAAATGCTACACCGAAGCACTTGTTAGTATGTTATAAAAATTGATAGTATGCCAAAATGTATACAAATGTAAATATGAATTAAATTAGTAGATGCTGCAATGATAGAACTTAACTATAAAGGAATAAGAAAGGTAGATGCCCCAAGGATCCTCCATGGGAATAGTAAGGTACAATTCCAATCATCATATGTCATGTAGAAATTTATATGTGACCTGAATTAACCTAAAAAAATACCATGTGAATGCACATGCGTGTATTGAAAAATAATTATCATACTATGAACCTAAGTTACATGATAAGTAATGTGCAACATAGAATATAATGAGCAAACAAGGATACATCCAATCAAGATCTAAGCTAGTATTTTTTCAAGTTTTTTACACATATGTGAACATGAAATAAATAAATATGAGAGGGATAAAGTGAGGTCCACGTAAGTAAATGCACCCTAAAAATTCATGTTTGGACCTAGAAAAGGATTACATCATCAGGTAGCAAGGTGGGAGAAGGTGCCACCAAGTGTGAATGCCTTAATAGTATAAGTGATTCCATTGAGAGAGACATCTAAATCAAAAACATAACAAGTAGCATTAAAATTAGATGCATGAAATGTAAAGGATTTTGGCCTATTTTTGAAGAAATATTTGAGTAATATGTCATATATGCCCATGACATATTATTCACTAATAAAAGGTGCACATGAGTATTTATATATATTACATCATGATAAATTAGGAGTTTAATAAATGAATGAATCATTATGGATAGTAATTTTCATGGATGTCATTGGATAAGTGAGTATAGTGTTTTGTATGGAAATAGTACCACCAATATAATCTCACCAAGCTTAGCCACGTGTAAGTGGAAAATGTTAGGTATCATATGTTATCCAAACCTGCATTTAAAATACTCACGAACCATAAGCTTCTAGGAAGAATATATAGCCTTGAAACTCATTAGTTGGTTTCAAACTAAACTTATGATATCAATAGGAGTGAGGCAACAAGTGAGTTAGAGCCTTATAAGTACATATGTTTTTAGACAAATTGGAATCATAAGGTATATTTTACCAATACACTTGATTGATATATAATGTATCAAGTGAATGGATCAAAATAACGAAATGCCATAAATGAAACCAAGA